>CABPRJ010000495.1:492605-553398 GCA_902439185.1 Cinara cedri
AAAAAAAATTTTAAAATTTTTTTTTTTTTTTTTTTTTTTTTTTTTTTAATTCAGTTAAACATATTTGTAGGGACATACAATTTGGACAGATAACTTATATTTTCCTTTTCTAGACGAGGTAAGATTTTCAAAATATTTATGTCGTTTTTGAGTTATTTACAGCCATTTTAATTTCACGAATTTTTTATGCAATTTTCAGTTATTCTGTAGATAAAATTGTTAGTCTTAACAAAAATGCGTGCAAATTTTACAGGAGGTTCATAATAAATCATTCTTCGGGGTCAAAAAAAAAAACTGAGTTAATTTTTTTTTTTTTTATAACAATTTTAATATTAAATTTTGACGGAAATCGTAAATATCACGTAATATATTAGGGATACTGCTATTATAATATCTAAGTGTTATTGGTGATTGTCACATTACACAATACAACAGTTTATCACTTTCACGTATCTAAGTTTATAGTCTATTTGCACCGTTAGTTACTCATATGTTTGTTAATTAATCTTCACTGTTGTGACTTTTATAGTGGCGTAGAATCAATCGAAAAAACGGTTTGCGATTAATTAATTAATCGTTTTTGTTTTTTTTTTTTCAAATAATCGATATTTTCGATTAATCGCTTTTAAAACATCGACAGTGAAAAAAAATTAACGATCAAACACTCCTACCTATAACTATTTACTTATCAACATATTTCTTTTCCAATCATATTATGGTCGAAAGTTAATTCAATTATACCCAACTCGCTAAATACTGATCTAAAAAATTAACTTAAAAAAAAAAAAAAAAAAAAAACAATTATTATTCACTTCGGTTAAGTACAATAGCGGCGGCGGTGGCGGCGGCGACGGCTGCGGTGGTATTACCTTTCGAATACCGTCATCATCGGTGAATCTACTCGAATCTTCGTATACATAATGCGCCGCGCACATAATAATTATTATTATATTAATCAAAAGGAATTTATAATTACTCCCATTCGTTCCGTTTTAATTAACATTACATAAATAGACATTAATAATAATAATAATAATAATAATAATAATAATAATAATGATTGGAAAACGGGGAAAAGCGGGGGACCAGGGCGAATGTTCGGTGAAATCGCAAATTAAGTTTTATGGCCAATACGCGTATAATGCGTCAAGAATTGGGGCGGAGCACTCGTAGTTTTTCTGCTTGCTTCGCCGTCGGTCCCATGCAATATTATGTTATTATCATAATAAATGTTTATAGATATGCGTACATCTGTACATAAATATACGCAAGGACCCGGCGGGTCTCCGGTTTTCGGGTCCGTCCGGATAATACGAAACTCGTTGGCCGCGCCGCGTTAATTTACATTAAAATGCGCGGTTGTTGTATACAATAATACAACGGTTTGAAAACAATTTATTTCGGTGCGCGAAAACGGCATAATACCAGGCGTGTGTACAAAACGGAACCGAAAATGTCCAATAATATTGTTTGATGTTTACAGTATTTTATTTATTTATTTTTTTTTTTGTTTTCGAAACGATTTCAACGCTGCAAATCGATCTCCGGCGTGAGTTTTAAGAAACGCTTATGGGTGCCAACACGTCCTGAACAATGTCCGTGTCGCGTTACATTATATTATTTCCACTACGCGTTCGTGCACTTTAAGCGGCTCCGTCTCGGACCGAAACGAGCGCAAACTCCCAAGTTATAAAGTTGTTTTACGTAGGCCTGTTGAAACGATAGAAAAGTCTAACGTTAAACATATTTTTAAGGACCTGAAATTTTGACAAAAATATATATTTGTTTTTTCTAGATGTGATATGCGTTTTAAAACACATGAGCCATTTTTGAGTTATTTATTGACATTTAAATTTTGCGAGTTTTCTACGCGATTTTTATTTGATCGGTAGGTACTCTGCGAATAAAATTGCTAGACTTGACAGTAATGTTTGAAAACATGAAGTTGATTAAAAATCGTACTTAAGTAATGGGGAAAACAAAAAATTAGTATTATGTAGTATTTATTTTTTTCAAAAGAGTTTAATATTAAATTTTGATGGAAATCGTAAATATTACGGCTATTCAAAACATGCATTTTTTTTTTACTGTTTTCGTTGGTAACGCATTAGCCATCATTACCTTCCCAACTTTCTACTTATAACAGTGGCACACCAACCCCTAGTATCAGCTCTTTTTTTTTAAGATTTTGTTTACTTATACAAATATCAGTATTGGACATATTAAAACAATATCGCATCGTAAAAACCCAAAACTCTGCGTGACATAGATATGTTTTATATGGATTATAGAAGACGAACAGACTTCTGTCCAAGTGGCGAGAAAATATAGAAAATATATAATAACATGTATAAAGTATATGTAGACTAGAGTTAAACAATAATATTATTAAAAGACTAATATGTAACAAATAGTTATTTGTCTTAAAAAATGTATTGCGTTTTTCCGAAGTTATATATATAATATACAAAGTGTATAATTTATCGGTCGAAAATGCGTCAGAATTTCCGAACAATCTACTCAAAATAAATATGTAAGTACGTGATCGATTTTTTAACGGAGATAAATGTCCCGGAATACATAAAAAGTAAACGTTTTCCTAGCTCTCGGCGACGGACGAACACGCTAAAAAAAAAAAAACCCTGCGATAATAGCTATAAGTAAGTGTAATTTAAACCGCGTGATATTGGACGTTTTTCACAAATGTTTATAAATGTAAGAGTATAACAATAACAATAATGTGCACCTATATATTTTTCGATTTTTTGTGTCGATTACCATCTACGGTTTATGCAGTGCATTATATTGTATAATTGAAGTTTAATTATTGTAAAAATTAATTTTATCCGTGGCTAAATCGAAATATCGGTACATTGTCGTTAATCATAATACGATTGTTTATAACAATCATGGTCTAAGAACTAAAAAGCAACTCAAAGCATAGTGTGTGTTTGATTACGAATATTGCGAAAACTTATGAATAGTCGGGACTTGTGATACAAGAAGAAAACGTGACTAATACTGTACCACTATGCCGACCACCGCTCAGAATCATTTCGTTCTGTGTATTATAAACTCAGTTAATTAACCTGGACCGTTTACCTACTCCACTTTTCTCCCATACAACAGTATACATGGTGCGAAGTATGATTATGTGAGCGGCTTTTTTAAATTTATATTCTATACATATTTATTTATTGATAACGATAATTAAAACGTGACCGAATGAGATGAGCTTTGCTTTTAATTTGCATTTATGATAAAACGCACCGCGCAGTGGAGTTTCGACTGCAATAACCTCGTGTTTTAATAAATGTTTAATCGATTGTACACTGACCACACCGCGACGTCTAATTCCATATGTGCTGGATCGGACACAACGCGTCAATCTGTCTATAGATATAATATTGTATTCGCCTATTCGCGATCTTTTTGCACGGCGGAACCGAGGGGTTTCAATTATCCATACAGGATTGCAAAAAACAAACAATAATAATAACAGTTTTTTGTTGTTGTTGTAATACCATATAAAACAATAGTTATTTAATAATTAAATGACAATTGGAGAAACGTTTCTTATTCATCTAAAAGTAATAGAAACTGTTTTAGTTTTCGATTTAAATTGACAAAAACTATATATAAATATCTGACGTCACCTGTCAGAATGTATTATTGTTATTTGAATTTGATTTTTGAACGTTTAAAATTTGTTTTAAACATTTCTGTATAATACGTTTCGAACCTAAGCACTTGCATGAAATAAAGTGTTTGAAACATTTCGCAACCCTGTAGACGTACGTCGTATAGATAGATAGCCGATACTTAATACGCGTATAATGCGCGTAATATTTTCTTGCGGAAAACAGTTGTAGGGGAGGTATGGACGCGGGAAGATGTCCACTGTAACCGCGGCTTTCGCAACGTACAGCGGTATCGATGATAGCATTATGATTGTTATAGGTAATAAAACCGTCAGAGTTAAATATTCGGTCAACATAACCACGATGATAACAATATATAATGCAATCATATTATGTAATATTATAAAATATCGCCTATCGGCTAAACGAATAAGAAGCCCATAAATCTGAACATATTTTATTATTGACGGGGAGAGGGAAGGGGGGGGGGGTAGTATGGCGGGCGTAGTAGCCTAGCGAAAATAACCGCCCGGAGAATAAATAAATTCGACGTCATGTCGAACCGTTTTACGGATAATAGCGTGGGGGGGTTTTTTTTTTTTTCTGTCTTTTCGTACCGAGGAAAATGTCGATAAATTTCGAAAACGTTAATACTTTATTATTATTATTAATCTGGTATTTCTGCGTTTTTATCCGATGGTTACCATCACATACATCATCAAAAGAGCGCGCTCTAAACGGCTTCCATAACAATATATAGATATATATATATATATGTATTAATAATAATATTAAAATATTGTTTTTTTTTTATATATACATATAATATATAAACCGGGTAAACGTTTACTTAACTGTATACACATACGCCCCCGCGGGTTTTATCGGTTTTATATTAACTATCGGAATATAATAATAATAAAAAAAACTGGTATAACAAAAAGAAAAAAGAAAAACGAATGTGCAATTCAAACTAGTATTATATTATAAGCTCTACGGATCCTTGTCCCCATCCTCCCTCCCCCCTCCCGCGTTACCCGTCTCGTTCGCGATGCTTTCGTAATTCGTTATTCCGATCGAAACGAGTATTATAACGGCGTGTGCAATATAATAATTATTACATTGAACGGTTTCCTTACGAATACAAAATATACACTGTGCACGCACAGTAATTATTATAGACGATAAATAATTATCGTGATATTGCGGCGAGTACGGTACCGTATTATTATACCAATAAACGTCGTAATAATAATAATGATAATAATTACTGTGTACATTGTACCGAAATTAACGATTGAAATCGGCATATTTTTTTTTATTATTATTATTATAATTTTTTTTTTTGAAAAAATAAAATTATTACTATTACTCAGGGACCTCCGGCAATCGATTTCGAATTTGTTTGTTTTTATTTCGCATACGACAATCGGCTAATAACGACGACAATATAATAGTGCGACGCAACAAAGGAATACAGAACAAATAAGAATAACAATGCTATATACTATACAAAGATATTACGATCATAGAGTATACTCTACGGGTATGATAAATTCAAATAAAATAATACAAAATGATATTATACACACACACACATATATATATATATATGTCGATATAATAGAATAAAATAAATCGAACAGCGAGTATGTTATTTTTACTGTACAACGATACGATATCAAATATAAAGTACTAGGCAATAGGTAACAGAGTGGCACGATATTTGCTCAGTATTGGACATAATCTGTATTTCCAAATCAATTTGTCACGTCGTACGTAAAACACGTTCAAATCGCAACGCAAAACGTCAATTCTATATTACTTGATCCACAAACATGAATTATTTCAATTCGTTTATACGTGTTTAATTTCAATCCGTTTCAAACACGAATCGTCGACACGAAAATCCGAGCGAACATTGTGTTCAAAACATCCATCCCTGAATTCGTTTGCCTACTCGGGACACAATCGGTGAGTATTGAAATAAAATGTACAGTCTCGAATGATTTGACGGTGGAAACGGTAAACTCGTATAACTTTCTGCGATGTAACTTATTATCAGATAATATTCTGGCAAAACTCGAATAGATGTGTATCTAGATATCCGAGTTTCGTCAGTGTGCGTGTACCCCTAGTAAGGCGTTTTCGAACAGTACCAATAATATTATCAATTAAACACGTCACAACTCTCGCAAATGATACGACTATAATATAGACGATTTCTTGACGTGCTGCGGAATATTGTATGGTGGGCGGGCGGGTGTAAATATTGTAACGCTATTCGAGTTCTGGTGTATAATTCGCAGTTTGCGCTGTATATGAACACGCGAAAACGTCATCGTCACGGATGTTGAGACATATTCGCGAATTCTAAACTTCGATGTTTTCCGTCGTCGTCGGTTTTCCATCTTGAAACGGTTTTAATGTATACACTACCAAGTGAAGTTACGAATTTTATCGAAGTAATCGAATTTGCACCGTCCATACAATAGTTAAACAAAACTATAGGTGCCCATCATTCGATATATCTTCTATATTATCTATCCATTACTAATGTAACGTTTTTGATCTTGTTTATGCATTCAAGCTGTCATTTTTTTAATATCCTAGTGGTTTTCTAAAATAATGGAAAAAACTAGCGATTGTTTATATTATTTTTGTTGATTTTCGGATTACCTTCGCAACTAGAGAATAAATACTTTGCTCAGAATCATTTTTCGATAGCAACGATTCATCATTGCGTACAGATATTAAATAACATATTAAAACTAATCAATATATTATCTCTTCCAAAGTTCAAACTTTTCTCTTTTAAAACAGCGGCACATCCATCAGTAGTATAAGTTTTTTTTCCTTTAAAAAATAATGGAATTTCTAATTGATTAATTGTGCGTACGTGTTAGAGTGTAGCATTTAACAATTATTTATACAAAACGTATTTAAATAATCTAAAAGAAATTTAAAAAAAAAAAAAAAAAAACGAAAGAAGTCTTACTTACAAAAATACGTAGTCTTTCACTTCCCCCTGCCGAATACAAAATAGGCGCGATATATAAATGTTTTTGTTTATTCACTGCATTTTAACAATCAATTCAATTAACCTTATTATTACTCGACATTGTTCAATATTATTTGAATTTAACAAATAAAACATACTAGCAGTTTTTTTTTTTTTTAAATGTTTTAATTGGCTGGTTGTAAATGTATTCATACAAATGTAAAAAAGAAATAAAGCTCAGTTACTATAGAATTTTATTTCTTCCCAAACGTTTTGTATTGTGTAAATATTTACTGTGAAACAATAAATAACCTAATACTTTATTATTACAACACTACAATACAATACTATAATATTTCCAAAAAAAAAAAAAAAAAATGGTGAAATGTAAGCAAAATAATGGTGGAGGTCGGGATTTAAAATTGAAATCTTCAAAAGGCACATCCTCGACACTCAGTGAATACTTACAATTGCATACCTTAGCTTTATTCTGAAAGTCTGATGGGGTTATCAAACCCTAAAAACACCCTGCCCCCGTCACGAAATAAATTCAAAACGCTGAAATGCATATTGAAATTAAATCAAACTCTATCTCTTCAATCCACCTATGCTCGAATTTCCTAGTTAGAGTTCGTTCGACCCATCAGCAAAAAATTATTGTCAAACATTTCCTAAGCGATAAGGTGTTTCTATATTCTAAGATTGTTCGAGAAAAACATAATATTCTTACATTGATTTATTAGGATAACCGTTTATTGATTTATTTAAAAAAAAAAAAACCCTATTTACCGTTTTATAATATTTTTTTTGTTTTTTTAGATATATATTAAGAAATAGGAAACATCATGTAAATGAACTGCAATTGTATTTACTATTACTTTTTTCACGATTAAACACGACAAATTATAATAAATGTACAAGATACAAATATATTCAAATATTTCAAAACTATGAGCGTGCTTTTAGCGCGAGTGAAAAACTCCGTTTAACAGTTCGATCACCGCAGACTAGTCCCATTCGTTTTTTTAAAACATTTTTTTTTTTTTTTGTATATATACATATAATATCTTACATACCTCACAACTTTTCAGACCTACAGAAACTTCTAAAGGAATCATAAAAGATAAAGTTAAAAACCTCTGAACACTTACATAAAATGCCTTTTTAGGTATTGCTCGTTTCGTATCAAATTAAAGTACATAATTGTATTAGTAATATTATATTCTCATATTTAAATAATAGTCGTCGGGAACATACATTATAATTTTACATATAATTTTTTTCCACCGATTGAAACGCATGACAACTATTGTATGCCTACAAAAACCTTAATAAAAAAAAAAACCTTTATGAATCTACAATTTTTTAAAAAATTACAAATATTGATAATACATTTTTGCGTTATCTGCGGCTTGTTTACGGCATTTTGTCGGTTTTCTACAAAAATATAAATTATAAAACAACTGAA
Source organism: Cinara cedri (assembly GCA_902439185.1). NCBI lineage: Eukaryota > Metazoa > Arthropoda > Insecta > Hemiptera > Aphididae > Cinara > Cinara cedri. The sequence continues at coordinate 500,716 of CABPRJ010000495.1, forward strand.
CGGACAATATCGTTTTTTTATTCTTTATAATTTTTGGGGAATAAGTCATTACAGTAAATATTTTTTACATTTTTTTCTCCCGAGTGGCTAAAATATCGCAGTATTATGAATCGGTTTCTTTTTTAGATTTTAAGTGTAGGGAAAATGTATGTATTGCCGGTATTGGTTTAATTACAATTTTGTACGGGTCTGTAAACAACTTATCTGTTAGAAATCTTATTTCGATTTTAAAACGTTTTTCAACACCTTTTCTTAAAGAAAATTATCTAGTTGATGTATTGAGGCTGTCATATTTGTGGTTACATTGTAATTTTCTTAATAATTTGGAAAAGTTAAGACAAATGTAGGAGAGCGGGAAAATTAAGTTTTTGGTTTATTTTGTTGTCGATAAACGCTTTATTCGTTGATTTTACAATAAACTGAAAGACTGAAAAAAATAATGTAGGTACGTCCGGTCATTTGAATTTTTAAGCTACTGAAAACGTAAAAGTTTAAAAAAAAAAATAAAATAATAATTTTGCGTATAATTCAATTATTAAAAACTCTCTTCTTAGTTAAAAATGCAAGTTAATTAATTTCGAAAACGATTATTATTAATTCAAACGTTTGATTACTTTTAAACGAAATTCTTAAAACAACATTGTGCCGAGTCACGAAAATTAGCAATCTTAACTTTATAGGCGCGGAATGTAAACAAAACAATAAATGTTCAAGGGAGATAAGAATTTAAAAATAATAAAAATACATAATTTATGGTAAGACATTATATAATATTCTGGCAAATTAAATTACAAATTTGACAATATTTCAAGTATACAAATTACTATGGGATATTATACGTTTAAAATTCTAAAAAAACTATATTAGTTTTACCGAGATGTATTTTTTTTTTTTTTTCGGTATTTACATTTTATCACGCCGTACGAATGTGGATTTTCTACCTTGTTTCTTGTTTTTTCTAAAAAAATTATATAAAAAAGACGATAAGTCGGTTTTATTTTTTTCCGATTTCTATTTTTTTCTAGTTTTTGGCTACATTTGACTAGTTTACCGAACTCCTCTTACAATCATTTTTTGATTTTTGATTTTGATTTTTTGAGCAACATTTCGTTGCTTTCAGTACATAATGTATAATCTAAATTACCCTGTACCCTACATTTCTAACTTTCCATTTATACAGCAGAAGCCCATGGCTCGAAGCGTGTCCGGATTTGTAATTTTATACGTCAAAATTCTCAAACGCCGTCCCGTACGCTTCTTCATTTCATATCCTTTACCTTTGAGCGTTATTATTAATTATTTCTTGACGTACGGGTATTTATTATAGTTTCAATAATAATAAAATACCACTACGCGTTTATACTAAACGACCGATAATAATATTTGTTCTCTTTACTCCTCTGATCTAATTGAATTAAAATTAAAATTACATTGACTTTGTTGTGCTCTTTTACGCGTATATATTATTTATTATCTTAAAAAAAAAAAAAAAACGAAATTCATACAAATTAGCCAAGTCGAGTAAAACGACAAAGGCTTCGCGTGATACTACAGCAGCAGCAGCAGCAGCAGCAGCGTCTTTTGTGCGCGCACGTCTAATCCGGATTTAACGATATTGTGTATAATAATAAATTCTCACTTAATGAAGATCATGTTGTATATTACGACGACGACCGAAATAAATAAATGTATACTTGAATTTTTTTTTTTTAACGGTGATTTTGTCTTTGTACACATATATATATACACACACACCTGTATACAATCTAACGCAATCAAAAGTATAAACTATTACAGTAATAGGCAAAAGTCGATATAATTTTTTGTTTGTTTTTTTTTTTTTCAATACATATAATATTTTATCGTCAACCGTGTCGAAACGATTATCCGATATGCGCGTATAATCTTTACGCGTTCAACCGTGATACAGATAGGAGCGAACCCCAGAAAAAAAAAAATGACTTCTACGCAAGATTACTCAATCAACGGTTTTATTTTAATTTTCTTTATTTATTTATCTCGAGGTAATAGTCATTGTGTTATTTTAAACCTGCAGCGGATTTCGCACCGTAGGTTCCATTGGTCAGGCACGTACACGCAAACGAATTCGGGGGAGGGAGAGGGGTTCATAAACAATTTGCATTTATCAATATTTATAAAAAAATATTAAATTTATATAGTTAAATTACACAACTATTAATTTTCGGGGAGGGGGGGGGGTTGAACCCCGACACCTCTTGTATACGTGCCTTCCATTGGTTACGGCTTTCGGTTATTTCGGTATTGTGTTCGAAACCAGTTTCAAACGGTAAACCGTATTACCGTCGAGTATTACACCATTTATCCCATTTATTTCGTGCTGGGGATCGTGCAACAGGCATTTTATAATGTTTTAATCAAACTTGGGTAAGTTCGGTATACAAGTGGGAATGGGAGGGACACTTGTAAAGAATGTCCTCAGGGGCTTCGTCACCGACATTTATTTTCTCTGTACATCTTGCGCGTAATATAGCAACAGGAGTGTTTTCACAGTCGCGGCTATCCGGTTGAATGTATAGAACAAAACGTGAAATCCGACATCATAGAGCATAAATGTAATAGAGGTTTCAATATGGGTACCACGAGTAACGACGTTTTTTTATGCGTTACAGTCGTATTGTATGATATTGTTTAGTTTCAAATATACGGACAAATTCGTAGTTATAATAAATGTTTATGAAGTTCTTCGGATAATATATCGATTTTTTTTTTTTTGTTTTACCGTTATTTTCGGTATAGTTATAGGTGCACCTATTTAAAATACCGTCAGCCCTAGTTTGTGTCATGGTTCCGGGGGAGAAAGGCTTATTAAGTCTGTTTTCGAGCTTTTTTTTTTTTTTTATACACGTATAATCGTTTCTTTTATACCCTTATCGCTTTGTTCGTTTGTCTAAAGGGCATGAATGTATGTAGGTGTATCCAAACACATATATGCTACACTGAAAATTAAAATACAATAAAAAAAAAACCGTTATAAAAGATATAACGGGAAAAATGTTTTTCAAAAAAAAAATCACCGTAATAAATTTTGGCGATGTAATTATATTTATAAAATAACAGGGATCGAAAACGTTTCAAACGAATATAAATCGAAACAACGCGTGCGCGCTCGCGGTTAGTTTAGCCCCGGTAGGTTTTATTTATTTATTTTTTTTTTTTTTCAGAAAATAAATCTCAAGTTTTTTAAATCATGTGACGTCATAACATCGAAACTTAAGCGGTTTACGCGCAGTATATCGATGATGGCGGTACGACGTAATATTTCTATCTTTTTACAAGCGGAGGCTGGTAAAATAAAATACAATTTTGTTCGGGGCCAATTAGGCGAAAAACCGAAAACCTTCTTTTCGGCGAGAACAACGTTATATAATATTCTCTAAACCGAAAAAATCGTCTCACTTTTTCACGCACGCTGCATTCGCGAACTTTGAAGTGTACTGGAGGTAATATGATATTATATTAAAGAGAAATAAAATTCCCATATTATTTTACTCGTTCGGGCGTTTAAAACTATATATTTATATTATTATTGTTTGGAAAAGAAAAATCGCCGACAAAGAATGTATTTCGTATTGGTTTTTGTGTGTTTTTATTTTTTTGTTTTTTTTTTTTTTTTGTTTCCATGCTCTCGCGACATCGCACACGGGTACGTATAAATACAGTTGAGTGTCTCAACATACGGTACGCTCCGCGGATTTTTTTCCTATACAAGGAAATCCTATGGTTTTCTATTCTTTTTCCGATCGTTTTGGAAAGATAATTTTCCCGGAAATAACATTTGCGCTACCAACGGACAAAAAATCACGTCATATACCGCAGCGAATAACGACGAATGATAACACAATAAATTGCAGTCCGGGTCTGTTTTAATGTTTTAAAAATTCATTTTAATAACGACGGGGCCGATATTTTGCGGAGTTCGAAGTCACGGTTTTTATTGATAGCTTGATAGCTCACAACACGACGTTGTGTTTTTGGTAAAAATTATAAATTTTACTTTTAACATTGTTCGCACAGACATAAAAATTACAGGTCGTCTTTTAAACGTTTTTTTAAAAAACGTTCAAGTCACCTTTTCGGTCGAACCCAATTGGTTGGGACGAAGGCGAAGGAGAAATAGACGATTCTAGTTATCTTCTTCCGTGCGTAATTCGTGACGCATCGAATAAACTGCCGCTGAACTGCCGCGATCGCAACAGCGTCGGGCGCGTTTCCGCGGAATTCTCGCGATTCAATCGAAACCGGCGGGAAAATGTGACGGCGGAGTCACGGGCCCGCGGCCGACCGCGTGCCGCGATCGACGGGGGCGCCGGCGAAATCCCCGCCGTGTACAAACCCACGGCGTTGCAGGCCGTGCCGAACGCGTCGCGTTCACGGGGACGCGCTCGCACGGACCCCCCCCGTGTACGCGGGCGGGGGGGGAGAGATATCGGAATTTCGCGCGCGTTTTCCGGACCGGTCGTTCCGGCGTGCGCCGTCAAGAGGCGCGCGTACACGAAACCGACGGTAACGTTCAGTCGAATTAAACAGCGTTCGGGGCGGCCGCCTTCGCATCGCCGCCGCGTATGATCGACGGCATTCACGTTGCGCCGCGCGTGTTGTCACGCCGGTAACGGACGACAATGTCGGAGGTGGTGTGCTTGGTTTTTTTTGTTTTTTTTTTCTTATGACGCGCTCGTGTCTTGTGCCGTTCCGCGCGCGCGGTGTGTACCGCGTCGTACATCCGATTGCGATTTGTTATTACCGCGTAGGTGTATGTTATTGCGCGCGCGTACACCGTATCGTATTTTAAACGGCAGAGCGCGCGCGGCGAAAAAAACGAAAAAAAAAACCGCGCGCGCGAGTCAAACAGGGACACCGGGGTGACGGCGGCAGTGTGCGGGTTTTTTCGCTCGTCGTATAATGCCACTATTACACACATGCACGTATATACGATACATATATATACACGTAGACGCACGTGTGCGCGTGCGTGATATTATACGTATTGAACATCGACGACGACGCTTTTGAAGAGCATAACAGAAACGAGAAGGAAACGGAACACGGAGAGAAGAAAAAAAAAAAAGAAAAAAGGCCGCGTATTATTATATATTATTATATCGTTGTAAAGGCGGCGAGGCTCTGAAAATCGCCGTGTACAGCCATCGCGGATAGCTGCGCTCGCCTTCCCCCCCCCCCACACCCTACCGGTCGTCCGCGTATATACCGCTACGTACGCGCACAATACATTATCGGAGTTTATTATTATATTATTATTTTTCGTTTAATGGGCGACGACGTTCGACGGGGCGTAATAACAATAATAGCTTATTATACGGGGGATCGATGGTTTTTTTTTTTCTTCTTCTTCTTCTTTTTTTCGTCCGCTTCGTTCTCGATTTCGATTTCTTCTGCCCCGACCGACCGCGACTATATATAAATATATGATCGTCACGATCGTCACGATCGTTATTGTCGTTGTTATTATCGTTGGATACTCGCGAGCGTCTCGCCGTCGGATATCCAGTGAGTCTCCGTTCCAGAAATACCGGGAGACGATACATGGGAGAATGCCCGTACGCGCCGTCCATTATATATTTTTTTTTTTTTTTACTATTGTCGTACCGCTGTCGATTCGATTCGATTATTATTATTATTATTATTATTATTGCGCAATAGGACCGACGGTACCGTCGAAACCGGAGTACTGCGGTACAATAGACGGACGGCGAAAATACTGCGGATATTTTTGCCGCGCGGTGCGACGAACCGGTCGCGAGAATTCTCCGATGAGCGTCGTCCGCGAGCCCGGCAGCGGTACGTTTCGTAACGAACGTTCGTAATGCGACGAAAACAATTAAAACGACGGGCGAGGCGTACGTAACGAGCGAGACGGGGGCGTAAAAAAAATGTACGTTTTTTTTTTTTTTTTCAATTTTTTACACGTTTTCGTCGACTTTATATACCGTCTTCGTATTAATAGCGCGTTGTGTGTTTTGCGAACGGACGACCGGCGTTATTGCTGTATAGTCCATCCTCCGGTCGATCCGCCCTGAAATCGAAATCAAAATACTGTACGTTACGGTGGCGTATTTACAGGGAGGGGCGAGATCGGCGTGTTATATCTCTCTCGTTGAATCTATTATTCGCACGTGTTTTTCAATTCAAATTTCTTTGATTTTTAATCAGGAAAATCGAAGATTTGATACCTATACCTGTTATAGTTAATAATGTTAGTTTATCGAAAAATCGGAACGTACCAATAGATTTTCTGGTTTAAAACGAAACTTATATTCAAACCACTGAAATATGATGGGGATTAGATTAGTACCTGTAAACCGTAACTCAATCAATAATAATTACTTATCTAGGTATAACTGTACGTCATTTACAAAAACATATAAAATATTAAAAATCGATATTTTTTTTTGGCCTGGTTATACGTTATACAATAAAACACGGTTTTCAAATTCTTCCTCTTTGGCAAAAACCTAAATACGCTACTGATACTGATTATGGCTAATAATATTATCCGACCTCCTTTATAGATTACGGCGGTTCTGATGTACGCATGAGCCTTTCGAAAGGCTTGAGAAAATGAGAAAATGCAAGCTTTAGGTTTTTCGGTGATTACGAATTTGTAATTTTTCCTACTGTAAAACGCAGAGAAATATTCGAATTTTAAAAATAAAAACTAAACCATCGAAAACCAAAAAAAAAAAAAAAAAAAAAAAATAAAAGAAAGAAAGATAGACACGTATTATATTTCGTCCCGCCCCTTCGTACTACGACGCTACCGCCACTCGTATTAATGTAAAATGTAAACCGGAGCGCGCACGATTCACCAACAAGACCGTGAAAAAAAAAAAAAACACGATTTCGCCATTATCTGTTTGGACGCGATTTGCGGCGACGGTGTGGTGTACACGCGTTTTCCACTGTCGACGTATTCGGTGGTTAAGTTCTCGGTTAAGTTTTATTGTCTTTTCCACCCCCTCTCCTCCGACGGCCAACTCACCAGCGCACCGCCCCCTACGGCCACTATCATTTCGAAATAATAAAAATAATAATATCATTGCGACTTACGAGCGTATGTAATATGCATACCTTTAGTTGCGCCACTTATTAGGGGTAGTTTAACGTTGTAATGAGCATTTACCCGGTAAATTGGGTAAATTTATTTTTAATGTAGTGCACATATGCAACGAAAAATCGCACGTATACGAAAACTTTTTGTTCGGTTTTTTTTTTTTTTATATATACATACTTATTATAACCATATTTCTTGATAAACGTACATAATTACAATAAAATAAAATCATCACTTTTTAATTAAATATCAAACAGTTTCACGTATTCGTTCATAACTTGATACAATATTTTCTTAGGGTAGTACTTTAAGGAAGTCATTTTTTGATTATTTTGCCGGCAGTTTTCCCGAAAAAAAGGGAAAAAGTAAAAAACGGGAAAATCAGCACAATATTAAACAAATATTGTAAAAGAAAATATATAATGGCTATTAAATTATTTTACCGTAGTGTGATTTATAATATATTATTGACAAAACATCACTATCAACTGACCTCCGCTCAGAATCGTTTTTTACTTAAACAGTTATTTATCGTTGCTTACAGGTATACATTAAATTCCCGTCTGTTTCTTACATCCTCAGTTTCCCACCTACAATAGTGGCTGCACCTACGTGCGAAGTGTGTCCGTCTTTTTTAAAATTTTTAAACGGTTTGTTTTGTTTTTAAATATTCTCAAGTAGATACCATAAATCCCTATATTTAGTGTAAGTACTTTAAGTAGTTCTAAAATTAATCATAAACAAAGTCGGGGGCGCCGAAATTCCGTTGCTCACGGGCGCCAAAATCATAATACGGTCCTGCCCACGTGAAACGTGAATTACCGATGCCATGCTAACGATTATAAGTAGGTACGTAAATTATTGTCACCACATTACATAGAAGAAAAACTACAGTGTACCTACGTCGTCAACGGTTTTCTGCCACTAGTACTTTTAAGAATGGTTTTGTTCGACACAAAAATATAGTTGAAAATCACTTTTGTATGAATATAAACATAATGAGTCCTTATTACGAGTGCGTATTGGAACTTTTACCCATTATGAAAATCGAAAAGACGGCATTACGTAAGGTATGGTCATATTATTGATTTTCGATTTACTCAAATAAAACGGAATATTCGAGATAAAAAAAAAAAAAAAATGGCGATTTTTACATTATTAAAAAACGTAATTCTCATGAAAAAGTTAACACGTAACAAATCGTTCTTTAGCTAAAGACGCGTTATTTAATTTTTATCATAGGCCGTTTTACTCTAAATCATACTTGTTTCGAGATAAAGCTATTTATCGGTGCGAGATTTTTAAGTTCCAAAACGACAAACACACTCACGTCACGGACACGTTTTTAGCGCAATTGTATTATAATTTGTTTGGCAGAATAATAATATTATTTGACGTTTGGATATAGCTAAGCCTCTTTTCCGAAATTCAGCCGTCCCCCAAAAACCGAGTTCTTATCAAATACATACTTATACGTGTGTCGTGTACATGATAAATGTTATGTAGAACTCCCAAATATTAGGTTCGTCTCGTGTCTATGACATGTTTACTGCGATCTATAATTTAATACTATTTAGTTAATAATTAAAAAAAAAAAATAAAAATATCTTTATTAATGCACCTATATTTGTTTATTTGTTATTTATAAACGTTTTAAATTTTTGAAAAAAAAAAAAACAAAAACAAAAACATTTCACAGTAAACTAATAATTTTACGCCAGAATCGATTTTCGAACGCAACGATTTGTCATTGCTTTCAAATATTTATTACAATAATAATAACACAACCCCGCCGGATCACCGAAACAACCTGTATAAACCTACCTATATAAATCTATTTATTATTATAACCCCCTTGCGGAGCGGTTTTTTTTTTCTGTGTTTGTCTATATATTATACAAAAGAAATGTATACACACCGCGGTGTAAAAATAATAAAAATCCCAATTCATCATATTATTCGCAGGGGTTTATAGATACATTATTGTAGCTGGTATTTTGGATTGTGTATCGTGTTATTATACCGTGGGTAATTTTTTTTTTTTTCCTATAATAATATTGTGATGGACGATACATACCTCTACCCGCTATGAATAGAAATATATATATATGTATAAAAAAAAAAAACAGTAATTATTTCACATGCTCAATTATACAAAACAAAAAAATAAAAAAATACACCGTTCGGCCTCTTTTTCGATATCGGTTTTGGGGAACTGTCTGTGTTTTATCCGCGTACCTAAATTATTACAATATTATTATGTTCTGCACACGTTATTATACTGCGATGGTGACTTGGAAAAACGCTCAGGGTGCAAAAACGATTGAGCACATGTGGAAATACGTTCAAACTTTAAAGGGGAATTAAATTTGTATTTGACATTGCATGTGCATTCAAAATTACACCCATTAAATTGTATATTTTACTATGCGTCATAAAAGATAAAAGATACATATGTGTAGTTAAGGTAATATAATTACAAACAAATACTTTTTATAACTGTAAAAACAAAAATGTATTTCTTTACGAGCCGGATAATGACGAAAACAAATCGCCGGTATATTATTTACTGTAAACGTATTCAGCTAAATGAACAGGATCGGATACCGATATTTTCTATATGTACGTCCGACACATACTCAAGCACAGCGGTCCGGACCGGAAATCAATTCGGAGATTGATTCGACCTAAGCGATACGAATTCTGGAAACAGATTTGAATTTAACGTAAAGCGTATATAAGATCGGTCACGTCACTTTTCTCAATAATTTAATTTCAGTTTTGTTCGTTTACATTTTTTCAATTTTTCAAAATCTTCAAATTAAATTTTCGGAAATCTGAAATTCGATAAAGTGGCTTGGCGGATCTCGGACCGATTGCTGGAAAACTAATTTAAATTACTGTGTTGCGTGTGTGGTCGGATGGAGAAATAAAATATCGATACATGGTTCTCTTAATGCAAAAAAACTAACAGTGCTTTAACGAGTTATATAACATTCGACGTACAATCAAAACGATTGTTTAAAATTGTTATTTTTCAACAAGAGTACTATTATTATTGTGTAAAAATTGTAAAAAAAAAAAAAAAAAATGAAAATGTCAAGTATGTACATACCTACGTCAACAATTTTATGTTGGCGTACGGAAATAATTACTAATTTGAGGGCATGACATTTACGTAATTTGCGTACCAAACGCAATTTACGCGTGCAAACGTGCAATTTGTTATTGTAATATTTTACATATTAGTTTAGCATAGCTGTGATCGAACGGTTTTCCAATAAACATGCCCAGATTTGATATTATCACGTTACGTGCGGTGCGTTATTTTATAATACACGAAAATTGAATTAAAAATGTAGCGTTCAAAATTCAAAGCGTTTTGCGAATACGATTATTATTATTATTATTATTATTATTATTATTATTATATCCAGTTTAATATGATTTCTCCGTCTAGAATGTTGTTATTATTAAACATCGCGTAAACTGGCGGCGATTGGAAATAACGTGTTACTGTCGAACGTTTCAGATTCAATATTGTGCATTTTTGAAATTGCCGACAAAAACAATAAACGTTATAATAATATTTTATTTATTATTAAACGGTAAATAATTGAATTTATTATTGGGATAGGTTGCCCCGCGGAGATCGTCGAATTTGTTTTTAATATTAACTAATATTTATTTTAGATTCTGAGTGTAGCGAGGAATGTATTGATTTTACTAAGATGTTTTTTTTTTTTTTTGTTTCTCTTTTATTTTTTTATCCAGTGTACGAAAATCCAACCAGAAATCTTGTTCAGATATATACGCGCGGCACTGTTTCTGAAAGGAAATGTTGTCTAGATGGTACTTTTAGGAGGTGATTTTTTAATTTTCCCAGCGGTTTTCGTAATGTCTGGGAAAAACCAGGATAGGTACATAAGAAAATGGAGAAATTTACGAAAATTATTATTTTATTTTATTTTTCAATTTTGTTATTTGTTGTAATTCTGTTAAAAATATCCGTAGAGACTTGAAATTTGAACGAAACTCTCATATTTGTCTTTTCTAGACGTGGTAAACTTTTCAACAAATTTATGCCATTTTTGAGCTAATTATAGACATTTTAATTTTGCGAGTTTTGTACGTAATTTTTATTCGGTAGATACACTGTGGTAAAATTGTTAGACTTTACAGTAATGTTTGAACATTTATCAGGAGGTTCCTTAGGAGTCTTACTTTAAGGTCAAAAAAAAAAATTGAGTTTAATTTAGTATTTTTTTTTTTTTTTATAAAAGAATTTTAATATTTTATAATATAATTTTAATATCATATTTTGACGAAAATAGTAAAAAATTGTATGAAACAAATCTAATCTTTCAATTTGTTTTTTGAACTTATGCATAGTGCCGATTTAAAAACACTGGTGAAATCAGAACTGAACGGACTGACTTAGTTTCGAAATTATAGCTTTTTGAAGTTTTGATATTATGGTGTTATTTTAAATAACTAAATATTGTCGTCTTTCATAATGTGTTTGTCGTAACCGAATGGTTATACATATCTAGTTTCGTTCTAGGGTTCGCGAGTCGAGCCCGTGTTTCGGAAAAGAATTGTTGCACTTAATTTTTTCCTTTTTCTTAAACAGGGAAAAAACAAATGCATTTTAGTTGTACTCTAGCTAGTTGAATCAACTTTGGTAAAATACTTACAAACGTCACCCGTTCTCTTGTTTTGAATTTTAATTTTTAACACGAACAGTAATAGTTTACGGTAAAACAAGTGACATACAGTACCTAGTACGTAATATGTATGGTCCTGACATTAAACACCAACAGAAAATAAAAATATCCTCACCCCATAGAATGTAGAAACTTATAATGGGGTACGTTTATTTTTATTCAAATTTAATGTAAACAACTAATTCAACGTGGCGTTTAAAATGATGTAATAGATATACGCTGTATGTAAATTTCATTCTGTGTATTTTTCAAATATTTTCCGGCGATTCTAAAATAGCAACAATCATTATAGTACATGAAATTGCTGTCGTTGTTATTTTTCAATAGCAGTATCACGGAATTAAATTATCTGACAAGTAGTAGTTATATTTCGCAGTGATTCTAAAATAATAATAATCATTTTAATACATGAAGTAGCAGTCACTGCTATTTTCACTGTTAGTTTTTTAGTAGCAGTAACTGGTTGCTACTGGTCCTGAAAAAAATCACAGTTTACCATCACTAACTAATATCGTGTCAGATTATTACAACTACAATTTTTGAATTTCCATATTTCTATTATGTTGCGACAGCGCGCTATAGAATATTTACATATTTTCCCGTGTTTACGATATCTTCTTTTAGAGGGGATGATTGAACGATTATGTCGTACAATTATTATAGACGTGCCAGTATTGATTTACACGGTGACAAACGGTGACACGATAGTCGAACACGACAAATCGTAAGTAAGTAATTTGTTTTTATAATACTATAGAACTATAAAAAAAAAAAAAAACGATTTTATTATTGTTTAAAAATATAGTGCTTTAGAAAAAGAATAATTTTGTTGGTCTAAAAACTGTTGTCGGACAAATGCTTCCGTGTTTAAATATAATTCGAGTTTTACGCGTGGCGTTATGAAATCACACTGTTTGTGTATCTAAAATACACGCGTGGTTTAATTAAATCACTCTAGAGTAAAATCGATTTATGTTATTAAAAAAAAAACGTTTATAAAAGGGTTGTGTATTTCTTTAGATGATTGTCGTTCCCATAGCATTAAAATTCGTTTCGGGGTAGTTTATAGGAACGATTGAAAAATACAAATGTACGAAACAGCAGGGATAAAATAATATCGCACTCTGTTATTTAAAATGGCAACTAATGTGTTATTGTAATTAATTATTGTGCGAGGACCCGGATAAACCTAAAGAAAAACCTCACAAAGACATATCGTAGTAATTCAAATAAAAAACCGATTCACTGAATTTCGATTGTAACAGTACAACAGTGAATGATTCGTTTTTCCGTTTTGAGTCAAAAAACAAAATTGAATATCAAGGCATACGAGACGCGGACCGAGATGGTGTTCGCATAGCAACCACTGTTGGCGAATAATTCGACCGTCCGTATTTAATGACGTATCTGTCATTTTGTTCGTTAAGAAATTATACGGTCATTTGACAATTATAAATGTCTAATAATAATTGATGATGTTCGGTTATTTTATTTGTGTCATTAGGAACCGATGTGGGGCGAGCTAACACGTCCGTTTATATGTTATATTAATCAATCGTAAAACAAATTTTTATGTTTCACTCGTTTTTGCAAAACTTGTTTTGACAACGCGGCTCCGTACGCACAACCCGCCAAGTGGCAACGGCAGAACTAAATAAAATGATCGTCTGTTATTGATTTATCAGTTTTCGTATCACATATTATGATTTTGTGATGGGAAAAAAAAAAAAAAAACTGATCACTTTCACTGTTACTGTTCGCTAGTAGTGTTTAATTCGAGAAACTTTTGTCGTCCGCTGATAAACAGGTCGCGACTCCGCTGCGTTTTTATCTATTCGTTATTGGACGACGGTTCGGTTCGGCACGCGCGTTACACGAGAACAAGACGTACGTTTCGACGTTAATTTAATGTAATAAATCAAAATTGTCTGCGCGCAGCGCAATGGTATAACGCGACTTGAAGATAATCCGGTCTTCTGTACGCGCGTACGAAAACTCCTATTTTGTTTGGTATCGAGGGGAAAAAAAAAACCCCCCGTACATTTTAAATCAGATACTGCAGAAGATAGTTATAATTGTTGTCGGACAACCTATAGATACATTTATATACGTATAACTTATATGTATACGTTTTGAAATCTCCGTACGAATTTATTATATTGTTTTTCGAAAATCACGCGATATTTTTGACAGATTTACGACAATACAGCAGTGCAGCGCATTACACCGACTACTCGCATTAAAAGTGTCAAAGTTCCTCTCGTACGCATTTTTTTTTTTTTTTTTTTTTTTTTTTTTTATCTCAAACTATTTATTCATATATTCCCTATTCCCGCCCGCCCCATCTTCTCGACTGTATACTATTTTAAAACTGTATTAATATTATTATTATTTATTGTAACCGCAGAAATAGCCATACGGTATACAGGGTGATTTATTTATTTTTTAAACGTGATTCAGCGACTTTCTCGGATAATTTCAATGTCAAATGTTTCGAACTATTAAAATATTGGATTGTTTAACACTATATTCAATTTATAACTTTATCGCAAATCTATATTTTACCTTGAACGAGTATTGACTTTTGATTGTCAAGCGACAACGTCTCGCCGTCTTTTTAACGCAGATTCGAAAAATGAATATTTCTCTAAAATCGACGGTACGCATAACGCATGACACTAATACTATTCATACCTATCAGATGTAATACACACCGTTTAATGTTTATGAGTTAAAACAGTTTAAAATTTAGACCGGAGGAGTATTGAAGGGTAATTAAATATCATATAAACTTGTAGATGATAACACTTGCCTAAACATTTTTAAACCAATTATAAACTATGACTTATAACCAAGGCTGAGATTTTCACGACTTTTGCATTATTTTCCAAAACTCGCCGTGCAATGATAATCGTATTTTTACAAATTTATCTCACGTACTTTTGAATGAGAATGAAAGTTTAACTTTGTATTTTTTGACAACTTTCGATTTGTCATGCTAGAAATGGCGTAGCTAGTAAATAGTAAAACAGACGTTTTTTCGTTTAAAAAATAAAAAAAAAAAAATAAATAAATTTAAATCAATATTATTTATTTAATATGTCCTATTTAGAGACCCTACCTGTGTAGGTATATTGAGATATACTGTTTTTTCGGAATTAGCTGGAAAAAAATTATTCTCTTTTCAAATTTGGTTTGAAAAGAAACCATAGAGGGCGTGCTATTTAAAAATCAAAAGTTAATACGCGCGTTAATGGTGTAAGGAAAAAATAAAAAATGTAGAGAATATGTTAACCGAACTGGAAAAAGTAAAAAAATCTATTTTACTTAAATCTTTGCAGATAATAGCTAGATCACGGTGAAAAAAAAATAACCCTGTATACATCAACAAATGACGTAAAACAAATATATTACATTGTCGAAGTTCCGACAAATTAAAAATCTGTTCCATAGTATTAAAGGACCCTAAACCGACTTAATACCGAAAAGCGACCTTTATTTTCTTTAGAAACTCGTAGGTATAGGAAGGTATCTACGTAAATAGGTACGCGGGGATATATTCCCGTTAGGTATTGATTTTCATAAACCGACGAAAAGTACGTTTGAAATCCGTAAGTAATTTAAGAATTGTGCGGTTCGAATTTTATTTTTGAGATTATATCTATACACGGAGAGAGAAGTGAAAAATATTTTTTAATATTTATTTTAGTTGTTAACAGTTTTTGGCGATGCAGTGTTTTATGCGCGACGACGTCACTATTATATCGAAAAAACTTTTTTATTTTTCGCTCAAATATATATATATATATATATATGAATTCTGCTCTTTGACGAAAAATATTTTGTTTCGAAGCCATCAACGATTTAGATTTTTGTTTAAAAACCTTAAGTGAATATTTTATAATATAGAGAAGAAAAAACAACTTATTTTTTTTTTTAACTTGTCGTTGAATATTATTTTATGTATTATACTAAGAAAAAAGTTACTTTTTAAAATATAAAAGAAATATTAAAATTTTGTTTTTCCGAATCGAAATGTACAAACAAATATGTTATGCATGGGGTATATATGTACGCAAAAAGTTAAACCAATCGTTTTACTGAAAATTAGATTCATATGTATCAGTCATTTATTTATTGGTAATTCTAAGAAATACATTTAATAATATTATTATAATATTTTTATTTTAAGATTCTAACTACAAGGAATATATTAGTTTTAGAGCTTTTATTAAAAAAAGTTTATTTTCTGTCCGACGTGATGAACACTATTTTGACCCGTAGAAGACTTACTCGAATAAAAACTTCGCGTGCTCATCGAAAGTCACTTTTTAAAATTAATTTTACATATATTAACAAAAGGAGAGGTGGATTAATACTGCTGATACGTACATTTCTGTCTTTCGTGGGATGTTAGAAGGGTGGATACGTGAAATAATTTATTTTACATCTGTACGCAACGTTAGGCTAATACTTACGAAAAACTACTCTGATCAGAGTTTTATTTGTCATATTAGTTCTTTTTGTTGACAAGAAATCTAGAAATAAACAGACATTTTACAAAAAATTGGCATTTTGTCCCATTTCTTATAAAATCCACATGTAAAACCAAATTCAAAATTCTACAAGAAAGTTTCTATAATACTATTGATTGGAGTAAGATTTCTGGTAGAAAAGTTATTTTCAGACCCAAAAAAAAAAAAATAACAATCACATTATAGAAAAACACATACATTCCTCCGTCACTCCACACACTAAAAGCGGATTGAAATGACAACATTGGTTAAATGTCTATATGAACTTCACCATGATGCTGCAGTTAAAAAGTGTTTTTTAACTTTCAACCACTTTTTTGACCATTTCAGATTCTCGTGGTTTTACAAAGATATTTATTTTATTTTTTTATTTTTTTTTTCTATGGACAGCTTTTCTATCACATGACTTGCTCTAATTTTTACGTGTACCAAATTTTCTGAAAGGAAATCGGTATAAAGATGTACCTTAAAGAGGTCATTTTTCGATTTTCTCAAAAGTTTTCTCATCAAATGTGAAAAACCGAAAAGAAAAAAAAAAAGGGAGGAAAAACGGAAAAATATACGAAATGTATTTGTATAGTGTTACGATTTTTTTTTCTGTGGACAACATCTCTACCAGTAATTTCGCTCCAACATTTAATGAAAGCAATGTTTCTGAAAAGTAATTTCACTGGGGAGGTACTTAGAGAGGTCATTTTTTCATCTCCCCGGGAATTTTCTCAGCAAATCCGAAAAACCGGAAAACCCGGTACAACATTAAACAAATATTATTAAAGAAAACATATCGAGTATATTTAATTACATTACTATAATATGGCGTATATATTGTTGAAAAAGCATCACTATCAGCTGAACTCGCATAACGCGAAAAAATCGCATAATGTAAAATAGTTATTATTGTTCTGTAATCTGTTTTTAAGTATTGAAAGAAGTAACAGAATAATTGCGATATGTTATTATAAAATAATAACTACTATACAGTGATGTGCTATATTTTTCCCTGGGATGTAACACTTAAAGGACAAATTGAAATTTTCACTATCAACCTTCAGTTCTTAAAGTTTTATGTATTAACTTTACATAGATTGGTGTAGGTAATTGCGGACCACAGGTGGTATGTTTATGTAAAGGTCATTTTTTGCATTTCCCCCGTAGTCGTTATCCAGGAACTATGTACGTATAGTGATAAACCGAAATACCGAAGTATATTTTATAAGGAATTATAAAAATATAAATTTTTAATGGACCTCGCGTGCATTCGTTTTCCAAATGCGACCATCATCTCATTCATAATTAATAATGACAAAAATAGCCTTTGTATTATTCTATTACTATACAGGGCGATTCTTTTATGATAAACCAGTAATTTTCTAAATTTTTTCTGAATTTGATTTTTGTATTTATTTTTTCTTTTCAATCATTATGGAATAGTTTAAGCTTTATTTTAACGCTGTTTTCAATTTTCATATCTACTCCTTATCCGCAAAATTAGTATCTACATTGAATTTTTAAATAGCAACCCACTTTTTTGAACACAGATTAGAATAGATAATATTATTTTTTAGAAATTTTGATGTGCATAACACTCATATCTAATTTATAAGTTATAATTGTATAACAGTTTAAATTTTAGACCAAAATAGTAGGGATGGGTAATAAATTGCATATCTATTCTTAATTGATAAATTGATATCTCTTCCCTACTCTTCTGTTCTGAACATTAAACTGTTGTAACTCATAATGGGTAAACTTAAGTGTTATACTATTGTATTTAAAAAAATTTTTGAGGAAATTTAAAGTTGGAATTACAGATATTATAATGGGATTTTAAAATAATACAGAAACTATAATTTTATTCTCTTCTTCGGTTTTTTTAATGGCCATTGCAACTTATTAGTACAATACAGAACTACTTTCATCTATCCCCATCCCTATCCTTTGTCTTCGTCTTCGTCTTGTATTCAAATTTTCATTTCATTCTTCCTGACTTTTTCAATCCACCTCTATTTTGGATGACCTATCCATTGGTCTTTAGCTATTGCCAGATTCCCATTTAAGAACCCGTTTGATATTCATAATATCTCCTTACGTTTCCAGCTCATATTTTTTTTTCGCATTTTAATACTGCTTTAATGTATGATTCGCGTATTTACAGAACTTATCCGAATTTAGCCTAAGTTATAACGTAACCGAGTTGGTTTTAAGAGTTTTGCAAAACACATTTGTTATTATCCTCAGTTACAATTACAATAAAATGTCTAATATTGTTGTTTATTGGACTTAAATCTTCAATATCATCATCCGAAGTAATTCGTACTTCTCGGTGACATTATAACAAGGACAATACATTTAGTAAGACTATAATAACAAATAAAATATAAAATCTCATAAACAGTTATAGGTACTTATAATTATTACGGTTTCAGCAAAATGAGAACACAAAAATGTACTTTTTCCACGCTATTACTAAGATCTAACTTTCTAGAGTTGAGAAATATTTTCAGAAATATCAACGGATTTAGGCAGCGTAAAAAATAGTTTTATTAAAGACACCATTTAAAATGCTATATCACTATGCAATATGATGGAATACACATAATCATAATTTATTCGTAAATTGTATGTAATTACATAATCTCTTATTAATTTATGACTTAAACACGAATCGCAATTAAAAAAAAAATAACAACCATGACTATGAAACACTCATCAACTGATTATTAAATTTTCACTCGTGTTATCAGTAATCTGTATTATATGTTAAGAAAAAATTAATAAAATGAATAATATTTAATAATAATAATTACTATTATTTTGAAACTGAGTAAATCCACCAATTGTATTTAATACTTATAATAACTATACTGCAATTTGTACGTGAAAAATTTAAAAAGTCAAGGGGGGGACCTATCCTTCAAATCAAGCGTCACAAATATTACAAAAAACAAGTCAATAAATTTACGCGCCCGGTCGCCTGTATAACTGTCACGGTTTCGTGTTACTATCACTCCTTATTTCGTATCCAACGCACCGTGACATCATCCGATTTCGGTCCATATAAATTTTCCTTCCGCGGAACTGGTCTAACGACTCTTATGTATAGCGCGTTTTTCAATCAGTATCTACAGTATCTATAATATTATCCGCGCCCGTTCTGAAATAGGCACAAGTTGTCGCGCGACAATTTTATAACGATATAATGCGATATCAAATATCCGTATCGGCAAATTACATCCCGGCGATCGGCCGAATCTCAATTATCTGTGTAAATATTATATATTGGCGGACGGCGGTAATAATTTAAAGTCATTATATCAATGCCGCGTGATGTCCAGGCGAGCCGTCAGAGTGCCGGGATTCCGTCTATCTATCTCGGGCTGCACAATCGACTACTGCGCGTATAGTATAATATTATAATATAGTTAATAAATCAGTTGACTTGCGCGCTCGGTATACAAGCGCCGCACGGTTAAACACGGACCAACGGAGGGGAAGCGGCTAAGAGGTGGGGGGAGCTGTGGGGACGCCCGTACATTTGGCGACTAAGCAAACCGAATAGGAAAAAAATAATGAAAATAAAAATGAAGAACTAAACACAAAAACGAACAAAAAAAAAAAAAAAATGGCAAAAACATTCACGCAAATACCGTTTCTCCCTCCCCTCTAACCATCCGCGAGTTGTTGTCCGGCCATCGCGGTGGTAAAATCTTGAATACAATTATATTTAAACGGCGATGGGCGAGCACGTTTTCTGAATTTAAATCGTTGTGTACCCATTCTAAATCAAAACGCGCGCGAAACGTGCGATTCGGTTAAGTCTGTTTGTTTTGTACACTGCACCGTGTATAATTGTTATTTGATGATTTTTAACACGTTTACCTGCGGTCGGGCTTATTCTTAGAAAAAAAGATTTAGAAATTGAAATTGAAATATTATAAAAAAAAAAAAGACTACATTACACTCGACATATTTTGACCACGAAAAAAAATCATTACGATATATCTCGCGTTAAATTTTCGAGTTTTTTTTGGGGGGCCTAAACAATTTTGTTCACATAAAACTAAATGAAACATTTCCAGAATTGGTTGAAAATTCTACGGCGTCTAGAAAAAGCTAATCCTCGAATGAATTGCGCGTCTCTAGGATTTGATTAAACCAAATTGCCAAAAAAATCAAAACAAAAAACCATCGAAAATAACTTAAATCGTTAATTAATTAGTTATAATTAATAATTAATATTATAATTACGTAAATTATTCCGTTATTCCTCTAATTTTTTTTCTCAGTTATTCAGAGAACTACAAGGAAAATAAAAAAAAAAAAATGATTCTTAACACGCCAAACATTTTTTTATAGAAAATATATTATAGTTGATGGTCGGAGTAAAATTTCTGGTTAGAAATGTTGTTGGCAAAATACAAGAAAAACACATCATGGTAAAAATGTATGCATTAAAGACTTTTATAGGTGCACAGGGAGTTTCAACAGGTGTACCGAAGAAATTTCTATTTCATAATCGATTTGCCATAAAATTTGTTTAGAATTTATATTTTTTTCGTAAATAAAACTTTCTTGAAAAAAAATATTCTATTTCAATAAAACGTTATAAAAATGCTACGGGAGAGGGGGGGGTTGGTTTTTTTTATAACATTTGTAAGTTTGTTAATTATTTATCATCGAATTTTGTTGTTTTTTTTTTATTTTTATTTTTTGTAATGAAAATACAACATTATATAAACGTTATAATTTTAACGGCATGTGTTTTATGGGATCTTTTTTTTTCTCCCGAGACGAAAACAGTTTTATAGTATTTTCCTTTTTACCTCGTCAAAAACTTTACATCAATCTTATCTACAATATATAGTGACGTAAAACAGACACGTTTTATTATTTATTGTTTTACTTTTTTTCTTCTAAACTGATAGGTATACTACACGTTTTTAAAACATTTCCGACGCCTCTTAAAAAATATTATTGAAGTGAGTATTTTATTTTTTTAAATATGTACTTATTCATTTTATTTATTGTGCAGTATTAACACGACGACATATTAGATTCTGAGGAAAGCGAGAAATGTATTGAATTTACTGTACAACGTCTTTTTTTTTTTTTTTGTCTGTAAACAATTATTCTGCCAAAGATCTTGCTTCAACGAAAAACATAAAATGAACTTTCTTTTGAATTTTCGATTCTGTTGATTCATTCGGGCATTTTTTTGGTTTCCTTCTTTTTTTGTTTTAATTGTCTTAATAAAAGGGAAAAACTGGCAGGTTTTTTTTTATAATTTTTGTTAATTTCTGGGTTACCTTGGCAATATTTTTAATTTAGCATTTCATTAACTAATTGGATTGCTTTTCGGATCGCTGAGATTTCCACAGAAAATTGCTGTTTTGTCCTGACAACCTAAATTTGTAAGCTGGACCAAATGCTATGCTACTATCAGTTTTGAATGTGTCAGTGAATACTAACATGTATTCTTTGTTATATATATATTTTTTTTTATTATAATTATTATTATTATTTCTTTTATTTTAGATTTTTCTTTGCTTAGAATTTTTTTTCGTTAGCAATGGTTTACGCCTGCAGGTGTAAATTAAATAACTTTATGTATCTCACCTTCCTAACTACTCACCTACGCGTCCGTCTCCAGTATCAGCTTTTTTTTAAAAAAAAATATATGTATTGTTATATTATTATAATTGTTTATGACGAAAAACATTGTAACATTTTCTGTTACAATTAATACTTATATATTTGTAATCACGCACAATAAATCAATTATTTTCCAATAAAACGATAACTTTATGAATTATTTTGATGTGTTGACGCCAGATAAATTGTTGAAATTTAATTGTAGTACACAGTAGTGTGCGGAACGAATACTACATACGAATTAAACCAAAAGCCGTTTATAGTAAACAATATAACACAACGGATTTGGACTTGGGATTGAATAAAGTCTTCTCTAATAATAAAACAATCAAATTATGTTTGTATAAAATCGTATTACTACGGTGCACACGACAAATAATATTATCATTTCTCCTTCGTGTGTATGTTTGGAAATTGTATGTTCGTACAACAACCCATCTGAACATCTTTTTTTTTTTCAAATTCGAACTCGTACTTATATTAGCAACAACGCCTACAACGCCCACTAAATCTACAAAAACAACAAGATATAACATTGAATATAATATTACTGGAGTAGATATTTATATGATTTGCTAGTTTATTCCAAAATATGTATCGATATAACCTATCGAGTTTATACACAAAATTGATTTTCGCATATTTTTTTTTTCATATTTCGGTGTTTTTTAATTTTTAGAAAATATTTCCAGGATTTTGTAAATTTTAATGATTTCGTAAATTGTCAAGAAATTTTCAGCTCTGCAAACCGAGAATCTGAGAATAGTTGTTCGAGATTTTTATAAATAATATTCATTAATAAGATGATAATACTAGTGGGTACTGTTTTTTGGATCAAATATTATTATTTATTAACTTGTCTGTAATTTTAGTGCATAAGAAATATAAAATATTTAATGATTTTCAGGGCATATAAATATTTGCCCAAAATATCACATATTAAAAAGAAGTATTGTATGTAGTCAATTTTAATCAAGTTTGTTGGAAATTGAAAATTTATAACTATACGAAAACATTAAAATGCACTTAATATTTGATTAATGAGACTCGAGTTAGACGTAATATATTTTTCGTAAATTCAAACTTTTTACAAGTATACACAATTCAAATATAACCATAGGTATTTTGTTCATTTTCTAATATTCTTATGTTACATTTTTAATTGTATTAATTATTTATGTATGGACCCCTCCCTCGCATTTTAAAAGTACCTGTTCGCCACACAGTGGAATACGCAGAAGAGCGAGGTAAGTGGTTATATCTCCCACCATTTTAGATAAAACATATTATGACAACTTTCTGTATTTATTTTGAATTGTATCTTGAAATTATATATTTCAGTCAAGTAACAAGGGAATAAGAGCTTGATTTATCGAAAAAAATTGGCTCATTTTTAAAGATCCAGCTTTAAAATTCTCGTTGTCGGGCCAGACTTATAACTTCAGATGAAAATTTGTTTGTAATTATTATCAACTAAATTTTCCAATTCTGCTCCCGATGAAAATCACTGGACACGTCACTAAAACCGCTGGACGACCATAGTTTAATGATAAACGCGTTTTTTCGATTATATTATATTACCTATATAATATTATACACTTTAGCTTATATAGCCGGGTCGGCTGTCTGCGAGGCGGCTGGTTGGTTGATCGGCTGACTGGCTGGCAATCACGCGAAACCAGAATACGGTCGTCGCGGTAGTATAGGTATAGACGTGAAAGGCTTTTACGCGGGCGTTTGTGTGTGTGTGTGTGCGTGCGCACGCGCGCGCGTGTACAAAAGGCCAGGTCTTTACGCGCGCGTTCCCCCGCAAAAAGTGTTTTATATACATCGATGTATAGACCCAAAATTCACTTAAAAAGTCATTAGTTATCGAGCCGCGCGCGACTACAATCAAAAGGGATAAAACGCTTCGTGGCCAAAAGCGCAGCATTCGAATGCTTATAACAGTTTACGGAACCTTTTCACCGCGCGTGAAAACTTTTCCGGGGGTTTAAACCGCCAAACGCTACTATACGGACGCGGGAATTATAAATATATAAAACGTTCCTAGAGAATTCGATTTATATTCTTTTATTTTCGCGCTCTCTCACCTATTTATGTAAGGTGCCGTGTGCACGTCTATAAAACCTAAAGTCGTTTCGAGTTCGTAGGTATATCTTCTGTGAGTATATAATACGCATCGCGTATTATAATATTATATAATATTACGATTTTTACCGACACTTGTTGCTCATCGTAATCTACATTATCTCGTTTCAAGAGCCGAATAAAAATGTAAATGACTGTAATACAATATTTAACGAATCTGAAAACTTTTCATACCCTTCAAAAGAAAAAAAAATAGCTGACGTTTTTTTCTCGACCGCGAGACATTTCGTCCCCGGAAATTATTATGAACGTCGTATAGGACATAGCGTTTTCGTCTTCTTCTCTTCCCGGGCACTTTTGATATAGAAGGCTGCAAGTAAGTAGTGGCAGTATAGTTTTAAATAAAAAAATGTTGCAAAATATTTACGTGTGTAATTAATTATTGACATTATTAATAATTATGGCGGTGATTTTAAACGGTTGGGGTTCGAGGGGGGGGGAGCACAAGTAATGAACTGCTGCTGTTATGTCATTGGGAGAGACGAATTGCTTTTGGTATTTAAAAAATAACTATAACTTAAGTTTAACTAATATTAAATATAAGTATTAACTTTATTATTAATGATTTAACAAATGGCTTTGAAAAATGCCGGGCACCAAAATGTGCAATTTAAAATATTGAATCCGTTTTACCGATGTCTCGTCGAATTATACCGTCGACAATTTATCGTAAACCGAATATAATTTTAAACCAATCACTATGTTTCAAAGTTATTTTACTGCACTTCAAACACGTTTAAACAAAATATAAATGTTTATTACACATTATGTTTATAATTGAAAACGTATATCGGGTAAAAGTGCAAAAAGGCACACTGGAGAACAATTTCGTACTGCAGTGTAAGGTAAACAATATCAATGATAATATTATCGTGTTGATGTTTAATATGTTTTACACATTAGCGTATGTTTATCTTCATGTAATATTTTATGATCGTAATATGATACTCGTGATATTATTTACCTACAAAGTATACAAACCGTGTTCTCAAATCAATTTTTAATCTTGGTCATATATTATAATATTACAGAATATATAGAATATTACAAAATATATTTACATTGGATTTCATTATTTTTTTTATTTTTACAAACTCAAAAAAAACTTATGTTATTTATGTAAGTTATAAAAATCGTAGTACCCTGTAGCAGTTCATATCATTATTATTATTATTATTTTTTTTTTTTTTAAATGATCCTTGAGGCTATATTTCCAAAAATAAATCTCTTTCGACACTATACACTATTTATGGTTAATAGTTTTATACGAGAATATGAGATCATCTGACGAGCTCTTCACGTCCTTTATTTCTATACAGTATACATGATTGATGATGAGAGGCTTGAGCAGCAGCAGCAGCAATAGCAGCAGGTTTTTCAACGAATAAACTGTATATTTGAACAACACTTTTTCAAATATAGTTCTCCGCCCTCTCTGTAATAACAATATAATGACGAAAATAATAATTACCATCTATAGACCGTTAAAACGTGAAACGCATAATAATAATAATAATAATAAAAAGAAACAGTATATTTTTATATTACAACAATATAAACACAATACAATATACCCGTGTAGGAAATTGTATATAAAAAAAAAAAAAAAAATTGTATTGCTATCGTCGTTCGAATTTATTACTTATAAAATAAAATAATTTGTACACGGTTCGTAGAATTTTTATGGAGGGGCAAGGCGGAAAAGTTTTAATATATTTGTGTGTATAATGTCTTATACAAGATACTAGTCAATGGATAGGCGTATTGGTTTGGAAAGAATGCTAAGTGCATAATAGAAATATATTTTACAGGCTCGAAGCTACAGTCAACTTTTATGATGTCAGGGATACTTTGGTTGCTGGTCTGTGTGTACGGTTCAGATTTGTAAAAAAATATTAATTTCGCCGAGACGAGTCTCATCAGCGTCGGGTCGGTAAACAATATATACCTCTGGTACAACGATAATTATATTGTATTATAACGTAAACGTATAGTGTTTATGTTCCGAACGAATAATAACGTACCGCGTATTTGGCCTAATTATCTAATAGCATGTTATTATAGTACAGGACACATTTAATTTAATCAATTTAATTTAATTCGTAATTCGTATTTTAACAGCGAAATTAATTGTTATTATTGATATTTATCTGTCGTCGTCGGTATAATAAATTAATAGAAACACTATGATATACAACTGTTATAATTGACTGCGTTATTGACGGACATTATTTCGGATTTAATGGAATTATTTCGGTCGGGGGTGGTCGATGACGGCTTAAACGCGACCTGCCGCCACGCATCCAATTCAATATTTATACTGAAATTCAAATTGCACTTGACGATAATATTATACTTGACTCGCGAATCCGAAGTGTGACGCCTAAACTGCAGAATCATATTAACGATTATTGAAGTTAAACGCTGATTTATGCACATATATATATCTTATATTATATTTATTATAGTTATAGTTTGAAACTGCACTAAACTGCAGTGTGTGTGATGCTCGGATAGTATAGTGTAGTCAATTTATCAATACTTTTAGCTACAAGAAGTGTTATTAAATGATAACCATACCCCTTCCCCGAAAAATATCTGACAACTACTTGTTCAAAGTGTTGAAAATAAAATATACTGTACATATATTGTTCGTTTATTTCGTATACAGTGTGATCCTTTTAACGTAAAACAATCAGTATTTCGCAAAGTATCGATTTGAAAAAAAAAAAAAAAGTTTCGACAATCCAAGAAACAAGCAGCCATAAAATGTTATATTACAATTATGTTTTTCATTCCTTTTCTTTTTTTGGAGCTGAAACAACTAATATCTATTTTTGATTTTAAAATGCCAACATACATTAAAAGTCCTACAAATAAATACAGTATTAGTTTATATACATTAGGGTGTTAACATTTTTGACTTCCGTCAACCATCCGAGAAAATATCCCACGTTTAAGTTAGAGTACAGTAGAGAGTAATAGTAGTAGAGTGATGAAGTACTATTAAAACGCCGTGCACCGTTTCACCACATAATGATGAGATGCTCCACTATCCTCTCCCCCTACTCTCTCACCCTTTTATGAAGTGGAGTGTCTCATCAACGGATTGAAGGACATTCAAAATTTAAACATATCTTTATAATCTAATACTCCATTTATATATGGAACTTTCAACATAAATTGACATTTTAAAATCAAAAGTAGATTGTCGTTTTACCCACAAAATGCAGGGTGACAAAAATAATGGCAATCTAAAATAATAGAGCAGCTTGTATTTTAACAATGTCGTATGGAATTTTTTTTTTTTTTTTTAAATCAATACTTTGTGGAATAATTAGTATTTTACGTTATAGTTTAACATTATAGTTGTCCGTGTGGTAATCGAATTAGAATGGGGTAATGAGTGATTCCACTTGTTGTAAAAGACTCAAGGAACATTGACCAATTCTCGATAAAAGGAGCAACCTCTACCAAGAGCCAACGGCCTTCGGAGAGTGGATGAGCGGATAGAGGAGAGCAATCTCTTGTCCA
Source organism: Cinara cedri (assembly GCA_902439185.1). Lineage (NCBI taxonomy): Eukaryota > Metazoa > Arthropoda > Insecta > Hemiptera > Aphididae > Cinara > Cinara cedri. The sequence continues at coordinate 528,426 of CABPRJ010000495.1, forward strand.
GAAGGTAGGAAACCACTTCCTAAGGCGGATTAACTAGCAAACTTGGTGAATGGCATTGGGATGCAAAAGGCAATTGGAACCCACTACACTAAATATCTGATAATAGCCTTGTTTATTAACCCCACAAATAGCACAATTTAAGATATAAACCTTACTGATCATGAAATTCTGAAACCAAAATCCGGTAAGAGAAAATCCAAGGCGCCTCGGATTCTCAACCTGTAAAATCCATGTAAAAAAAAAAATAATAAGAAAACAGACTCTTTCAGAATAGAAATATGGAATGTAGGAACAATGTTGAAATTAGGTAAACTAGAATGAATTAATAATAAAATGAAGACATTTAAACTCAATATTCTTAGAGTGTGTAATGGAGACTTTTGTGAGCCACAAGAAATGATTATTTTAAAAACATACTTTAATGTGTCAATGAGAAGACAATACACATGGAAGTCACCAGGGGATAAAGTAAAAAACGACATGGTAGCACATTTCGAATCTGAGAACGATGTGAACAATATATTAAGAGTTCTAGCAAGCGCATTCCAAAAGTTTAATTTACAAACAAATGACCAAAAAACTAAAACATGTTTTTTAGTAAAACTCCAAATAATGAAAATGTTAAAACCATGCTTAACAACTCAGAAATTCAACAAGTTCAAGAGTTTCTATACCTCGGTATCACTATAACTTACAATAACAAAAAATCAACCGTGGAAATCAAAAGAAGAATAGCGAAACAAATTTTTCAAAGCAAAAATTAACTTCTGACGAATCAACATCTAAGCATTAATATTTACAAAAGGTCTATTAAGACATTTGTTTTGAATGTGCTTATTTATGAAAGCGAAATCAGAATAATAGTAAAAAAGCAGAGGAAGAGGTTGGAGAGGTAGCTGACATTTGGATATGGACAAGAATGACAAAGACAAGATGAATAGAGAGGAAGAACAATGAGTGTTGGGAGAAATATAAAAAAAGCAGGTAATTAATGAAACCAATAACAGCAAAAACAATTAAGTTAATAGGTCACGTCATACGAAAAACAAACGCTTGTGGTTTTGGGATTTTTCGTAAACTTTTATTTTCACAAACTTCTCTTTGATTTTCACAATGGTATAATATTTACATAATTTTTTTTTATACTGATTTAGCAGTATCTCCTTATACTCGTACAGGATTTACAATAAAAATAATCTGATGCGTACAACATACAATTTCACGTTAACAAGGGTTAACAACGTTAAACTTACAAATATACCATGTGGCACACGGATGAGCGGGTTTCCGATTTACAAGTGTACTGGGAAACCTACGTGGAGGGACGGTATTGTGTACTGCCAACGTGCAGGAATCGCATGTTACGTATATCTACGTAGAGTGACGGAAACGCGCACTGACGGTGTCGCTGGTGGGTCGACTTGCTGTCATCGTAAGCTACGGTAGCGTCGATGAATGGTCCGTGGCGCCTCTGCTTTGCTGCGGACGTTGCCTGGGCTGCACCGATTTCCTTGGTGTAACCGTTGATTGGATTGCCCCGGATACTCCCGTTGTGATGACAACTGGGCTGTAATTTTCACGTGTGTGATGAATACCTAAACGAAATTAAACAATAGTGTGTTACGCGGTATGCGAAGCCAGTTGTAGGTAAATCGTGGTGATCATATTTAGTCATAGGCCGTTAAGACGGTACGAGAATCCCAACTGCAAAACCAAACTACGTGGTCGATCGAGACTATTCGAGAGCTTGGATTGTTGTTCGGAATTCGAAGGTACTTATGTTGTAGCGTTTATTGTCGACCGGACTGCCAAGCAAAAAAGTCTCTTGATGTTGATGTATACAAATGATGGTATTTTGTATCTGGTGTGCGTATTAATTAATAGTGCGCACCGAACGTAAAACGGGTTGGTATGTACCGCGCTCTAGCGGCATAGAGAAAACCCGTTTCGGTGCACTAGGTGTATTTGACATACGTTTTGTCTCGTTACAATATTTGAAGAGAAAATACTAGGAAAGAAAACTAGAGAAAAACCAAAAAAAAAAAAAATATAATTTGACGTAACATATTCAATGAACCGATGCCGATCGAAAGGCGTGGCATTTAAAAATTGATAAAGATGTATAGTAATCATCATTGTTTTATTATTGAAGTATGACAATTTTTGAGTTTGCAGTTATATAAAGTGCATTTATATAACGATTGAGTACGGGATTTTTTTTTTTTTTTTGAAAGTTAACTGACAGCTAAAGTTAGCTTTACTAATGAATTTTACAATCGTAATGTTTTAAACGTTTAATTAATTGCAGATCGATTAACAGTAATAATATTATATTATCTTATCAAAGTGGATTTTTATTTCAGTTAACGCTCGCTCGCGATGTAGTTTGGTAAACTGTTTATTTTCCGCGTAATATGTAGGTTGCAAATAAATGTACATAAATAATTAATTTATTTACTGTAGACCGCAAATTAAATCAATGTCAATGAAAATCGCGGTTAAAAAGGGGTCGGAAAAGCATCATCCTCGCCGTTGCTGCAGCAACAGTCGCATAACCGTAATCGCGTACAATCTTCTGTCTTTAGTCTGTTTAGTCCATTTCATTGCAAACGACATTGGCGGTTGTATAGCTAGGTAGCTATAGTAGAATTTATTTCGTCCCGTACCTTATACAGAGTGATTGTTTTTTCACGTTACAGTGATTTTCTCAAACGATTTTCACTGAATTTGATGTATGTTCATTTTTTTTTTTTTTTTAGTTATTATGGAACCGTCTAAGTTTATTTATTTGAACACATTTTTTCAAATTGTTATCACTACTCTTAATACCTTAAATATTAATCAGCCTTTTTAAATAATTATTTGAGTAAAAAATATATTGGTCGAAAAATATTCATAATCATATTATCAAATTTTGTACTGTTATACGATAATATTATATGGAAATATTTTATTACTTGAAATCGTCATCAGATGTTAATATACAGAACAAAATACAATAAAATAACGCAAACCTCGGATACGAGTTATAACAGTTTAAAATTTAGACTGAAGAAACTGGGACGAGAGTTAGTCATTTAAAAATGGATCGCCCTCCCTTATAATCTTCTGGTCTAAATTTTAAACCATTAGGAATCGTGAATTACATATCCTATATTAGTGTTATGCGAATCAAAAGATTGTGGAAAAACATTATCCGAGTTGTATTAATTTTCGGTGTAAAGAGAGTAGAGGTATAAATTTGAAAACCGTGTTGCAATAAAGCTTAAACGATTCCATGTAACGAAATTTCAAAAGCAAAAAACCGAAACCAATATATCACGTAAATCTTCCTACAAAATCACTGTTCGATCATGATAATAAAAGAATCACCCTGTATAAACGCCACGACCCATCTCTAAAACGTCTCGGATCCTTTAATCGCGGCTATTTCGCTATATAACATTAATAGGAATCGCATAATACATTTACTAGTATTTTGCCATTGTTTGCGTTCAAGTCGAAAGTTGTGACTTCTATTATTATAAACATTATCGTACCGAGAAATACCTGCAATAACCTGTACAACTGTAATACTATACGCACGTTGTAAAAACGATATTTGAAACAAAAACAGAACTTATTATATCGTATCTCGAGGACCAATAACAGTTCTAATATAAACCACAAGTACAATGTACCTAAATAACAAAGTGCTGCTGTGACCCTGTCCGAGTCTAAACACCGACTCTACAGTACTTACAGCCCATCACTATAAAATTTTTCTTTGGCTCTGATATAATTACCAAATAACGTGATTAAATGCTGCAAAATGATTATATAACATTAGGTTTATTGAAAAAAACAATAATTTAAACTTTAAATGCTTGTATTATAGATAAAACAACGAAATTAAACTTTCATTGTTTTTTACCACTAGATAAGTAAAACGTATAATGAATATTGTGTCGTTTTTTTTTTTTTTTTTTGAGCATTTTATTTGTATATTACTAAATAAAAATTATAAAAATAACGAAAATATCAAATACCCAACTCTACCTTTATATGTAACTCAAACCCCTGTAATTTTTCAAAATTTGCATTGTCACGTAAATCAGTATTTCCATTTTTCCGAAGTTTTTTCCTGGTTTTTACCAATTATTAAATAGACTAAAAGAAGAGAACGGAGTAATTACCTCGTCAATGAACAAACTAGATGATGTTTTCTTAGTGGAAACCCCATTCTGACGTTGCCACCACGAATAGAACAGGATTTCTATTCGAAACGTCGTTCACAGATATAAAACGAATAACACATCTCAATAAAACAATAATTTATAGCTTCTTCGCCATACTTACAATCTACAAGCTAACGAATTTCCAAATTATTAAAATTAAATTAAGATTACTATATTAGGATAACGTTTGTATTTCGTTCGATTATTGGTCTCTAGAACAAAATGTAGGAAAAATCCGATAGTTTAAAATGAAAAGTTCGACTCGCGAGGATGCCCGACATATTATTTAAACTAACAAAAATAACTTCCGGATCAATTAATCGATGGAAAAAAAAAACACTCGGCCCGTTTTAATTTAAATATATATATTTTTTTTTTTGTTCTCTATCGTTGTACATCAGGGCTCTTTATTACAAAATCATTAAGTTAGGATCACCATCGCGTGTTACTATATTATATTGTACAGTAACCCTAATCAACCTAATGAGGCGAACACTCCGGATAAGCGAAACTGCAGGTTATATGTAGTCGAATACCTACGATATTATAAATGCATAATATAATAAACGATTTATTAAAATAAACATTTTTGAGCTTATATTTATAAAAAATCCAAATAAATCTTTCTTTATAATGTATATTTCTATAGGTACGATTATCTATCTCGTTTAAATATTTTTATACATTTTACCAAAAGACTATTAAATAATTTGAATAAATAAATGTCGCGTGAGTAATTAATTATAAAAAACGCGTAACGCTTTTTAATCGAAAAACGATAAAAAAAAAAAAAAAAATCTATTTGAATTTATTCGGTACGTGGTCGATGATAACAAGTGACGTAAAAAAAAAACGAATGTCGAAAAAAAAAAAAAAACCGATACTGCTGATGAGTGTACATTGTTGTATAAGGACAGTTGGAGAGGTGGTATATATTTATGGATTAAGTAATTTAATTTCTGTCTCTACACAATAATAAATAATTGCTAACGAAAAACGAAAAATGCTCAATTCTTTTCTTTTGAACAAAAATTACAAATTTTTATGAACGTTGCGTTCAATTTTCGTGCATTTTTGTCGGTCACAAATAAATTCATCAGTATAAGACCAAATAAAAACTAAAACGGACTAAACAAATGAAATTGCCTAGTTATTTTATCACGCGTAGAAATGGCCAACACAAGAAGTATTCTGTGGAAATTTCAGGGTTTGAAAAAATAATAACACAACCGTCCAGACATCGTGCATCAAGTCGTCCATAGTTTATATGATTACGATGTATAATATAATGCGCTTGAACGCGGGATTTTCGTAAAATCACGAGTGTCGGTATAATAATATTCACCAGTATAAAATACGCGTTTTAGAAGGGGAAAAAAATCCGAAAACTTGACGATGTATTATATTAAACGATTTAGAAAGCCCCCGCATAAGCAATAGAGCGGGTCTTTGGACCGATTTTTCAAAATCACTTCTGTATTGCCGTTTCGGCCGATTTATTTCAAGGACTTTTTAAACCAGTGGTTTTTCTTTTCCGTTTCAAAACATGCTAAGGACCAAATCGCCTTCGTTATTGTTAAAAACGCAGCTCTCTTTTTTTTTCTTTTTTTTTTTTTTATCAATTATTTTATTGCGTAATTTTTTACAAAAACAAAAATCGGCATCTTTTTTCATCCATTATTATAAATGTTGAATATTTAAAAATCTGTTTTTAGTTTACGCGTTATATGAAAAACCTGTGCGCAAAATATCAAGCCTCTAGACTCAGCGATTCGTCGGGCTATGGGTTGATGGCCGTCGGTTCCTTCTCCCAGTGCCAGAGAAGAATGGCTCAAGTTCATTTTTGGCCTAAATGACATGAGGCATATACGCTAATATAACTTAAAACGTCTAGAGTGAATGTATAGTTTTTTCAAAATATTGACATATTCGGCTTAGGTATGTCAACGTTAGCCTTAAGCCTTTTATGCTCAATAATATATTTAAATTGTTTTATTCTGATAACTTTAATGATTCTATTTGTACGAAAACAATTGAAACGGTACTAACTTTATTATTATATTTTTACTATCCCGTTGTGAGTTCATTGAAAGAGAGAGACAATAAATGAAAATTCGTGGGGTTTTACGAACCGTTAACAATTACTAATATCAAATGTTTAACATTTTTATTGTGAACAAGTCTTAACAGTTTTTAAAAAAAAAATGCAATTAGTTTTAATTTTTGTATACATTATGTGGCATACTAGACCTTGATTTTTGCTCAAAAACATGGTTTACGGGGTTATCGCCCGTGCCTCGTTGAGACATCCTATTTTGATGTATTTCATTGTAAAGCGGAAACTTCCTACAGGGTGTATTGGACTTAAAGTTATACCATCATATTCAGTCTTGTTAAACATTCGAATAGTCGTATTTAAATACATTGTATTTTCGGTATTTTAAATACTTTGTGAATGCTTTTTTTTTAAATCGCATTTCTATTTCGGAATTCAAAATGCTTTTGTTCGCGGAACTCTATGTAATATAGTGTCTCCGTAATGTCGTGATTTCAATAAGTTTTAATCGTTCTGTCTAAAATAATATTTTTTTTAGCGGTTCCGAGCATTTGTTGTATATTACGAATCGCGAGTTACAGATTATGAATATTTAACTTTCGCGTACTCAACGGTTTTCAAAAGTATATAATACACGGGATTTCTTCCAGCCCCCGTGTTCCCCGGGACCGAAGAATCATAAATATTATAACACCCGTCGTCGTAATGTTTACGAAAGTCGCGAAACGGTTCTCTCGCAACCGACACCCCGGTAGGATGCACGCGCGTACCCACTGCAGTTATCCGCGGTACACGTGCGGTCGTACTCGCGGGCCACGTTACACGACCCTCGGTTTTCTTCCGCAGTGTACAATACGCATACACCGCGTCTTCTCCTCCTGCGGCAGCCGTCTCGTTTTATTATGATAATTATTACTGCGACGAGTAGGTATAGTCGTAGTTGCGGCCACGCACCGAACCGCGGTGTATTATCATTATTTCGCATATTTGCCACCGGATGATTTATCGCGTTGGCGCAATAATAATTCACGTGACGGCGGCCGTGCCAGGGCCACGCGAGGCTTTAGAAAATACAATAATATTATATAAATGATAAAAAAAAAAAAAAAAAAAAAATTCTCCACATTGTATAGTATTCTTACTGTTATAATAATAATAATATAATATGCGATATACTCGCGTGTGCGCGCGCATTCGCTCCACCCTCCCAACCCTCTCCCCCCGCCAATCAACAAAAAAAACCGCGGAAAACTTGGCCTCGGCTCGAAAGCCGATATTTTCTGTGCGGTTGTCAAACGCAGCCGAAATCAACCGCCACCGGCGTCGCGGTACACCTATACGCAGCGGTGACGGGGACATAAAATTAAAAAAAAAAAAAAAAAAAAAAAAAAAAAAACCAACACCTGGAAAAACGGAACGGACGATAAATCCTCGCGACTGTATAAATCACTATATACGCCCGGCGCGACAAAACAATAGGCATCCCGCAGAATAATAATAAAAAAAAAAAAAAATAAATAAATAAAAGCTCTTCGAACCGTCGTCATATAATAATGATAATATTAAATAAACATTTTATGTTTAAGTTATTCGTCGTAGTCGTATTGTGTATCAACTGCGTTCATCGTATTATTTTTCCGCGCAGATCTATATAGGTTGATATTTACTTCTTTTCCGTAGCGACATTTTATATACAGAGAGAGATTATTATGATAGACTTGCGTTTATATACGTTCCAAAAAACCAACGTGGGCAGTCGAATCGATTCTATGGTGAGCACCTACCTACAAACGGTTGACCTATTAACGATTATTAGTGGATTGCGCCTTGAACAGAATTCAGTCAGTCGGCCTCGTCTGATAAGCTAAAAGTGGTATCGGGAAACCGAGAAAAAAAACCAATTTGTCGGGGTATTTTTTTGCCATGGGAAATATCGATTCATCGTAAATAATACCCACGAGGACTTAAGAGGACGGCGCACACGCGTCTACTGTCTCAATTTAACTAACCAGCAACATAATTTCAAAATGAGATTACTTAGAACATAAATTATGGTGTTTAGTTTGGTGTTAAAGTTTAAACGCATAAACAAAATTGAAAGTGGGAAATATTTTCGAGGGCAACAAAAATTGTAACACAAAAGTTGCATAGCCATAAGAATTTTGGTTTTATTTAAATAGTCGTAACCTTTTTTTATGGGGATTACTTAGAAAAATCTATACATATTATAAACAAATATAATAACAATTATTGATGCAAATTTTTTAACGAAAATCCAAGTTTGAGGTGCTAATGTAACGGACCTCCCTTGAAAATGTACTATTTTTTCATATTTTGATATTTGTCTCGATTTAATTATACGTTATTTATAAACCGATGAATAAAGCATTAACAATTTCATTTTTCTTCCCGAATACTTCTTTTTAGTTATTTTGAATATCATTTTATTTATTGTCGTTAATTTTTAAAATTTTTTGCAACAATATTTAACGGACCGAATCTTAAAACACGCCGAAAATTTAACGTGGCAGATTATATAGGTACTGGCCAAACTTTTCCAAAATCAACCGTGTACTCTTACTAAATTTAATATATTCACAAGAAATATTTTTTCTTTCACTACACCTATTATTTATGATTTTCGTTTCAAAACTGATTTTCCAAAACAAACAATAAATTATGGCGATTCAATAATTTTTTTGATTTTCTTTTGTTTTGCTCGTAAGCAGTCCGTGAAAATGTTGGTATTATGTTGATAGTTGCTATCTGCTAAACGGAAATGTAAAAAACTAATAAATTCTGTTTTACACTCAAAAGGGGACTTGGTGTTTTTCCGCCGTTTTAGTGTATTCTAAAATACACTAAAATGCCGTATTTCTAGTACGTCAATCGTTTAAAAAAAAAAAAAAAAAATAATTTTTATTTATCGACATGATAAATACATATAATTTATTGATTTGAAATTTAAAAATCAATATCCTAATCGTTATTATTTATTTGCAGAATGCGTTGGCTTAAGGGACTTGCAAATCCACGTCCCGGTGGCCATACCTTCCGGATCCACGCTGCAAATGAACTGTACGTACGATTTGGAAAATACGGCGCTGTATTCGATAAAATGGTATCTGCGGGATCAAGAGTTCTACCGATTCGTGCCAAAGGAATCGCCGCCGACTCGAGTTTTTGCGTTTCCTGGCATTACAGTTGATGTGAGATAAATACAAATATATTTCACCGTAATATAGTTTTGTTGGTTTATTTTACACTGAAAATTCAATAATCATAGCACCTGTAAATTATATGTAAATATCTTTGATCCCGGGGAAGAAGGGCCCAAGTCAATTTTCGGCGTTTTATTTTTTAATAATTCTGTCTAATGTTATTTCGTTTCCCTTTATAGTTTGGTTTTAATCGTAAAATTATATGCATATATTTAAACGCACGTTATACTGAAAAACCACGATGTGTCTTAAATCACTATTATGTACTTTTTGTTTAGCGAAAAATGCATAAATCATAGTGACTTAGGTTATTTTGAACGCAGCATTCAGTAATTAAATAATTTAGCCATTTAGCAATTTAGTAATTTTAATGGCCATTTTGTCCATTAAATAATTTTACGAATGTAATTAGCTTGTAATGAAATCTATACGAAATGGACTTAAGCCCTTTTTCCCTGGAATTAAAGATGTGTTCGTAATAATTTCGAAACGTTTCACAAACAAATACAAATACTGATAGAACTAACAATATCTATACACATATAAGTATAGATGAAATAAAATTCAAGTGCGACAATAACTATTCAGTTCTAAGAAGTAACTTTCATTGGGATAGTTGTCATAGTTGGTATGGTAGTTGTTTGAGAAATAATTTATCAGCGTGTTTGGAAAAACTACGGATATCATATTATATTATTAAACAATTTTCACTTGGGTAAAATACTCGTTAAATTAAAAAATTACACGAGTTTAATAAAATATTTTATGGTTCGTTTGTAATACTTTGATCGTCAAGTCAAACAAATGTCAATAATAATATTATATTATGTAAGCCCTCGGTTTGATCGTCTATTATCATCTATTAATATTCAAATATAAAATTGTCTTTTTTTTTCTCGTGCTCTAAATACGGAAACTCAAAGAAAATTGTTTTAAAGTGTTTTCATTCGTTCATTGGCTGCCAGTGGCTTACGCTAAGATTTCAGTGACGGTGTCAGGATATATCTGTGAGTCTGAAGACTCGTAGTTTTTTTTTTTTATTTATTTATTATTTGTGTTTCAGCTGTATGACCCGTGGGTGTAATATACTCTCACATACTCGAGGTAGAATATGAGTTGGCTTTAACTTGGTTGTTTTTTTTTCCCCCCAGTACGATTATTGTATCGATACATATTTCTGAAACGAGTTTAACGAAGATAGTAGGCGTTTCTTAGTCACCGAACTCCACTAATAATAAAAAAATAAAATTAATTTGTAAACAGTAATCGATCAAACATATTTTTTTTCATACTATTTTTTGATGAATTATAGAAAAAAAAAAACAATCTATTTTTACGAAGTACAAAAAAAAGTATAATAAATGTATTTATTTTTTTATATGAACACACAATTGTATATAATTATATTTTTCAAACAGTCATATTTTAGTTTAAAACCAATTTGAAATAAAATCGTCGATTTACGTCGAATTACTCGCTTGCGAAAAATGTATTTAAAAAATCAAAAAAACCATTAACATTAAATATTTATTTTGAATTCATCAATAAATACCTAAATATATATATTCACTTGGAAAAAAATTAATTAATCGATAATGTCATACATTATTATAGTTTTGGAATATTGTTTTGTTATTTGTTTTTTGTGCATTTTCCATAATATAACAATTTACAATTTTACTTAAATTACATTGTGTTTGTATTTGTGAATATATCGATTAATTATAAATATTAAAAATATGTTCCATATAGTTTTACATTATAATATCATAGATATATAATAATATGGACAATTTGTATAGGTATTTTGTTCAAAATTTATAAATTTAAGCCCCGTCAAAAACATATTATATATTTCAGGACCCATTTGTGGGTTTTTACAATTTGTTAATAAATGTTAACATTTACTATGTACAATTAACATGTATTTACAGTTCCTTATAAATCCAGTCAAGTCCAAATAGGTACCTGGTTTTAATTTTTATACTCTGAGACTAGGTTTTTTTTTTTATTGCTCAAAAAGTCAAAACATATTATGCCTCACAAGAAAAATGCCCATGTTTGAGTCTTAGATTAATCCGATTTTGATCGTTTTTTTCCCCTGTTGGAAAGAAAAAACCTCCTATGAGGCACATTGGACTTCGATTTCTAATTATGTAAATAAAACCCAGAAAATAATTGAAAAATGATCAAAATTGGTCTTATTAAAACTCTAATTATATAGCCTTTGAAAATATAATTATAAATATCCAACTCCAACGCACCTTGTAAGAACCAAGAAGTTTTCGTTTTCTAAGAAAAATTAAAATTAAAAACCAGTTCATTCTACAGGGCATGTGAGTTATTTCTGTAAAGCATATTTTTGAGTAAAAGAAAAACCAGTTGTGCACAGCCATACAGGCCCATTATAAAATAGGTTATTTTTAAAAATAATTAATACAATTAAATTTGCTAAACGCTTTCAAAAGACACTGGAAATAATTCAAAAAAAATTAATAACAATAATAAAATCTAAAAAGACGGACATACTTCGTACAAATGGTGGACCTCTGTTGTAGATGAGAAGTTTGGAAGATAGGATATAGAGGGAAATTTAATTTATATATGTGCGCAATAATAATCCGTCGCTAACGAAAAATGATTCGGAGTGAAGTTTCTTTTGTACACGAACATGCATTTACCCGTTTTTTCTATGTTTTCCCAATGAAAACACCTTAGGAAATCAAAAATTAAACACCTTTTCAAAACCAATACATTCAAGGCTACGCTCCAAATCTAAAAAAATAACAGACCAAAATTAAGTGCATTTATTCTACATTATGAATTATATTATACGAGTATTCATAGTCGATAGTTTCGTTCTGAACTATACCGAATAGAATGTAAAAACCTATACAGTCTAGGGCAAGTTACTCGTACATTTCAAAAGTGCATTCAAATCACAATAAGTAATTCATTACATTAATAACTAAAAATTACTTTTCTATTATTTCACAATATTACACTTTCTTTGCTTTAAATTTATACACAATTAAGTTATTTTATTCTGAGTCTATAAAGTATTTCATTATTGCTACCTAAATTATTTTTTTCTGAAGTGTCAACACAATATAGATAATTCAAGTATTTTTAAATTACATGATTCATATACCTATAGTGGCGATACAATGGTGTCTGATGAAATTAATCTTTATAACATTAAAATTGCAAAATTTATTGCAGAGCAACGTAAACGTTTAACAATTATATGTTGTAATACTGTAATAGGTACACTGAAAAATACGACAATTTCTATTTCATAAAACGAGAAAAAAATATACATCATACCTATACTATTTATGAACGTCAAATCCTCCGAGAAAACAGCCGGACCGTGATAAAAAAAAAAAAAAAAAAAAAAATCACCCTATATAAACTATATTATTTCTTTGTATTGTATATATAGACAATACAATAATTTTGTTAAAATGAATAGGAACCGCCGCCGCGCAGTCTTCACTATATATATATATTATATTATATAGTATAATATAGTAGCTGTAGTTTTCGACTAGAAATCATTGATAAAAACTACAATGAAACACATAGAGATATAGAGTCGGAGAAAGAGAGAGTGAAAGAACGAAAACTATTGATAAACGTGATCTAATAAAATACAAAAGGAAGGGATTATGGTCTATAGTGTTCGACAACTCCCCTCTCACTCTCTCTCTCTCTCTCTCTCTCTCTATATATATATATATATATATATCGAATCGAGTAAAAGTTAATATATATCCACGTTCTATTGCAGGACTATATAACTGTATATATATGTACAATGAATAGGGGCAATTTTTATATTTCGTTCAATTTTTGACGATTGAACTCTTTATTAGATTGTTTTTTCTCACTTCTTGTTCGCCGTATATATTGTCGTGTGCTGTATATTATTATTATTATTATTATTATTATTATTATTATATATATATATACAATCGGTATACACGTATTTATTTCTTGGAAAAAAAAAAAAAAATCGTTTTCCGATGTTTAATTTAAAATTATTATTATTATTATTATTATCAAACTGGAAGCAATGAAAAACGTTTGTTGTTGACCGCGCGTGATGATGACGATGTGATAGTGATCGATCGGTTGTTGTAATTGATCATTGTTTCATTATAATACAATAATGAATTTAATCGTATTGCGATATGTACATAAATGCGATACATGTTGGGTTTTGCGATAGGTTTGAAAAAGAAAAATTACAAATTAAATATATCCGAACAATCAAATCGCGACCGATGCCTACGTATAAATTTTATTCGTAAATTTAAAAAAAAAAAAAAAGACATCTACTGTAATAACGCGTGAAACGAGATAAAACTACAAATATATACGACCTATCAATTTATACGCGTATAACGAAATAAATTCTTGAAAATAATACACTATGTATTTTCAAAATTTATGCATATCATTTGAAGTATAAAATTATAATATAATATGTGCATTTATGTGCACTGTGCAGTCCTGTGAAATTCCTATTTCAATAAAATCGCATTTTTACAACACTGTATATTATTGTTATTCGTTTTTTACTCAATAACTTTATCGTTCTGTATACCTATAATTATATAATATTATACGGGAATAATATTTAAAAAAAAAAAAAAAACCCGGCATTTAGAATTTGTAAGTACATCTGTAAAAGAAAAAAAAATGGTACTTCGTGGCCTGTATTATAATATTGTACTGCAGTAACTCTGTTAAAATTTCCATGTCATTTGCATAATCAGTCCCTGCAACTATAAAAAAAAAGGGTGGGGAAGAATTATTATAGCGATTTATTGAATCAAAGCTTTGAGCTTAGTTTGTATATAAACACGACAAGACAAAGTTTTCCATTAACCAATTTAAATATTTAAAACTTCCGCGCGCGTGGAATTCGTTAATTATTACAGTGAGAACGATTTTTCGTTGTAATTTTTAACATTTTAAATAAAGATACTGTATCACTATATAGTTTATACATAACATACAATATATTATTAAATACTTTACTGATTTGTAGACAAATTTAAAAAAAAATATCCCCGATTAGGTTATTTACTCGTATTATATTTGAATTCGATCAACTATTTTACATTATTATTATTTTTTATTTTTATATTTCTATTGGTACATATTTATTATTAGCACAACAGTTTGTTTAAAAAAATGAGGTCTAGGTATACCTACACCAGTCCAAATTAACCACCTTTTATTTTACATAGGTATAATATAAAACAATCGACTGTAAGATAGAGCCCCGCACGAGACACGAAGTTTGACAGCAGTGAATTGAAGAAGAAATAAGCAAGAAGACAAACTGTATTGATTGATCCATGAAATATTAATATTGTTTATGTTATGAATTATGCGACTTTACCAATTCAAAAAATCAAAATTCGATGAAATTTCGTGATATTGGCTTTTAAGTGCCGCAAAAGGGTTGAAAATGACCAAAGAGTATCCTGTTATAGAAGTTTGAACGTTTTTTGAATTTAATTAACAAAGTATTTGAATTTACATAAAATAACTCAAATGTAGAACATAAAAATGTCTAGACAAATTTTGTAATTTCCTGAAATAATCAGTAATGGAATTTACGAGAACTTTCATTAACAAATTTCTCCAAAATAACTCTCTAGAGTCTAGACGAACAAACTGGAGGGGGAGGAGTGTAATAAAAAAAAAAAAAATAAATGTAACAATAATAATAAATATGTCTAAAGATTCTAGCAGGGTCAATTGTCCATTACAGCCTTATAGCCTTATATCCCTTCCCCTTGCCAAAATAGGTCTCTGTGGCTACGGTAATCTAGGAAAATTCCATATTAACTTCTACGTATGTATGACAGGATATATAAGAACAACACGTATATGATTTTTTTTTTTTTTGTTTGTTTTGTTTATTCTCATAATACTTTTGCGCAATTATTTAAATTTAATAACTTATAATTGCACTTGTACGTATAATATAGCTTATTGCATTGTATATCGCATCACGCATTCTACACTAGCCGTGTACAAAATGCGTCTATAGTATAGTGCGATACGGTTTCACACCATTTATTTAATATATATAATATTATGCCACATCGAAAAAAGGAAAAATCTATGCGCACTGCCATTTTAAATGCTATCATATGGAAAAATCTCTATAGGATTTTTTTTTCAATTTTATCAACGGGCCTGATATACCATGCAGCTAGTCCGGGTGCCTCTGTTGTATAACAATATACTGTACTATTGAACCGAATTCAAAAATGTAGAATGGAAAACACGATATTTG
This sequence comes from Cinara cedri, assembly GCA_902439185.1. Lineage (NCBI taxonomy): Eukaryota > Metazoa > Arthropoda > Insecta > Hemiptera > Aphididae > Cinara > Cinara cedri. The sequence continues at coordinate 544,242 of CABPRJ010000495.1, forward strand.
AAAAAAGAAATCCTGCAATATCAGTTCTGTAGTATAATATATTGTATAAGATCAAAATATCCAATTTCCTAAACACGCCCTTGTACCTAACCTAATCTAACCTAATCACAGATTAAAATTGAAATAAAAGTTAAAATTTAAAAAAAAAATGTATTTAGATGCAATTTTCTACACAAACTTTAACTCAAGTAAGTGTAATATAATACACAGTTGTAAAGTTTCAGAAGTCGGGAGACTTAGCGGTACTCTCCTACAGGAACACCATATACACCATAAGATTTTTTTTTGTTTTATGAAATTATTTCTAATTATTGTTAAAATGTTTAGAAAATTTAAATGGACGAAATATATAACTTAATAATGTATAATATCGGGTTACTATGTTGACGATAAGAAGGTGCGTGGGGGGGATTTGATACCACTTCACCTTAGAAATTGAATCTACCGAGTTGACGATTTAAGATGATTTAAAATATTAATATCGACAAAATTACAATAATTCATTTGTTTTAGATTCTGAAAGGCGCGAGGAATATATTGGTTTTACTGTGTGCGGTTTTTATTATTCTTTTTTATTTTCTATCTAAACAACTTTTCTACCAAAAATCGTGTTCCGATCATCAACTTCAGAAATCATTTCAGGTAATAAATTTTGTCTAGTTGGTTCATTAAGGTGGTCATTTTTTCATTTCCCTTAAAGTTTTCCTAATAATTAGTAAAATCCTGAGAAATGTGCAATTTAATTACTTTCGGTTTTCTATTGCTATCGTAACTCTGTTAAAAATAAAAATCTGGAATTTTCACAGAATACTGTATTAGCTTTTTGTTGATGTAATAAATGTATTTTTAAAAAATTTTGGCGACTTCTGAACTATTTAAAGGCATTTAAGCTTTTGAATCATAATATTTTGTGTCAAACGACACGCAGTAGCGCGATAAAGTCGTAACAACGTGTGACAGTTGAAATAATGTAGAGAGGTAATTTGATCAGTGCTGCTGCTGCCAAAGAAAGTTCAAATTTTTACGGGAATAATAAAAATTACGACATTTTAAAACATGTTTAACTGAAATTAGCTCAGACTGGTACTTCGTCAACAATGATTTATTGTTGAGTACAGATATTAATTAAATAACTTTATGTATCCTGTTTTTTTTGCTTTGATTTTATAATATATTATTTATTATCATTTATGAAAGGATAAAATATAACGGGTAAAAATATTTTTATTTTTTTTTTTAAAAAGCCGGCAAATGGTATTTGGATTTGGAAAATGTTTAATCGCAGCCCTCCGTTGGTTTGTTTTAGCGCCGGCTCTGTATAGTCGTATATTATATTATTTTATCGAATAAATCGCGGATTATTATTATAACAGTATAATATGTATTATTATTACGTGCATTCAAAATATTTACCCTCGAGTTTTTATATATTCTAATAATATTATTGTTGCATAATTAAGATACAATGTGGACATATCATACAGGGTGTCCCGTGTGGATAATTATTCTAAAGTTCATAAAGATTTTTTAAATTCTGTTTGTTTTTTTCCTTCTTTTTATGTGCGGCCATATGTCTGGGGACTATAATTTTTGTTTAGATATAAAGGGTAAAATAAATAAATAAGAACTAGACGCATTATAACTTTTTACTTTTGGATTATACTATAGTACGACATTAAGAGTAAATAAAACTATTTAAGGGGTCGCGTATAATCAATTTCATACAAAAACAATTCTGGGTCTTTATCCTAACTGGGTACATATATATTTTGTTACTAAGAATATTTTTTCGAACACAACATGTTCACGTTAAACAGAAAAAAAGTACCCTTAAAAGTGATTTTAGAATTCTTACCTAAAATAAATGTCAAAATCACGATTATCAATTTGAGTATGTCGATTTTTAAATTTACTTGAATAGTAGATTCAAACTTTTTGTTATACTTTTCGTACAATTAAAAAATAATGAAAATGGTAGTTACCTTTTTATCAGTTAATATGTCGTTTTGTATAGCTGATAAGATTATGTCTTTTTAATTTTCATTATAAGCTATTTCACATTGGACCCTTCAATTACTACTGATATATCAATTTTTCGTAGAAGGACAATCACACTGACATTCTCAAGTAGTACATTATTAGAAAACAGAACGTTAATTTTTTTTTAAACATTTCTGTAATTATTTGTCTCATTTTTCTATTGCATATGACATTATTGGGTACAAAATCCGGTGTATAATAAATATATACATATAGCAAATAGTAAAATGTAAATGCGACGCAATGATTTAAAATATCATGTACAAATAAAATAACGGAACACACTACGGAGGTGGAGGGAGATAATAATCTCTTTGCGAAATCGGTAAACTCTCGCGGGACACTATAATATATTATGCTCTGTTATTACATCGCAAGTGCTCTTTCGGTTTATATTATTATTGTTCTTATATCGATGTCAGCTGGTGTTTGTTATTGCTGGATTTGTGGACCGAATAACAATCGCAGTACCATAACATAATATTTGTTTGTATTTTATGTATAAATGCATGTGTAATAATATAATATAATACTAATTTTAACTACATATGTACCTACTAGAGGTCATTCCGGTCCAATGAAAATGGGATCGGACCAGACCAGATGATTAAAACAATTTGTTTAACCAGACCAGACCAATTCGTAAGACGTATTTTTCAATTCATTTGTTGGCTTTGGCCCAACTAAAAACCCCCTCCCAAATTAAACCAGAAAGATACAATTTTGTACATGCACGGTGTAGGTATTAAGAATGTGCTCTTCCCACCCATTTTTATGTTCGGATTTAAATTTCTCAAAAGAAATATGGGATTTTAAACACCCTTACAAACTCATGTGACAAGTGGTAAACTTGGTTCAAATGTGTATATTTAACTAAAATTGTTGCCTAGGTTGTGCCTTTAGAAGGTTTGAACTTCGTACCCCACCGTCTGTTTGTGTTTTATCAAAAACCTAGGGAACTACTTTACCTATTTTGATTTTTGACAAAATCTTTTTATTTTTAATTTCTTATCAGTAAAAAAAAAAAAAAAATCAAACAGAATATAGTCACAATTCAACTGGAGAGGGATTCGACTCTATTAACAAAGAGCTCTGCAGCTCGTGTTATTATTATTATTATTTTTTTTTTAAATAATATAGGGAAAAACTAACAACAGCAAACGGATACGCCGATTTTGGTAAGAATTTACCGCGTGCAGAGATCTGAGATTTTCAACGTTCGATCGTAACCGAATTTTTCAAATTCCAATTCCTTTAACAATAATAATAATAATAATAAATCGGGCGGACAACGATAGCATGACGAGTCTATCTCGCATTTAATAAATAATAAATATGGAGATATGGAAATTATAATATAAATATAGTGTCCCGGATTTTAACTGCCAAAGTTTGGTATTGGACTTGTGCTGTTGAGCGGAATATTGAAAATTTATTTCGTGTTTTACCAAACTCGGACTTTTATAATAGTACTTATATATATATATATATATGTATATATATATGTATATATATATATATGTGTATATACAATATATAAGACGGTAGTTTGCTCGATTTTTAATTTATTGTCGAAACGATTTAACGATCCGTTTTTATACTTATCTCTACGGAAGCTTTAACGGGTTTACAGCTGAAATTCGAGCGAGGATTTCAAGTCGAACAAATTAAACTAATCCAAAAATAACCTAATATTTTGGCGGTTATTATTTTGATTTCTACGCGATACAATCGGAAATTCCGAAAAATTTAAATATTGTCCACGTCCAACCTAATACATATAATACGAAAGTAATAGTAAGGTGTTTTGGTGGCCCGACCGATTTCCGAACAAACGAACAAACTAAAACAACTAAAGGTACAAGAGTTTAAATATTGTTAAAGCCTTTTTATGCGATTTTTACTAAGACACTATCCGAGTTTACCGAAACAAAAAACAAGTTTTCGTTTTCGCAAAGTATTTAATACCGTTAAGTACATGCGGAAATGCCCAAATTTAATTAATTTTACACTTTTCAAATGCGTGAGTAGGAAAACATAGTTTGCCTACATAATCTTAATAGTTGTGGCACAATTACTGAATATCACCGATGTTAACGATGTAAATTTATTTAGAATTTGTATACTAAACAGGTACAGGAATCGGACCGGAACAAGGTGACCATTAGGAACGCCCAGAGGATCTTGACGGGATTTTATAAATGCGAGGTGTCGGCGGATGCGCCGCTTTTTCATACTGGCATTAAGACGAAACTCACATACGTTACCGGTGAGTGAAAAATTATAAACATTATTATTCCGCGTGTTAGGTTATTCAAAAAGAAAAAAAAAAACCTAAAAAACCGATACAAAAATGCATACGGTACGTATATCGAGTTTGGTTGAAATGGCAACCGAATCAGTGACCAAATTTAACTAGCGCGTTTCGTAAGCGTTTTGTCCGTTTTAAATAATTAAATTTATTTTTAGTTTTTCGGGAAAATCCGAAATTCGAGTGTAATCTCTACCTACCGTACAGAAATCGGTAAAGCTTAAACATTCGAGGTAAGGGGACGTGTAGTTTGAAAGGTCGTACTTGTTTCACGTTTCGCGTGTTTCTGAACGTGATGTCATGCGACGATCATACAATTGCACAACGTAAATACAGGACGGAAATAATAATAATATTTATTTGTACCGATAAGCAAACAGAAAGTCGACAGTGGTGTACATTCGTGCAAGACAAATAATCAGCAACTATTATTATCCAGATAAAGTCCAGAAAAAGAAGACGATTTTGTTTATCACCTAATGGGTCGTGTGATTGATGACGTGTAGGTAAATTGCAATTCCAAAAGACACGTCCGGATTAATAATTTATCCGGACGATTCAATTGTTTGTCGATTGGACGTTGGCTCGGGCGACTCACTCTTGTCACTCGTCACGGTCGAGCGTGAAAACCTCTGCGATGTTGTCGTTTTCAATTCTGGACCGGGCATGTTTCATACGTAGCATAAAAATGCTAAAACGGGGTCGGTAAAAATCATTACGGACGCGACAAAATATTTATCGTCGCCGACGACGTCTGTCGATAACGCTGCGCTCGGCGCTCGCGGCTCGTCCGAGTCCGGCGTCCCGACAACGCCGGCGTAACAAACACGTGAAAACGCGAATTTTCGGCACCGCGCGCCACAAACGTCTGTAAGAGCCATTTCGCGCGTACCCGGCGACCGTTTAACCGGCGCCCAGTTTTATAATTCAATAATTCCACGTCCACCACGGTTACCCGTATGTGTTTAGTCACTGTCAGTGGATTTAGCCAGAAGTGTTATAGTTCAGTTCGAGTTGTTTGGTCTTTAACTGTGGAACGTGAACAAGTCGTAGCATTATCGTTATTGTATCGGCGTCTACAAAAAAAAAAAAAAAAAAAATAGAAGGGCAAAAAGACCGCAATGGGTTCATCGAACTAACCAAAAACGGAAGGAGCGCGGAGATTTCCATGTGCCGTTTGATCAACCGCGAGTAGATCCGGATAAATTTTATAATTATTTTAGAACGAGTGCAACGAGACAGATTTGACATGACGGATTGACGGCCGATTCCCGGGCACGTGTGTGAACGCGCAATTGCTTATCCGTGTCCGCTGTGTACCGGCTACCGACCGACCGGCGCCGGTTCCGGGCGGCCCGTACGAAATCGGCTCTCGTTCGAATATCACGCCAACGACCGGGTAACCGGTGCCGGTTCGAACGGTCGCCGGGCGCGTGCGAAACGGCTGTACGGTGTCGTACGCGCGATAACGCGGGAACGGCCCGCGCCGCGCAGCACGCCACTTCGGCGGTTCTCGCGCCGTTGTCACCGTTGTAAACGCGCGCGGCCCGTAACCGCGGCCGTTTGCCGCCGCCCGAACCGTTCCGTATGTGCCCGGGAGTCGCCGCACCCGCCGTGTTCGCGGTACACGATGCGATGCGCGCGTTACACGTGTCGTTGTGCATTATTGTTGTGTGTGCGGTACGGCAACAACGAGAGGAAATCCCGAAATTATTAAACGCGCGCCCAAAGTGTATAATTATTGTTGTTATACTATTATATCGTCGTCGCCGCCGTGCCGCTAAACTTCAGAATGTTTAGTTATTATTGTATCGCCACCGCCCAGCAGCCCGGCGTATGGGTATGATATTATACGCACGCACGCACGCACGCGCACGTACAGTTGGACAGTTGTAATACAACGCCCGTGGATTATTATTGTACCCGGCGTACGGGGTATACGCTATACGCTCGTATCTATGTGCAAATACAATAATTATAATACGCGCACGTACACACACACACACACACACACACACGCGCGCGCGCGCGCGCGCGTAATATATTTACGCCGTGAATAGCGCGGTCCGGAGCAACAAAACCGGGGACGACGGTGTGCGCGCGGGCACATTGTTGTGTCGCGCGTCCTGCGAGATGTACGCGCGGCGGCCGCGCAACCGCCGCCGGCCGTCTCCTCCGGCTGCGGCCCGCCGGCCGTCTCCTCCGGCTGCGGCCCGCCGGCCGTCTCCTCCGCCGCCGCCGTCACTTTAACCGTTCGGCGTTTCCGACCGCGGGCAACAGTAATAATAACAACGCGGCGGTAATAGTAATAACACAAATAATAATAATAATAATAATAACAATAATGATAATGATAATGGCGGCGGTGTCGAAATGTCTGGGCTCTATTGTGCGGCGGAGCGGCCCGGGTCCCCGTCCCTCCGGGATCGGCCTACGCGGCTCGGCGAATCGTTTACAATAATATTGTAACAATAATAATAATTATTATTATCATTATATTGTCGCGTATAAAGTCCTAATCCGGAATGGCGCACGTATTTATACCGCAGTATCATTGTTATATAGGTACGTATTATTATTATTATTATACGCGCGCGTATAAATATATGTATACGTATACGCGTCGGAAGCGAACGTCTAAATGTCAACGGGACCGCCGAAATTGACAACTATTATGTCGGTCGTATCGCGCGCGCGGTGTTAAACGCTCGCGTCGTCCGAGACCCGAGGGTCGTGACGGGCGTGCCGGGCGAACGCCTTTACCGGAAGAATGACAGCGATAACGCGTTAACGGCGGTTCAACGGCCGCGGGCCCGCCAGCCGGGGTCTCGGTTCGGGATCGACGGCGGTCGGCCGCGGGCAGACTCGCGCGTCCCCGCAGGTTTCTGATGTGTTCGGGGAACGCGGGGAATGAGTTTTACGGGAAAAGATTTAAAGGCGCGGGCGTGAATCGAACACTGAACGGAACGTCCGGGCCGAGGTGGACGCGGTCGGGCTTCTGTTCGGTACGCGTACGCGGCGCCGCGACACAATCGCAATCCGTTCTCGGCCGTTCCTGCGCGAACACGAAATATTTTTTCGCCATAATCGACTCCGTGCACCTTGAATGAGTACATAATTTTGTTTTTCAAATAGGAACGCCCCTTTTTGAACGGAAATTCGAACGGAGAGGAGTATAATTTTTGGTAAATTTGATACGGATAACACTAATATCAAGTTTACCGTTTATGATTTACTAGTTGACCCGACAATTGCTTGCTATTACTAGATAATGTGCGAATAATAATAATAATAATAATACTAATAGTTTTATTGTCCGTGACAACCAAATCATCGTCCATGTCACCTAGGTAACCTATAAATCAACAAATAAAACTAAATAAACAATTAGATATATGTACCAAAAATTCTTAAAAACCCCTATTTTACCCCCTTGGGACTAAATTTTCATTGTGAAAAAATAAGTTTTATCCTTTCACAGCGGTTACCTACATCATAATAGCTACCTGACAAATTTCAGTCCAATCCATCCAGTGGTTTGGGCTAGACGACGATGAATCAATCGGTCAGTCGTTTGGGACAAGTTATTTTATATACATAGATTGGGTGGATAATAAATTTCATATCTATTTTTAAATGATAAATTGATAACTCTACTCCTGCAATATAAACTTTAAAAGATTATGACACATAATCGGTAAATCTGGTAAAGTGTTATCCATATCGAAATTTCTAAGAAAAATATTCTCTACTCAAATCTGTGTTCAAAAAGAAGGGGGTTCCTATTTAAAAAAAAAACAAAAGGACTTACTTATATTTAAGGTACATGGAATAGGGGTGAAAATTAAAAAGGATTTAATATAAAACTTAACCGTTACCACAATGAATAATAAAAAAAAAGAATTAAATTCCTCAAAGATTAATGATAATTGCTGGTTCATGATAAAAAAAAATAACCCTATTTTACGGATATTTTTATTAAAAATAAAAATTGATCCATTCAAATATATTCAAATTCACTTGCATGTACACCGAAGTCACAATCAATGACAAATGATGCCCGCCTTCCGGGGGGGGGGAGGGGAATACCAAAATATTAATGCATTGATAAAAGTAAAAGGAATTGAGGCTATTCAAGACAGATAGGAAGAGCCTCTAAAGATGTTTGAAGAAAAGAAAGAAGAAGACACGTTGTCTACGATTGTCTGTGCGAGTTTTAAAATTTTAAAAATTACTACAAGCATTAAATCATGAAGGAAAATAAAAATAAATGTTTACCGTTCGGAGATTTATAAAAATTTCGGATTGGATTTTTGTTGGTGTATATAACTGGCCCAATAAATCCGTTTATATAGTAATGTTGTTTATAAGTTTTACATAAGCTTTATGAAATATGTATGAATTAAAATTCAAAATATATATATGTTTCGACGAAAAACTGCGTCTGAACACCACTCTCAAATATACTTTTGGGATCATATTACTGTCAAAGAAATTCAAACTTGCTGCATAGCGTACCTTTGTGAGAGCATCGTGAAAATATTTTGGCCCCTTTTGTAAGTGTCCGTCAAGTTTGTTGCGAGTTTCATGAAAAAAAAAAAAAATGAATATACATATATATTATATTACATACAATGTATCGTATAATAAATTGAATTTCTGCATAAAAAAAAAAAAATGCATACTAAATGTTTTTTTTTTTTCTATCCATATTGCAAACTCGTATACAACGTATTTGGTGTAATTTAGCTGAACTTACCCGAATAAAAAAAAAAATAATAAAAATAAAAACCGGGTCAGTAAAAC
>CABPRJ010000495.1:553446-612423 GCA_902439185.1 Cinara cedri
CTTTTGTAAGTGTCCGTCAAGTTTGTTGCGAGTTTCATGAAAAAAAAAAAAAATGCATACTAAATGTTTTTTTTTTTTCTATCCATATCGCGGTACGTTGCAAACTCATATACAACGTATTTGGTGTAATTTAGCTGAACTTACCCGAATAAAAAAAAAAATAATAAAAATAAAAACCGGGTCAGTAAAACATTGCAGTGACATGATTAATGAAACGTATTGAGATAAGCTCTGAAAAGCCTCGCTAAATCGGTTAATGGATTGAGTCATTTTTCTAGCGTCTCCCCAAAAACAGGAAAAATAGATGCTATCGCGGTGCATTAGTAATTTTAAAATTTGGCGAAACGTTATTTTTTTTTCTAATGCTAAAATATTGGATAGACATTTCAAACTGATTCATTTTTACAAATCAATATAAACTTGTTTAAATAGCGGATACTGGTTAAGAGTAGGTCACTTCTATAGGTGAGTAATTTAGGAAGGCAGCGTATTTTATATACACTTATAGGGTAATTTAATTTGTATCACCGATAAATCATTGCAAACAAAAAAATGATTCTGAGTATAACTCAAAAATCAAAAAAATTAACCCGCTTCAAATAAAAAACTAGACGGACAAAATTCTCTACTAGAGACCACCTTTGAACTTGATGACTGAAGCAAGATTTTCTATCAAAAAATTATATACACACAGAAAAAAACCACGAATCACATTATAGTAAAACTTGAATAGGTATATTTTCTCACTTCACTCAAGATCTTAAAATAAAATTAACACCATTAAATCATCGTAGACTATTGGAAAAATATCTTATTTGTCATATTGTATAAAGAAATAACCTCTTTAAAAATTGGTAAATTATGAGAAAGTTTCAATTTATACAATTACAAAGGATGCCAAGATTGAAAAACGCTAAAAGTTTTATTTATTTAAGTCGTATAGTTAAAAAAAACAAAATAAATGTACGTACAAAAAAAATTTGTTACACAATAAAACCCTTCGTTTAATTCATTTAGATTCCATGAAATTTCAATTTTACCTTAAAATCAGCTCGTCAGATGTATTACGATAATTATACATATATTTTTCTTCTCGCGATGTATACTGAAGTGCATTCATATTATAATTTGCTATGCACATTGCACATTATTGCATAGTTTAATTTAACAGAAAATACTGTATTTACCGGAAAAACTATACCTTTACAGTTTATATATTATATAGAGTATTCCGATGTTATATGCGTACGGATTAGGTTACAAGGGGTTTCTAGTTTCTAAAGTCTGAATGGTCCGTGCAGTTTAGGGTCGGGTAGCACCACTACCAAACAAACGCTTTTGCCAAGGTGCTGATATCGTTCGTGGTTTACCCCTTTTTATCCGATATCGACGCAGCATTTTACTATCCATTAGTCTAACAAAACAACATTTTTATGATTTTCTGCGTAATGGTGTATTTCGAAACATTTAAAAATCGACCGCTGGTTTCAATTGATTCTTAGTAAAATCACAAACTGTACGAATTCGATATTGTTCATCTTGAAATTAACTCCTATAATTATTATTGCGTGGAAACACTGAAAACTATTTTGGTAAGAGTGAAATATTCGAGAAACACAATGAAATTTTAAATTTCACAAACTTTGGAGCACAAAATGCATAAATCATAATACGAGTACCCAATCGTTTAAACCCGAAATATTTTCAACGTAAACAATATCATATAACATTAATCACATATTTTTATACGATATTCTTCCATTTTTCCAACAGTTGTTCGATACATTATACGAAAAAATAACGTTCAATGAAGCAGTACTGAAACTCATATTAGTTCTACAAAGATGATATAGGTACCTAACTACAATAACGATAATATACCGACAATATCGTTTCGAACAGAATGCATTTAATCTCGATTCGGTATGTCTAATATTTTAGATACCTACCTGTATGGTAATTTCGATGTCTGCGTGTCACCTACCGTTCGAGTGCGATACTTAATATCGGCTTTTGCCTTTTCGGGATTTACGATTGAACGCGTTCTGTAAACACTGAGCACATTTCTAGAAATCTCGCATCCAAAGCATTTATTATAACTTCCAATTCAGATGGCAGATGACATCAGTGCATCATATTGTATGGACCTCGTGATAATAGCTTATCGGTGTCGGTTTTAGTTGAACTTTTATTAATATTCTTATACAAATGTACTTTTTTTTAATTAAAACCGATAGTTAGATACATTTCTAAATTATTTTCATTAAAATTAAATCTTCTATTAATTAAAATATGTTTGTACAAAGAAAAACTACGGTCTACGTCTACACTAGTTATTGGTGCATATTTAAAACAATTTAATAAAGTAGGCGTTATATCTAAATTAACATTTGCTTTACCTGACATGACTTCATAGTAAGACTTTAAAGTTTTATATCCTTCGTTTTTTTCAATTATATACACACATTTTTCTTTATTTTTTTCCCTCATTTGGACCAGGAATATTTGTTAAAATATCTTCAATTTTTCTAAAAAAATATCCATGCTTTTCAGTAATTCGCTATTAAATTCTTCCAAATTTTGAAGATTCATGAATAACTCGGATAAGTGTAATTTTATAAATGCTAATCCACATTGCTAAACCACTGCATTATTTTGTACAAGCTGTTTCAGATTTTCGACACCATCCGTTAAACTTTCAATCGCGTTTTTAAACTCTTCAACATTATTTGCATAGAAAAGTGCAGCATTTAACCATGTTCCCCATCTTGTAATAATAGTTTTGAGTGGTAAATGTATATCCGGCATTTCTTTTCTGTATTTATTTATTCTCGATAGTGCTTTTAGGCAAGCTTTTTTTCCTGATATAAACGAAATAAGTTACATACGTATTTAAATTTTGAATAGGTACTTAATGTATTACCATTGTTAGTCAATTTATTAATGTCGGGATACAATTTTCGAATTTTCTCTAGAACTCTATTAACTGCGTGCACATATAATATGGATTAATTTCAGGAAAAATAGTTCTAATGTTTTTACAGCTTTGGTCATATAAGTACCAACATCACTAATAAAAAGTACTACTTTTTGTTCAACACCAGGAAATATTTTTAACGAGGAATTAATAAACTGACAAATAGTTTAAAATTGGTGGATTCTAGATCTTTACATGCAACTAAATATGATTTACTAGGCGTCCCATCTAATTTAGCAATTAATAAATTTTCAATAGCCGAACCTAAACGAAAATAGTAGAAAATGAGAAAGTAAAAAAATGATTTATACAAACCTCTTGGATCGGTTGTTTCATCAACAATTATGTAAACGAAATTATTTCCAGTATCACTAATTATTTAGTCCATATCACGCTTTTATAAATACTTGTTATGTAATTTTTACTTAAAGTGCTTTCGTCCGGAATTGATTTGCCAGTGTGTTTGTCCAAAAATGATTTTAACACATGATTGCCCGCTTATGCAAAGGAATAATTGCAGCAACAAATGTATTACATAAATCTTCAAAAAATATATTATTAATGTTCGAATTTTGAAATGTAATCAAAAGCTGTTTTTTTTTCTTTATTATTTTTGTAATGCATTTATGTGATAAACTAAAAAAAATATATACATACATTTTAGAAATAACATGTAGCATATTACGTGTAGCATGAGCATAAAATACAAAATTTACTTGTTTTGGAATGATGATCTAATACATACATATTTTTCAGTAGTCACGGATTTGTTACATACGAGACAATATATAATCTTTCCAACTGATAATAATACTTATTTATTTTCATTTTAAGGAGCGATCCGATTCGAAATTTTACTTTTTAAAGTTGATTCTATTTTAGGCGTTACGTCGAATATGGTCAAATTGATCAAAGAAATAGGTGCTGAGGTACCAATAGGTAAACGCACACGAATCGCTGTACTGCTACATTGAATTTAATTACCACTATATAAATATATAGACGCTTATCGCTCGCTAGGCTCTCCAAGCTTCTTCTAGTAAATGCCAAAGAACGATAAACGCCTATGGTTTAAAAACGTTGGAAAATTGCAAAAAACGTCGAAAATTGAAAAAAATTGCGTAATAAAATTAAAAGGGGCAGAATAATTTTAGTATACTTCGGTTATATATATAATCAGATCTGATTTCTCTTTATTGCAAAAAAAAAGTTACAGTATCAATTTAATCGGGTCTTAAGTTATAACGATTTGTTTTAAACAATATCTGATAAGCAAATTATATCTAATTATAAACATTGTTTTATTTTTCTATGAAAACTATTGATTTATCATCATAGGCTATAGAGATAAACCTTATACTAGGGTCTTATTCTAGACATACCCCTCGACATAAATTAATACTTATCGTGGAAACATGCCCTTTTTTGTTTATCAGATGTTATCTAAGTTTTTCGAAGAGGAAAGGATGTAGAAGGCGCCAGTCCAATAATTGTTTTTGATTTTTCTATAATATAAATTATATAAACGCCGAGTTTAACGCCGTGATGTACAACATAATCTATGATATTAAAAAACTACACAAATTTCGTCGGAATCGTAAAATACAGCTGATATTGTAACATTATCTATTTTCCTATAACTATATGGTTGATAGTAGACATATTTTAATATGAATTTGTATGAGCACAAAATCTATGTTAAATTTTGAGGACATTTATATAAAATTAAATAAAACATTTACTCGCATCAACGATTTCGGAATTATGTGAGACCGTTGTCGAAATGGAAACATATTGTCTTTAGTTGTTGTTATGCGCGTCAGTTTGATTTTTTAATGTTTTATCCGTCCGTTTTATGTAAATAATAATTGAATTTTTCACGACACGCCCGAGTTGCAAACTGCTGTTGTCTACCAGCTGTTTACGAACTTATTGTTATTATTATGTCAACAACACCGGTGACAGCGAAGGCTAATCAGTCAGTTGTTATATGTTTACCTATTATAGTTCATTTGGATTTATTGTAAAATCTACCAATAATTTTTAATTTGATTTTATAAAAAAAAACTTGTTATCTAAGAATATAAAGTTCTTTTTTCAGTATTATGAAAATCGTATATTTTTGAATGGGATACGATTAAGTTCAAGTCAAAATTTTACCAAAGATGAAAGTTTTAAAATCATTTTGAAGGTAATCCAGATGACTTTTTAAAAAAAATAAATCATTAAAATTCCGATGATGAGTGCTTCTGTTCTGCGTCGAGCAGAACAAAATTGTAATCATTATTATCTGAACCCAATCTTGCTTTTAAACACTATACAGACCTAAGAAATATACTGGTAAATAGCTATTAGTTGTACAACAATCTGCAATTTTTGTTTAATTTTTCGTTTCTTGGAAAGCACTTTTAGGGCATAAAAATGTACAAAACATTTTAAACCGTACTTTAAAAGGTCAGGTATCATTTTGCAATTTTCCCAATATACCTGCCTAATCGTTTTTCCGAGAGTCGTACGAAAAACAAACGTAACGATATTTTAATCAAATTATACCCAAAAAAATTTTTTTTTTCGTAAGGAATTATTGATACTTTCGGTTTCCATGGTTTTAAAATGTCACGGGAAGCAATTTGATCCGGTGAGAACTTTTTGATCCATTTGGAAAATCGATTTTTTTTTTTTCAAAACATATCGAGTTCTCCCCCTCCCCAAGAATGAATCAAATTGTGTCCGGGGATAAAAATTTCCCTCCGCTCAAACAAAAGTCTAACAAAATTACGATAAAAATGGTACGCGGCATGCAGTATTTTAAACATATCAGTTATTCGTCACGGCTTTCTTGACATTTCCTCCAAATAGTATATAATTGTCTTATAAGCCGCAGTCAATATTTCGAAAATGTTTGGAGTAGTGCATAAACATCATTAACCTGCGGCATTTATCAAAATAGTAGCCCGCAATATATAATATTATTGCACGTTCATAGTAGTGAAGTTGGTTAAAAAAAAAAGGGGGTTTCATTTGGGAAGATTTTCTTTTTTTCCTTAACTATTATTCTTTTGTGTACACAATTAACACATTTTATACTACACGCGAAATAACGGTTTATTTATTTAAATAAAACCCCCGTTAAAAAATACGTTGTTCCAACGTATTCGAGATACTCTTGGCCTACGCAGTTATACCTATACTGCATTAAATCAAACACAATTTAATCTTCATCCAGATATTAAAACTTTTGGCCGTTATCTTTTTCCAACACTATCCGCGATTATCGTCGAGTGGGCCTATATTATAGTCTCGCACAGGTCGCGGCCGCCATTTACAGTCCGTTGCGCACATTTCCCATTAAAACGATAAAACTGCCGTGCGCATTATTGCCACTGACAACTTAACAACTGTACAGGTATTTATACGAAACGTAGTCCTTTTCGTCGTAATGTATTATATAATATTAACTACCTACACACCACTCGGACAGTCATTGATTTTTGCGAGATAACTGTGCATATAACCAACCATATTATAATATGTAAAAGTCGTATGGGCAATTCGTGTTCATTTATACACAAATTAAGAGGTAATAATGATTTTTCGAGAGGAGAAGGGGGTGTTCCAAGAATAAAAACAAATTCATTTCGCCCCTGTTTTTATTTGAAGTATTTTATTTTTATTTTTAGATTTCTGAGCGCAACGAAGAATTTATTTGGTACTACTTTGATGAGGTTTTTTTTTTTTTTTTTTATATTTGTAAAACAATTTTCTACCAAAATCCTTGCTCTAATGAAAAAATGTATAAGAACTTTCTTTGTTGTATTTGTCTGATTTAATTGGTACATTGAGGAAATCATTTTTTGATTTTCCTTGTAATTTCCTTAATAAATGGGGAAAACTGGACATTTTTTTATGCAACTTTTATTAATTTCTTGGCAACAAGAGACAAATACGACTAATAATAATTTACTCAGAATCGTTTTTCGATAGCAATGGGTTATCGTTTGGTACAGATATCACTATATTTTATAATTATTACTCTATAAATCTGTACTTCCAATTTCTCTACTAATACAGTATTATACACATCATGAGTATCAGCCTTTTTTTATCAGGAGGTTTGGTTGAAAAGAACAGTTGTGGCATATACTACAACCAAACATCAAATTATATACGTGAATGTTTCTTATACACGTGTATATCTCATACTATAAAAATTGAAGAACAAAACACGTAGGACACTAGAGCTGCCTTAGACCGGTCAGAGCCAACAGGTACATTAGATTTTTGTTCTATAAGTTGGCGTAGGTAATCTAATCATTTTTTCTTTTACGGTTTCTGGAAAAGTGCCTAAATCCCCAGTGTCTGCGTTCATAATAATAATTATATTGTTTTAGCTTTAAATAAATAATGCAGGTTTTTTTTTTTTTTTTCACTAATGTTTACTGTACCTATTATTATTGCAGACGAACCATCATCGCCTCCGACGTTGCACTCCAACAAAATGAAGTACTCGGCTGGTGATGTAATTAACGTCAGTTGCATTACGGGAGAGAGCTATCCGGCTGTCAATGTTAGCTGGTTCTTAAATAATCAAACGGTATTTTTCACGTCCATAATTTAGATCATACGCCATTTAAATAAAACATTCTTACGGTTCTGCATCAAATTTCAACCATATTTTATGAAAACTTGTAGCGGTGTGTGCGGTTTAGTCTGTTAATTTACAGATTTTGAAGCCGGAAACTTTGATACAAAACGACCTTATTATAATCACTACTGATTTTTTTTTTTTTTTACTGAAATTATCGGAATAGCTATACATTTTGAACTATTAAAAGCTATTTAATTGTGTGTGCCTAAGTTCACAAAAATTCCAAAAATACGAATAAACGAATACGACGAGACAAGTTGTAGGTGACTTTATAGTTTTACGTAGATCCAGGTGTTCCTTATAAAAACTTATCGAACCCAAAAGTATTAATAATATAACAAAAAATATTTTTCATAAACAAGATTTCTAATTCAATATGTAAAATATATTATGATTGTTTCATATAAATCACTATTAAATGTACAGAAATGAGATTAAAACGTATATGCTGCAATTATTGTTTCAAGTCGGGTTCTTTTGCGCGAAATTTCAAAATTTTTTCACGAAGTGTCTGTGAAAATATTGCGGAAAATCGCCAGATTGTGTGAAAAAATAAAAAAAAAAATTCACCCTGTATATGTTATTTATATTTTAATTCACGCCATTTACACATGAAAAATGAAAAAAAAAAAAAAAAACAAGTTTCGAAATATTTTTATTCGTCCGATTATTTGTCCATTCTATTCGCGAGTTTTAAAAAATACTCCAGGAGTCGTATTTAAGTTTGTCAACCCCATAAATAATTTACCGCCCTTGAGCAATGTTCTAGGAACTCCGCCCTTCTCGTATTATATTGTAGTATAGAAAATATATATATATATATATATGTTTAAACAATTTAATTCTTTCAATTTTCCACTACACTGTTCGCAACACCCCTAGGCGTTGCTTACCTTATTGATATACCGAGGATTCGGTCGTATACGCGGATATATACGTATAGCGATTTTATGATCAGAAATCGATCCCCCAGGGTCGATGATGTGATGTAGACGGTTTTTTTTCTTGTGGTCTGGTATGTACTTTACCCAAGTAAATAATATACGTAGTCTAGTCCATTTTTTTTTTTTTTTTCTTTAAGAAAAAAAATTTAATTATTAGATGTAAAAAAAAAAAAAAAAAATAAAAGCTTATTCCATGAAAGCCTAATGACAAGAAAATTATTTTGATGCCGTCTAAAGTATAAATACCAACGGTAATTAAAAAAAATTGTATACCTACCTAATATACCTACTCTTATGTTTTATATACGGATATTATTAGATCTTCACAAATTTTATAACGAGAAATAATGTTTAATTAAAATTAAGAATTTTCTTTTTTGGATGTGTTCGTGATCAATTATTCTACCAGAAAAATTGTTCCAAAGTGTTAACTGTAGCACCTTTTCTGAAAGGTATTTTTCTCTATTTGATGCTTTGAGGCGGTCACTTTTTGATTTTAAAATGGGTTTGCAAAATGATATGGATAAGCCCGAAAAAAACTATAGGTAAAACGGCAATTATTTCCGCACGTTACAATCTTCATTGTTTTTAATTTTTTCAATTTGTGTTTTCTTCCAGAAATATTACTCTAATTTAAAATTGACAAAAGATTGATTTTATTCCATTCAACATATAGCAACTGAAAAAGAAAAATGTTTTTGATATCCAAAGTAGTTTTCATAATTTGGAAAAACCAAAAAATTAAAATGTCCCGGTTTAATTATTTTAATCACTATGTATATTTCTACCAGAAATATTATTCTAATCTAAAAATAACAAGGGATATTTTTTTTTTTTTGAAATTTTAATCTAGCTGGCCAAGTGAATTATTTGTTTGTTTTTTCTAAAAAACAAACGTGGTGAAATTTTCAAAACATTTGAGTCATTTTTGAGCTATTTATAGACCATTTAATTTTGCGAGTTTTTTACATAATTGTTTTTTAAAGGTNATGTTTAATTAAAATTAAGAATTTTCTTTTTTGGATGTGTTCGTGATCAATTATTCTACCAGAAAAATTGTTCCAAAGTGTTAACTGTAGCACCTTTTCTGAAAGGTATTTTTCTCTATTTGATGCTTTGAGGCGGTCACTTTTTGATTTTAAAATCATTAATAATAATAATAATAATAATTTACTGTGTAAACAAGACAATATAATATCATATGTATATTATTTTAAACACAATTTTCGGGGGGGAGGGAGGGGAAGACAAAACTGTTCATATATTGTACATTTATAAGTCATTTGTTTTATACTCTTCATAAAATAGTTTGTTGTTTATATATTCATAAACAAAAAAATTACTAATAGTCGAGGTATGATGATAAAATGTTTATCTTAGTTATGATGGAGTTTATTTATCAGATCACGATTCACCATCAATAGTAATACATGGTTAATAAATATTTTTTAAAAAGATACAATACTAAAGTTTAATTTGTGCCCAATATATGACACTTCGCGGACGAAATGTATATTTTTATTTGTGCCATTTTTTGCTATCATACATCAAATAATAAAATTTTAAATTATTCTATATCTATTGAAAAATGCACCAAAATATGTTTTATTATGTTTTACTGGTACTCATGCAAAGGTACGGGTAACATATGCGTTTAAATTTGTACATTTAATTATTTTATGATTCTCTGTTAATTCTTTAGTTGATGGTAATAATCAGTTTGAAACCAAAAAAAAAAAAAAAAGCTAGTACTGGCGTGACCACTGTTGTAGGTGGATAGTTTTGAAGGTGAGATACCTACATAAAATTTTATAATTTATACCTGTAACCAACGATAAGATTAGAAAATCAAAATATTACCTTCTCGATGCAATAACTAGAGAGAATTATCTTTTAGAAAAGGTGCTATACTTAATACTTCGAAGCAAGATTTTTAGTAGCTGGTAGAAAGGTAGTTCGCAGACAGAAAAAATAGAACATACACACGTCATAACAAAACCAATAAGTTGCGTTGTATATAGTGTCTGTTAGATATCGGTACACACATATTTATTTTTTTTTCCTTAATGCGGGAAAATTTACTAAATATAATATTTTCAAATAGTAAATATGACGGCCTTTCAAGACATTTATAACCGAACTCTGCTCAGAATCGTTTTTCGTGAGCAAAAATTAATCGTTGCGTACAAAGTTACATTAAATTTCCCTCTATATCCTAACTTCTCATCTACAACAATGGCGGCCCACCCATCGTGCGAAGTACGTTCATATTTTTTTTGTATTTAATATTTGTAATAAATTACTCGAATTGTTCACCAATTTAAACACAAGTTTTACAATTCGATATTTTAATCGATTTCCGGTACGTTTTGCCTACCAAAACTTCTCTACGGCGGAATTGTATAGTAACCCCGTGTAAACGCTGCGCCGTTGATCTATCGCGTAGGTAATAAATGTACGAACGGCGAGACATTTCCTGAGAGTCGTTTAATTATTATAATATTATATCGCCGGTAAAATTTCATAACACACAAAATAAATATCAAAAACGGCGGAAAATATGAATATTATATTAAACAGTTACCGCGGTAATATTATTCAACTTTGTCGTCGTCCGTTAGCGCTACAAACGGTTTTGTACAAATACAATTATCCTAACCCACCCACCCCCTTCCTCTCATTCATTGCTTACCATTGTGCCTAATTGCGAGGGCAAAATAAATATTTTTAAATCCCGTTCGTGAAACATAAAGGCAAAAATCACCTTGCAGAGTCCGTCCGCGAGAATTTATTCCCCTCTCAGCTAGGTGAGAGGCCAGTCAAAATTTAAACAGTCAAATCCTCGGTAATATTTGAATCGGCCATAGTACTTGAAATTGTGTTAAAGATTCCGAATTACGAATTATGAACTAATTCACATACATCTCACTAGCTCCTATCCCCCACTTAACTAAAAATATGTCAACATTTTTTCCACGCTAATATTCAGCATGAATTTGCATATCTATCGCCACAATTTGCATGCGTTTAGTTTAGACATTGTATCAGAAAAACCACGAGGTAAGCTAAAGAAACGTTTCTCTAGCTTCCCGGAAATTTAAATTTAACTTATAGAACATTTTTCTTCTCTAATATTTAGCATACAAATACGTCCTCAAAACCTGTTTAAATCTTAGGAAAATAGGAACGTTTAAAGGAACGATTTCAATATTACAGAAATCATTATCCTAGGACAGCTTTTTTAAAACTAAGTAATTCGGTGACATCTTTTCACGAATGCAATCAATTTTTATTATTTTTATTTTTTACAAAGCACTATGTATTGAACATTTTAATGACTTTGGACAAATGACCAAAAACCTTTGAATGCCTTGTCCAATAACTTCAATATTATTTTTATTTTTTATTCTTAATTTCTTGACGCGTATTATTTTCATTTCAAAAACATTTGAACGTCTAATTTAATAACTTCAATTTTATTATTATTTTAGATTCTAAATTGAGCGAAGAATGTATTGGTTTTATGCAATGTTTTTTTTTTTTTGTGAATATCTCTTATATTAGAAATTTTGTTCTGATTTTCAAGTGTAGCACTTTTTCTGAAAGAAAATCTAATTGGGGCGATACTTGAAGGATGTCATTTTTTGATTTTCTCAGGAGTTTTCATAATAAATGGAAAAACCTTTGGAAAAACTGGAAAATGTTCGAGGTGTATTATTTTCAAATCGTAAATATTACAGCCTTTCAAAACATGTACAACCGAACTCCGCTCAGAATCGTGTTTCGTTAGCAAAGATATGAGATCACCCATCGTGCGAAATATGTCCGTGTTTTTTTTTTTTTTTAATTTCTTAACGCGTATTATTTTCGTAAATAATTATAACTATAAAATCAAATATTAATTTAATAGTGACGTAAAAGCGCATTTGTATCTCGCAGTTCAATGTACACAATTAAACGATAATATTATAATATTAGAGTTGTACCCACCTAGTATACTTAATAAATGTAACCCTTCCATTATTCAATTAATTAATTAAAATATCATGTAAACATTTAATCAATTATTGAATTAAAATATTGATCCATACTATTAAATAAAAAGTCAGTTGTAATGAAAGGGTTAAATACAGTCTGCTTGTCTATTTGTCATTTTTATCTTTTTAAAAGATTTAATCATGGTATTTTATCTTTGTTCGTTTGTTTTTTGTAAAGCCGTTCAAATAAATTGCAAAACAATTTTTTTCTTGGCTTCAAAAAGTAAGTAGAGTGCTGCAAAGCAAAAAGTTACCTTCCTATGTACGGTTTGTTCGTTACGAACGATATTTTCCAATCTCTGTAAATGTAATATATTATTTCAATTAAAAATAATTTATAATTGTTTGTATTCACTATACAATTTTTTTTTTCTTCAAACGATTTTCCTCAAAGCGTTGAAATAAGAAATACAAAATTACTTAGACTGCAATAAATATATAAGTTTATTATCGTTTTTGAATTGAAAATAATTATTTTATCACTTAAGTACGTATACTTACTCGCAGGAACAAAATACATTATGAGCTGATAACAGACAACAGATATTCAATACTATGTTTTACAAACAATACAATTTATTATAATTCATATTTCAAATTAAACCCGTATAAATAAACGTAATAACATATACGATATAGAAACTCGAGTTTTTTCGTTAGTATTTTAAATAAAAACACTTCAAATTCAAAACAAACGGTGAATACTGCAGTAGTGTGCATTAAAATAACACAATAACAATGCTGTTGGTGTACCGCGGTTGCACTTCTAGATTATACGCTGCGGGACTCAAAAATGGAAATCACTACATTAGGTATGCATTGAACAATTTTCGATTTAGGTATATAAAGACAGAATAACGTATTATACCGCTAATGTTTTGTCTCCGCAATATATATAATATTCATAGATTTATTCATAAGTAAAAACAAAAAAAGGAAATGTCTACTAGCGAAAATCTATTTTTCTTATTTTATACAGCTGGCATACCTTTATACTCTCTAAGAGTTTTTACGGCCTTTACTACATTTGGCCACCCGTCTCTATCTTGCACTACCGTTCTCTCCAGATTTCAACTTCCAAACTGTTTAGCTCTTCATCCACCTGCACGTCAATCTATCTATCCTCGAGGTCGTTTTCTTGGGGGTTTTCTTGGGGGTTCCCAACTGTATCGCTTTCTCCTTATTGTGTGACCTAACCACTGATCCTTTGATTTAAATGAAACTTATGTTGCTGGTGCCCACGGACGTAAATAGTGTCCTCAAATGTCCTCAAATACTACTAAGACTAATGGTGGGTGCGTAGTTGTACCGTCGCTTTATGCGCGGATTGAAAATGAGTACTGTCAGTTAATCATTATAAATTCATAAAAACTATATAAGCTGAATCGTTTTAAAATACGAATATAAATTACCTATAATCTATTGAATTTGTTCGATGTTTCTGAACCGCAATAACAATAGTAGATATTAGTTAATTAATTGTGTACTTTATTGTATATACAGGCGAAAACTGTAGAATTGGTATCCATCACTACCTACTCCGAAAAAAGAGAAGCCGAATTGTTAATCACGAAATCGTATCTGATCTTCAGGATCGACCGATTGTCGTTTCCCACTGGACGCATCAGAGTGAGATGTGAAATATCTCAATTCGACTTGTACCGTTCGTCGTCCGAAATCGAACTCATCGACAACGCACCACCAAAACTAGCAGAAGTCATCGAACCAACTCCACCGCCGAGATCCACAGGTACTTATAATATAGTGTTTTTTTTTTTTTTTTCTAAAATGTTATACGTGATTCAAATCGATTAGAAGAAATATTCACAACATCAGAAACGTCCGATTTTATCTATCGATCTTTCCATCCAAATATAGCCGATGGCAATTCGAAATAAATTTGTTCAGTTAAGAACTATTATATTACTAATAATAATAAACAACAACAATATTGATAACACGTCATTATACAAATATCAAAATGTCTGATCACTGTCGTAAAATTTAATTGTTTTACGTCTCTTCTAATAGACTAGTTAAACTAGTTAAAGTGACTCTCTTTTTCTAAAGATTTCTACCCCTCCATTTGTTTCATTTCCTCGCCTTGTGTTTTCCCATAATACGAGTAAACACCTAATGACCTTTTCATCCCAAATTTGTTTTCTATAATGACTATTTATTTATTTATTATTCTTATAGTGATACTAACATTATCGTTCAGTAACTTTATTATCACCTATGCATTTCAAAAGACTTTTCAGCTATTTTTCTTTCGAAAAAAAAACAATTTCCTCTCAAATTTAACAAAGTATATATACACCGAGTGACAGGGAAGTTCTATTAAGGACGATAAAAAAAAAAAATCATACGTAAGACACGACTTTTGTTTACAACGTTTAAATATAACACTTTAGTTTTAAATCACTCGTCAGTCGCATCTATATGATCAATCCCCTCGAACACGAACTTATAAAGAGATTGATAATCGAAAAAAACTTAACACACCCAATAATAATTTATCGACTGTACATAATATCATCATGTTTTATTGTTTTCACGACATAATATTATATTAAGTCAAAAGGTTCACACGATGATAGTTAATATCGTAATGATGGATATTTGCAATTCGTGATAGCTATATACTATCATAGTTCTTCAGCTACCGTTGGATGAACAATGCGATAGTAGCTGTAGACTATCGCTGACGAGAACAACTATAACATCATGACAGTCGACAATTTCGAAACGAACTTCGAAATGTGGTTGTTTTTCAATATTAGTTCAAAGATTTAGACTTAAACTAAATGCGCTCAGTATAAAAACTACTAATCAATATTAATACCAGTTTATTAATAATTTAGTTAAAAATAACTCAACAATTCGTGATACATTGGGAAATATTGGTGTATTGGTACTACCACGACATGACAGTGATAGTATAACTATCACCGTGTGAACACATATTATATTATATCTTTTTAAACTACTGTACTTCACAGACGTTTGTAACGAAATACACTCTACCCTCTACTATCACATCATTTTGTTACTACATACAAATTTTTTTTCACAATACTGTATTTATAGGTAACGCTCCGAGACTACGGGATTGGACGTCAATCATCACGTCATTCACGATGGCTGCGCTAACATTTATTGTCCACGCTGAACTGCTACTGGTGTAATTACGAAACATTTTCAAAATTTGACTTAGCGAGAACCGATACCGACCGAGAGTAATAATATATTTTAATAATATTATTCGAATAATAAAGGAAAAAAATACATATTATATACCTACAAAATATATATGAAAATAGAGAATCAATTTAGTCTTATAATCTCGTGTAAGATAAATTTAATATAATATATCAACACGTATTATATATTATATATACTTATATATTGATGTTTATCTATATTGACCCGAAGTAATGATTTTTTTTTTTTTTTTAATGTTGACGTGTTCTTATTAATTTGTTGATTATGTGTAATTATTATTATTATTGTTAAGCTGATAAAACAAAAAAAAAAAAATAAATTATTTGGTATGATAATCGATATTGTTTTTATTATTTTTTCATGTCTTAATAGTCATTATACCGTTATAATTTTTTGATTTTCGATCCTGCAGCAGTCATACAAAACTTTAAAATACGATCCCAAATCATAAATTTAAATAATACATAAAAAAAAAGAAAAAGTTTCTAATCCATCAGGAAATTTTTTAATGAATATATACTACATGCCCACTTGCCCTTCTCATAAAAAACAAAAGTTACAGTAGACCCAATCTAAACTAATTTGAAATTGACATATCTGTAAATTAATATATATTCTATATATTCTAATGGACAGGGCCATGGAAAGAGAAACCTGGGCCTGGGGGTAATACCTTTGATGCAAACCCAATTTTTGACTACCTATCATTAACTTTGTCAGATAACTGTTAGAAGTATAAAACCACAGTATATATACAATATACATAATGGCGTGTAATATATCATTCAAATATAACCATTGATAAATAGTATAAATGCATTTTTAATCTAGTTTGTAAAAAGATATAAAGATTTAAGATTCGTAAAAATTACGAAAATATTTCTTTTATTATTTTTAATTTTTTTTTTCTTTTTAAACGTAATTCAGTTAAAAAATATTCATATAGACATTTTATTTTGCGAGTTTTTTACGTAATTCTTATTCTATATGTTTTAATAGGAGGTTCATCATAAGTCGTACTAAGTAATAAAAAAAAAAATTGAGACCTAATGGACCTAGTTTTTTTTTTTTTTTTTTATAATCCAAGTTATACAATTCATAAATATTACGGCCTATCAAAACATGTATAACCGAACTTCGCTCCGAATCGTTTTTCGTTAGCAATGATTTATCGTTTGTTACAGGTATAAATGAAATAATTGTATGTATCCCACCTTTCCAACTAACCACCCGATCACAATAGCAACCACACCTGTCCCCAGTATCAGCTCTTTTTAGATTCTGAGTGGAGCGAGAAATGTATTGGTTTAACAATGATGTTTTTTTTTTTTTCTATGGACAACTTTTCTACCGGCAATTTTGCACCGATTTATAATAATAGCACTTTTTCTGAAAGGAAACCTGACTGGGGTGGTACTTTGAGGAGGTAATTTTTCGATTTTCCCAGAAGTTTTACCAATAAATGGAAAAATAAGGAAAATAGGTACAATATTAAACAAATATTATTAAGAAAATATATAATGCATATGCAATTATTTTAACATAATATTATTTATAAATATTATTTTTAACAAAGCAACACTATTAACCGAACTCGTTCTTACGTTTTTCGTGAGCAATGGTTAATCGTTGCGTACAGATACGAGTGTACACTAAATTTCCCCTCTACTTCCCCAACTTATAACCTACAACAATGGCCCATCTACGTGCGAAGTACGTCTATCTATTTTTTTATTTATTTCCATTTTATAATTAATAATGATTTATAAATATATTTAATATATTATAGTCATTTCAAACTAACTTTTCTTGCTGATTCCAACGAGTCAATGACTATATTAAAATCGATTTGCCTCACTAACGTCAATTATAAACATAGAGTTGCTAATCTAGAAACTCTTGTTTGTGTAAAACAAGACCAATGAAAGTTTTTTATTTTTGAATACACGCTGAAGGAATGTTCAGCACTGGCAACTAAAACTGGTAAGGTACAGAATATGCGTAAGTAATTTCATTAAATTAATCAAAAGGAGAAAGATTGGCCATGAAATTAGCTTTATATAACTTTAGTGTTTGAAGTGAAACAATTCAGTTTCTATTTCTTGAGATACATCAACGTTATGAATTTCCTCTTCAAGTTATGTTGTACAATTTCACAAATATACATGATATTATCATACATCATATACATTAATTTAAAATTAAAAAAAAAATAAATACATTGAGTAAAATGGTGAAAATGAGAAGTTTAATAATATTGGTATAACTTATTTAGGAGAAGTGCTATAAACGAACACGAGGATTTGTCGCTGTACATTATACCAATGTAAGTGATAAAATTACGGTAATTTTATGCATAATAATAAGAACGTTCGAAATAGAATATATAACATATAGATGACCCTTTATGTCATTTTGTGTTCTACTTTAAACCCTGCAGGTCAATAAATATAAAAAAGTGGCTAAACGAGTCGATTCCGGACGGGATGGCCGAGATTCGACAGTGGCAGCAGTTAAGGGACCCCCTCCGGAAACGAGTTTTATCTCGTGCTATACTATTAGGACACTGGGTCGAAATACTTAATAGGACGTCGTTAAATGGCTAAACGGCCATCAGTGGGTTCAACAACATTTAATCAAACGTTCGTAATAAAATAATTGTTCAATTGATACGATGGTTTTTATTATTTGTTATTTCGCGGCCAGAATAAATTATAAATCGAAATTATCGAGTAATTATTATGTAATTATTTTGGCTCGCTATTATAAATATGAATTATATACGATTACGAAATCTTTTCATCGGCGTGCCGGTCGACGGACGAAACTTCTCGCAAGTCGTAAACGAAGCTCAAATCCACAGTGCTGATTTTATTGCCCTTCAAAATATTTGCCTG
Organism: Cinara cedri; assembly: GCA_902439185.1. Classification (NCBI taxonomy): domain Eukaryota; kingdom Metazoa; phylum Arthropoda; class Insecta; order Hemiptera; family Aphididae; genus Cinara; species Cinara cedri. Next base: position 572,175 of record CABPRJ010000495.1, read on the forward strand.
TGCATTTGTCGTAAATCAGCACTGGGGATGACTTTGAGCGCTATCCATTTCGGGGGCCCTAATTTAAAAAAAACAAAAATAACGTTTTTACACGCACTAATCACGTTCAGTGAAGCGCGACAAGAAACGTTTGTATTTAGAAGACCAGTGTGTTAAATACAACATCTTAAAATGCGTAATAATTCCTATACTTAATAAACTATTCCCTCCCCCGCACATTTTTCTAGGCATTTATCGAATTTCTGACAAAATTTACGAAGGGAATGAGGCCAGTTGGGGCCCCGTATTTTTTAGCCTTTCCGGCTATAATTTATGTATCAAGCTGTTTAAATATACGAGTACATATTATAGGTACCGTTCGTTCGATTCAAATTTCAGAACTGACCGACCGACTTACAACGTTATCGTTTATCAATAGTCAGAAAAACAAATAAAAAACCTACCTACCATAATAAAACGTGGTGTCAATTTTAATGATATTATAAAAACTTTGATAAGGCACCTGAAATATACAACCACAGCCCTTAAATTATTTTCATTGCCCCTTGGTCGACATTCGTTACGTCGCACGTCGATTCATATAAAACTGTAACATATTAATTTGTCGACTTTATTAATTTATAATTGTTTTGCAATATACGGGGTCATTTAAAAAGCAGTTTTTAATACGTATTTCAGAAAATCCACTTTATTTAAAAAAAAAAAATAAAAAAATAAGTAAATAATATGACTATGTTCAGTAGCAATTCTAATCTCATGTACGAAATATTATGTCGGACATGAGGAAAGCAAATGCCATACCATTTGGGCATACAATAGCTCTATCGGTAAAATTTTGAATGGCTGCCCGACAAATGAATTTAATACATATTTAACTGTTGTTGTTAACTGGTGCTGAGTTACGTCCGAGAATAACGCAAAATCATCGAACTGCAATCGCCATTTTGATAAAAGTTTCTCACTATCAACACGAGTCGTTTTATTGTTAACCGGTACATGGCAACGCCCGAAATATAAACAAGAATACACTTAATAATCACTAATTCCAGTGAAAATAAATAACGGAAATAATAATAAATAAAAAAAAAAACACTGTTGCCAACCAAACGCAATACATCTAGGAGTGCCTAATTTAAAAACTGCGTTAATTTTTATTGACTTTATGTATTAATTACTATCGATATGATGAAAAAAACCGTCACAACCTCAATAAGAAACAAATTAGTATTTAATATTATGTATTTTATTCTAAAAATACTAATAACTATATTTACTCATAGGGAATAAGTATTACGCATTAAATAAAATCGTTATTTTAAGTGCGATTTAAAATAGGAAGATACTGGAATATAATTCCTATATAGTTTTAGCGCGAGTATCACAACCCGTGTTCCAAAACTCCTTAAATGGAAATAAAAATGTTCAAATCCATGAAATATTTTATTTTTTTTTTTTTTACAATATTATTAAATAAGTATTATTTTTAGTGTGTACATCTTCGCTTTTCAAAAATCCGGATTATCGAATTTCAACTTTTTCCCACTACTACTATACTATACTACTACTATACTATACTACTACTATCTATACTTTGTAGACAATCTATTGTTTCATGAAATCTATTGGTAGTAATTAGAGTAGAAATATCTTACCTATACATAATTTTTAAATTCCTCGCATTCGGAATGCGATTTGACTATATTACAATTTTTTTTTTTTTTTTTTTTTTTTTCGATAATGGGAAGCAATACTTAAACACACTGCACAGATCATAATTTATTTTTAACATCATCGTTCTACGTGTATTACTCGTGTATGAAAAAGTAAGAAAATAAATACAATTATACCTATAAGTACTCATTTTATAATCCGTATAATATATATTCCGTTTGATATCGACAAATACGACTTGTATATTGACTTGTCGAAATTGGACGACGCGATTTGCATCGTAGAGAAAAAAAAAGGAAATATAATATGATGTTCGGCAAAAATCCCATAAACGAACGGCCATTTGTCGACGGTCTTATATATTATTTACGACTTTTTGTGGTCTTCTATAAAGGAATTCTCGCATGTAAACAGAGCCACCTATACCGCAGACATCTGGCGAATATCGACGCGCTCCTCCCCTCCCACCCCCCTCCAGTACTATTCAATATGACAAAAAGGTGATTTTGACAAAATCTCAACCGTATAACAAAAAATCTTTTTTGACGTGTATCCGATGAAAACGTTCGCTCGGTAACGTGAAGATTTACTATTTCGAAACGATGATACGGCTTAAAATGGTTTAATACAGTAAAATCTTGTGAAGATAATATATAGAAGGAAAACCTGCAGTATCGATGATGGTCTGTGAAAAAAAGTATATACCTAATATAGTCGACCGTGCAGTAAACGACAATGCGAAACACTGCGGTTTTTACGTGGGGGTTATTTTTTATTACGGTGAAGAAAAAAATTGTAAATTTAACAGATTTCGTACACGGCGTCCGAAAAGAACCCACGTACTCGTATATATATATATATATATATATTAACACGTGTCGTTATTCCGACATAAAAATCCTCATTTTTTTTACGAACTCGTATAACGAACGATCCATTGGGTTATTCAAAAGAATATAGTCGATTTTAGTTTTTTCCTTTCTATTTCACTGTTCGATGTCTATTATAACAAAAACCAGCACCAAAAAAAAAAAAAGAGCTGATACTGTTAACGGGTGCGTCACTGTTGTAGGTAGGAAATAAAGAAGATAAAGGATATATAGAGTATAGAATTTGTATCTGTACGCAACGTGATTTTTGATTTTTAAATTGTGAGGTGGAGCGAGGAATGTATTGATTTTACAATATTAATTTTTTTTTAGTAGACAGCTTTTCTACCAGAAATTTTGCTCCGATTTACAAGTATAGCACTTTTTCTGAAAAGAAATCCAACTAGAATAGTAGAGAGGTCATTTTTTAATTTTCTAAAGGTTTTCATAATAGTAATAAACGGGAACTTATATGAAATGTATTATTTTCCAATTGTAAATATTACGATTTTTTAAAACATGTGTAACCAAAATTTGTTCAGAATCGTTTTTCGTTAGCCAAGATTAATCATCGTGTACAGATTAAATTCCTTTCTATATCCTACTTTCCTAACCTCTTTCCTACAACAGTAGCCCACCCACCGTGTGAAATTGTTGAGCATTTTCACTGAGCCAAAACATTTTTATTCGCATATAACCAAATAAAAACTAAAACCACTTGAATACTTCAAATGTTTTCAAAATAGCTCAAAAATCATCAACTTTTTTTAAAAATTGTGTTACGATTAAAAATAAGTATTTGATGAAAACTTTAGGTCTCTGTGAAAAAAAAAGTTCGGTGCAGCTACTCCATATCCCAATTTATATGAGTAAATGAGTATAGGTGTGACATTTGCTCATTATGGAAAGTATACAGGGACGTCTAACGAGCCTTGGTAAAGGCTCCGGATTATCATCTGGATTTGGGTCGTAAGGGGGTTTCTGTACAATTTTACTTAAACTATGTAACTAACTTAGGTTATACATCCAGTTGTCAAAAGACTAGATGCATACGTCTGTTATAGTATAGAACCCGAAAATGCCCCCAATCTATTAGATTTAATAGCCAATATAGGATATATCTGGATAATATATACGAGAATTTTCTCCGTCATCGGCATAATTACAAAATTGATGTACGATTAATTTACGAAACCAATTAGTTAAAAATGGCATTACTAAAGTTCCGTTTATAATACGGAACAGTTGCCGTTGGTGCTTTTCAGTGATATTGACGTATTTCTAAAGAACTATAGGCCAAAATTGATATCCATAAGTGGATTGAATCGATAAAAAACTGGTTGAATTTCACCATATTGTTGCGGGAGGAGGGTGTTTTTTTAATTTCAATAGCCAAGCTCAAACATAAATACATATTACATATGCTAGGACTTTGGAAATACATAAACAAATCTGAGGAGGTGCACTTTTCTTATGTGTCCTACTGCAGTGTTATCCGAATGTTAATATGAACACTATAGGACATACTGTATAATGTAGCAAGGCATTAGTATCAACAAATATGTGTCTTTTGGAACTTTCAACTTTCAACTCCATTGCAGATTCAAATGTCACAGTTTGTTTTTTTTTTTTTTTTGGTAATATTATTTATTAGACTATTAGATAGACCTACTAGTACCTATATACTACAAACTATTCTACTACACTACTGTATATTTTGTAAACTTTAAGTATTAATTATCTGTTTTACGTTACACTGAAACTGAACATTAGCTTTTTCTTTTATTTAACGTACACATATTGATCATCTTTCCTAACACTCATTATATACAAGTACACAAAGAGTGAGAGTTGATAATTTATTTTGATGTTGAATGTCTAATCGGTCCACCATTTATTTAAATTAGTCATTAATCCGTTGATGATCGATGACCCACGAAATTATTATAAATTGCTATATTTATATAAAATGAGTGTAAAAAAAAAAAAAAAAAATTTAATATTGACACACTGACCCTGATCAAAATCGCCATATACTTGTATTATTAGGTATTATAATTGTCATATTAAATATAATAATACTAAATTAATAAATAATATTAAATTTCAATTTATAAATACGATCGTTTTTCACGTGGGCTAGACAATTTTCAACATCGGAGTCTGATCAAAATGTAATAAGTGGCGATCATTTTACACTATGTAATCTTTTCTTATTCTTCTACCGGTGTACCTATACTCTTCATAAGACATTTTTCCACCAAAATTATTACAATCCATTACCTATCTTTATTTCAAACCGGCATCAATGAAACGATGCGAGACGGGCAAGGTATGGTATTAGTATCATCATACTAGTTGTTGTTAAAGGGTAAAGGATGTAAAGGGGAGGGCATATAATGCAGAGAGGAGAAAATTTAGAGGATGAAGTAGCAATGGAATGGAAACCCTAAGGAAGAAGGCTATGAGACCCAGAAATAGATGGATTGAGAATTTAAAAAGTTCAGTAGTTGAAAACTGGAGAGGTGTAGTTCAAGTAGAAATCATATTTATTTAATATACATTTTAATTAATTGTTTTTTTTTTCAAGTTCTGTTGGCCCTTGTTTGTGGTAAGGCTAGACGCCAGGACAATAATGCAACTATCGTGCGCCCCTATAATAATAACTGATCGGATATACTGATGTGATATACTTAATATACTTACACTAATGGTTTTTTTTTGATTATCAATAAATTGAAATCAACGAAAATAAAATGATAAAATACACGTGATTATCTCTGTACGAGTATATTATATAAAACAATAAAACATTTTTTTTTTTTTTAACGACATGGTGCCGGCGAAAAGCTTATGGATACTATGATTAATGAAATTAATAAAAATTGCAATATTTCTATGATAAAATAATAATATTTTAACTGAACGATACACAAAAAAAAAATATATTATAGTATAGTTATATTAATTTTAATATATTATAATTTATAAATAAAATACACGATAATAAAAACATAACATACCATCGTATAATATTCGCGTAGAACGCACTAACCTAACCTTTAAAACTCTACTTTCCAAACAAACCAATGTTGTGAATTTCTTCTGAATTGCCCTCATCATACTTCTGATGCCAATCCAAATTTCTCTGCATAATAGTCTCGCCGCGGTCCCGAGCCCTCTTGCCCGTCACCACCATCACCACGCAGCCCACGATTATCATGAGCATCGTGTAGTTGGCCACTTTTATCCTTATGATGGATCGTACTTTGCTCCACAACGCCGGGCTGCATAAAAAATAAAAATAACCACAAAATTAAAAATTAATATAAAACTATTTTGATGTGTCTGCGACACTTGTGAAACGGAGTCACTGCGGACGTTAAGCTGATCGCAGTATACGCTTATCATTATTGAGTATTGCGTTATATTTAAATCTTGAAATTGATCTAAAAGGATAACATGATTATAACTGTGTAAGGGTAAAATTATATTTTTACCAACAAGGAGCAACGGTTTTAAAGCGTCATAAGGAAACCAATTGAGAGGAGTCTTATATCAAGTGTTTCGGTGGGCATCGCCGTTTTACGTTTATATTATTTCAAACGAATCGGCGGCGTTTTTGAAATTTACGAAAAAAATTGACCGTAGGTTATTATGCGAGTGTTGGCATATTCTCAGGAAAAACATCTATTGAACTCGGTAGCGTCGTCAAAAACGCTTTTAAAATGAAATGTACAAAACATTACAATAATATTATGTATTTAAAAATAATACGAGAAGAGACTGTTTTTTTTTTTTTTTCAAATTTTATTAGCCAGTAAAGAAACTCATTTTGGAACATTACAATATTTTAATACGGGTAGGTGCCGGGTACCAGAGTACCAAAATGTAAAGAGTTCTGTGATCCCTATTTTATTTATTTAACGTACGTTGTTATCACGAATTGAAACGAGAAACTATCGAATATTTAATTCGTACAGAATTGTACATGAGTGGTCTTATCGCCGTCCACTCTTATCCTAGTATTTACAGTTGCGCGTACGTACGCATTATTATTATTATTATTATAACGTAGTCGAAAATCAAAATGTAAAAAACATTCGTCAAAACTGCAAATGAATGTGCACGAAAACGCATGTACGAGCGTTTGTTTAAAACGTGTGTAGCGTACACTTTTAAAATCGAGATTTACGATTCGGTACAAAAAACCGCGTACAGAGTCTTCCAAAATATGTTATGACTTGAGTTATGAGCGTACTGCAGTTATATAACTATAACGTACAATATTTGAAACACCCTGTAGAGATTATTTCGTTTGTTTTGTTTAAACGACCGTCGAAATATTAATAAATTATTGAGAAATGATCGGATATTATCGTCGATAAGGCCTCGAAATTGTGTTTGCAAATAAGTTATCTAAAATTAGTTTCATTCGTTTCAAGCCAAACACGTCGCGCAATGGCGGCACCGAGGAAGTGTTGTTTTTAAACAGTAAATTATTGTTATTCGCTAGCGAATAAAACGAATATTATGTAAACAGGGAAAACACCAAGTCGTAATGCGAAAATGTATACTATAAAAAATCTAATATTTTAAGTGTTTACACAATAATACGTACGAATATACGGATATTGATGGAATTTTTAACTCTACCACAATTTGAAACGAAGGCACAAAGTTATAAAACACATTATTATGGTTCATAAACCGTAAAATAACTATACCTACGTGTATATTTATAATTCATATTGCATTTATTGCATTTTTGGCCTAATTTTGGAAGTTTTTACTTTTTCTTACGGATTTTACAGCTGTTCTTAAAAATCGGTTTATTTTCCGACGGCTTTTCGGTAGACCACGTTCCAGCGCTTCAAAATTCGTACTTGTCATCGATACCGCAAACGAAAAAAATATAACACACGGGGCGGGGGTAGAATATAGAACACGGCACGGATAAAGTAAAAGTAAAAGAAAAAAAAAAATTGTAAAAACGGGTACGCGGACGCCAACCCATATACAGTGTTAATATTTTACTGCGTATCCCATAGAGATGTAATACGTTTAAAGTATACGTGATCTCGTCTATTATCCAGCTGTTCACCTCGACACGAAACGACCGTCGTAAGTATATGCACAGACAATAATAATTATTTTATTCGATTACGCGCGAGCGATTTTTAATTATCGGTAAAATGTGTGTGATTTTACCCGCAGAAAACACTTTTTCGGTTAGTAAGAATTACTTAGTAAACCTTGTAAAAGTTACCTTAAAGAAAGTTGCGGGCTTTTCACCAGGCGGTAAAAAAATGTGTTTACAACCGCCGGAGGGTTTTCTTAAAATATATAGAAAACCGGACATCGGATGTATCAGTTTTATTTTTGTCGATTTCCGGCCGGTTACCTCATCGGCTACACACGAGAAAAAAACACGACTACTATAATACTGTGGTACACACAACGAATTTCGCTCAGAATCGTTTTTTGATTGCAATGATTTATATTTGTCGACTGAATAACCCTATACCGTCTAAGCCTCTTCAACTGCAAACAGTAGCGGTTTTTCCCATAAACGGAAAAGAAAGCACGGAGAGAAAAAAACACTAGGTACCTACGAATATAATGTATCGAACAAAATGCTTACGTGACGTGATCCGGGACTTCGTTCATTGTCGGGAATCGTTTGGCCCAGACGCACAAGAATTTCTTAGTCTTCGTCAGCGGATACGTAGCATCTGTAGACCGCAAACCAAAAACGCGATTAGTAAAACAAATTCAATAAATTATAAGTAACGCGCGAGATTAAATTTGTAATTATATATGTTACGGTTAGTGTCGTAAAATCGGTTGTCGTTATATTTATACTTTAATCGATTATTTGTGCAGTTAGTTTTAATAACAAAAGTGAATTGGCCAACTATCGGACTTACAGATAAGAACGTTTCCAGTATTTGTACGGTGGTTTTTTTCTCGATATTTAAATTTCTAAACCGAATTCGATGTTTTTTATATTGCATTATTTCGCATATTCGTAATTTGATAATATCTCATTTGAAAATTAAAATCTCGGAAAAAACCAACGTACAAGAACAGCTGACAATGTTCTTATCTTTAAGATTTGATAAAACGCTAATACTCTATAATGTTAAAACTAACTGCACAAAATCGGTTTTGATATCCAAACAATATAAAATATAACGGCATTAACCCTGTAACATATACGTTTACGAAGATATAATCATTGCGATACCTGAGAAAGTATTAACTTTCTTTAGAATTTTTTTTTTTTTTTTAAACAATTTAAGAAGCAAGTACCTCTAAAATGTTGCATTATTGTTATTTTTTGTCACCCATATTTTTGGGGGTAAATCGACTACTTACTTTTGATTTTCAAATGGCAATCTATGGTAAAAATTCCATAGAAAGACAGAGTGATAGTTTAAAAATACATTTTGGTGTTGACATTTTTTATTTCCGTCAACGTACAAGGTCTTTCAAATTGTATGTTACAGTTTACAGTGTTAAAGGATTTCGGTACTCCACACTCATGCTTTCAAAACAACAACGTATAAATTTGAAGACTCTGTATATTACTATGGTTTCACGGGATACCGAGCGCTTTTCAAACGATCGGTATTGCGAACCGAAGAATGTGTTTTATTACATGCTTAACAATAATATTCGAAATGCGTATTTTGGTTTTATAGATTTTGACGAGTGAACAGAACGTGGAAGTTGTTTAAATTATATTAATATAGTTATATTTTTTTGTTTTATTAAGATGTGTTTTTTTTTTTTTTTTTTGCAGATAACACTTTTTTTGTTGGTAAAAAACTCCGAACTTTTTACACTGCAAACGATAGGGATTTGGCGCCCGGTGGTACTATTTCAGCAAACGTATTTTTCCTTATAGGTTCCCGACAGTTTTTCCAAGAAAGAAAATTAAAAACTGACAACACGTCGCGGTTTTGAACGAAAATCATAATATATTCATGGCACGTAGAGATCTGCAGCAAAGTTCAACATAGACGAGGGTCCACGGGCGTCAAAAAAAAAAAAAAAAACTACCAATTTGACGATCATTGACACGGCGACCGGTTGACCGAGTTCCGATCAGAATGGATTTTTGTTTACAATTATCGTCAATTGCGATGCACATATTATTATGTAGGTACATTAACTACATAAAGTGTACATTATGCGAAATATATGTCAAGTTCTTTTTTCGATTTATTATTATTACGTGTGGATTTTAGAAGGCGAAAGTCGTATTGTAGTTTTCGCGTTACGATAAACGCCGGGAGTCGAGATCGCTGACCTCGCACGGTCGTTCGTTCCGCGAGACTTGATTAAAAAAAAAAAAAAAACCAACATCCAAAACGATGTCGTGCACTCGTGCACGTGCGCACGGTCTACATTATTGTTATATTAATATTATAATGAATGGCTCGCGACCGTGTTTCATATACGATAGCGATAGATCCCAAAAACGAGCCGGTCAAATGAGAGTTTTTTTCGAATATAAAAATCATAAATAACATATTATCGTATTGCTCGTCAGTACGAGATTTATCGAGAAAATATTACATCCACCTTTATATTAGATTTATTGTAATATCGAGACGACGACGTTCGTCTTTGAAATTGATCGGACGCGACGCGATTTTTGACCTATTTTTTTTTTCGCTCTATTCGAAAACCATATAGTAATATGGATAATAAAATTCAAAATTAAAATTGTTGTATCGATTATCGATATGCCTCTCCGCCCCGTTAACGGGGGTCTGCGCGCAATCTGTTTTACAAGAAAAACTGGCATGCCTCGGTGGTTATATATTATTTATATTGAAGCGATATCATTTTTTTGGGGGGGGGGAGGGAGAAGAACGAATTTTTACGCAAAATAATCCCGCGAGTAGACCCTTTAAATGTTAAAAATTAAATTTTCAGCGGTGCATAATAGTAAACGCGTTTCCTCCGCGGTATACCTACACTGTTTCGTTACACGACTCTCCTCAGTTCTTAAATGTTGCCGCGTTCGCGCACGTTTACCGATTGAATTTATCGCCACTTAAGCTTCAAGTTCGTTCCGCAGCGGAAAAAATACGAGCTTATGAAAATCTAAAATCATTTACACTCGGCGAAACTTTATGTTATTTTTGGCATATTTTCAATTTTATTTGCGCAACGTGATGTTACGATATTTCGCGTTCGCGATACTATTTTTACTAGGTACCAATGTGTCTAATAATATTATATTTTTTATTTTTATTTTTTTTTACACTCCAGATTTACCTAGAGATTTACGTGTTCAATAAACGTATGTACTTCCAATAACTCAAATATTATAATTAAAGAAAAAAAAAATACGAAAATATGAAAATAGAAATCAAAATAACAAATTATTATACTTGCGCAACGAAACTTGAAAATGCTCGAAACATAACCAATAATATTGCAATTTTTTTTTCGGATCAATTTTAATAACTCGACGTTAAGACCAAAATAAACGGTCAACGAAATCGTACGGACATGAAATGGAAAATGTCAATAGGTGTGGCGCCACCTGCAGGATTCATTTTTCGGGGTGGTTACGAGTTTCGAACAAATTTCTGGACAAGTTTTCGGAATTGCTAAACGGGTGAAACGCACGATCCGCAACGCGTATTCAAAACCATAAGGAAACGTCCGTATAATTGCAATACAAATTATGCGGCGTATCAAACGCAATCAAACCCGTGATAAAAAATTTTGAATTTCGAACACGAATAGGGGTCGCACGAACCGTCGCCGCCCCTTCATTCGTGCCGCCGATCTCGGCGACAGTCAATTTTTACTTTTCGAACGTAGAAATAATACATACTCGCGTGCACACTGTTCTATGAGATCATAATATATTTACTATAACTCGGAATAATATTATTATGATTGTTTGCTTCGTAAATAACGGGGCGCGCCCGTTAACAATCGGGATCTAACCAAACACTTTAATGGCTAAATAAACACGTAGACCGGCAGCGGTGGGAAAACGTATGAAATTGAACTGTTCGACTGTAGGAGTGATAATACAATAATTAACGTTCAAACGTAAAAGAAAAAGAAAAAAATTAAAAACACGCGCGGAAATGTTTATCTTTAGGTTTTTATAATGTTATGCTGTACAATTCGATAGTTGAACAACAATAATCGTCCGCTCAGCTGGCCTATCCAACAACGAAACATTCTACGGGGGTTCCATTTTTATTTCCTTTTGCCTCTAATCATTACCGAACAAACAGCAGCACAGAGAGCCAGTGCTCGAATCGAGGGGGGACGCAGGGATACGGAGGACTACGGATACCTCAACCAATTTTTCAGAAGCGCAAGCGTACCTTTACTATTCGTTTGAAGTGAAACGCACGGGACGCAGTGCAGGATACAATGTACCAAATCTGTAAAGAGCTGGATATAAGAGACTATAAAAGTATACCTATGAGAGTATTCAGTAGAATTTCTGATCTCTACGATTATTTTCCATTGAATAAACAAAATAAAATGAAACAGAAGCAGTAAATGTAACAGTTACAAGTTTTTCCGACGTTTTTCTAGGGATTTCCTCGTAATTAAGTATACTAAAAAGAAAAATCAAAAAGTAACCTCCTTGTTGCACCGACGAGACAACAATTTTTACTAGAACCATCGCTTCCAAAGTTGATAATTGGAGCGAAATTCCTGATAGAAAAGTTGTTCATATACAGAAAAAGAAAAGAAAGCAAAAGTCAGCCCGACTTTTGCTTTCCTAGTGTTTGTTTTCGGAAATTATGAATTACTGAATTAAGTTGGAAAATTGGTTTGGGAGGTGTGTACAAGGTGTGTACGGGTTGGGTTGGGTCGGGTTCAATAATTGCAAGGGAGGCTAATTTTGTTTTATAATAGTCTCTCTTGTTTTATTTGATCAATTCAAGCACTGCACGGAGCGAACAATAAAGGGCCGAACTGATATTATATTTTATGAAATCGAACACGATTGTGACTTTTCGATCGGCAATATTAACAGGGGAAAAGCTGTTCCCTCGAAAATTGTCTTCTTTTTAAACCGTGTTCCGATTTAAACTCGAAACGCTTTAAACTGTCGGTTCCAAACGCCCGTAATTTCAATTGCAATTATACGCGAGGTTCCTGTGTCGCTATATAATATCACGCGGTCCGCTCGGTCTTCGCTGTTTTCCGTGTCGATTTCGTAGCCAACGCCATTCGATAGAATATTTTAAAATCAATATTTAACGCCTACAGCCGATGTTAAACGTTTCGGTATAATATCAATTTACAACAAAAACGTCGGATTATTGATATTGTTGCGCTCGCGGTCACAGCGCATTAAATTCGATAATAATGTTATTTACTAGGTACGGTCTGCGGGTCGTAGTGCGATTCTAATTTTGTTTTATTACTTTCGTATAAGACATTTATAGCGAACAGAGAAAAACAGATAAAACGAAAACTATAATTACGGGAATCGAAATAGATTTGTGTTGTACTAGAGACATTATAAAAAAATTAAAAAAAAAAAAAAAACGTTAATTTAGTCTATAATTACGATAATTATTATTGTTACACAATAGCACTTGAGATGGTCTCGTAATAATATTATTTTGTAACACAATCGTCACAGTAATAGTACAATAAATGGATTTTAAACGAAACGGAGAAACGCAATCACATATTGTTCGGTTTTTTTTTTACGACAATTTACACGTCTATTTTTTTTTTTTCGAACGTTGTTTAGGGTACCCGATAAACGATACGATAATAATATTATTAATTTTTATCTAAACCGATAACGACGTATTATTGTTACTGTTATTAGGTGTACGCCATGCCGTCGGGGATGCCGTTACTGTTTATACGATTATAATCCGTCTTCAAACGGGAGTGCAAATAACGGTGTCGTAAATAATGGTATTCGTTACGAAATTAAAAATTGTCTACTATAGCCGTATACATATTATACATTACGGAGTGTACCGCGACGTGTTTCGCCCGCGCTGATAAAGTTATCTCCGTTACGATTCGAATTTTGTTGTTATTATTATTATTGCGGAGACACAATAACAACAACAATACATTCGGAGTAAAAAATACAATTTGTGTTTTCACCTCTTAACCGTAAGCCCGAGCGAACATTTTATTTGTTCGACGTTCGAAGGGTCCGAAGGGTGGCCACCTCGAAACAGATAATATTATTCTAATCGATCACAACAAACAACGGTACGCATGCACATGCACGTAACACGCGTACCCGATGAACAGTTTCGGTGCAATTGCCGTTTTTAATTTCTTGAGGGGAGGTATTAATATTACATTTACGTTGCAGCGCTACGTTCGGTGGCGTAGTAGCCAGGGGAGTTTCGGGCGTTGTAGCCCCTACCCGTTGAGTTTTTTTTTTTTTCAACTATAGGTAAGTTTAAGTAGGTCATATAGGCACGTCAAATTTCTCGGACCCACCTCCCCCCACACATTGATAAATCCTGGCTAGGCGATTGCTATTCCTCGCCGCGTAACGTATAATACTAGCCACACCCGGTCACAAATTGGACATTTTTTTTTTTTTTTTTTTGAACCCCTTATTTAGAAATTTCAACGGTTATTGCCATAAAACTATTGATCGGGTGCGTTTGTATTGTTAATGGTTTAACTACTTTTTTATTATGGCTCTGACGAAGTCCGGCGTCCTCTTAAGTGATTTCACTGATGTGTTAAGGGGAGATAAGGGAAATTATAAGTAAAAATGATCATACAAAACTACACGTACGCGTGTAATAATAACAGAAGTTTTCGATTGTTTGGAAAATCGAGGGGAAAAAAGTCATACTTTTCCATACAATCCCGTTTTCGTAGTGGGCCACAATAACTCGAGCGGTTTTCGACATAGAATTAAAATGTGTCAGAATCAAAAGTCGTTTGATGAAAACGAAAACCATTCGAACCTTGTGGGAAAAAATGGTCGTTTCCGATTGATAAAAAAGCACGTTTTATTGCGGGCAAGGGTGAACATTCTGAAAACAGACTCGAGATGTGCATTTTGAAGCCGCCTACATCCCGGAAAAAAAATTCAGTTCAACCCGAGTCCCGTCGGCCCCGGAACATCGTTTCGCGTGACAACGTTTCGACAAAATACGGTACGCAAAACGAGCATTTCACAAGGACGTTACGCGGGACTACAGCGTTATTATTCGCCCCAGGAACGGCTATCGATTATTGTGTTTCGAGGTCTCGAAAACATATTTGAAAAAAAAAAAAAAAACCGCGCGTAGACGGTAAACGTATCGAAACGCGTGGTGTGAAATAACGCACATCTCGCGGGTCCAACACGGCGCAATCGCGACAATATTTTGCTATTATTGCGCAATACTGCAACGGTCTCGGGTGTCGGCGTTCCGGGTGTCGGCGTTCCGTTAACGGGTTTGAATCGAAAACGACATTCCGGCCGCGTTCGGACACAACTGTGCCCGCGCCGGTACGGTCTCCGCGGCTGCGGCACGGGCCGTTTGTCAATAAGCGCGCGCTCCGTCCGAGCTTTTCGCGCGGCCGGCGGACGCGTACGTTTTCGTCTGCCGTACACGCCGCCGCAAAACCACCGGTTCCCTACGTTTACCCGACGGCCAGAATCGTACGCGCGCGCCCTCGCCCCGTCTGTACGGGTCTTCCGAACCGCTCCGCGGCTCTGCGGACGCGTACCGTTATTGTTATGTCGCGCTTTCGCCGTGAACTGTTTTCGCGGCCCGACACGCGCGCGCCGTGTGTTGGTTAGGTGTGCGGGTCGTAATCTGGCGGTGTGCCCTTTATCGGTCAATAGTCGCGGTCAACTCGCGTTGTATTTATTTACTGCTGAAAAACCGTAGTTCGGCTTATCGATAATCTATTGCGTAGTAAAATTACTTGGATTCGGCGGTTCGATCGGCGGAATGCTGGACGTGGACGTTGTGCTGGGAGTAGTATACTTTCTAGCCGGGTTTCTGGTAAAGTTGAACAATCCAGACTTGATGTTTCTTCCGAACCTCGGGACGAAATTCATTGTGTTTGGTGGCAAAACGGTAAAAATCAAGTGAAAAACAAAAACAGTTGTTGCTGTCGACGGGGACCAGGAACAACTGGAGTCTAGTGTCTACGTGAGGAACGATCCGTACGCAGGTTGATTGATAACTTTTTAACGTCTAAAGTGTGATTGATTGCTCACGGGCCTCGAATAAAAACATAACACAGTAAAAAGCGATAGCGAAAAAAACCCACCACTTTCGAGAGAAATATTGATAACGATGACGAATGAGACGGTAAACGGCGTACAACATCAGCTGACTGATGGTAGCTTTGATTTGATAACGAATTTCGCGTTGCGGCAATCGCGCAGTACCGCGGTTACCAGTACGTAGATAATAGCGTATTTCTTATCTACTGACAGTTGAACGAAATCCCGGAAATACAGACCGTGTAAATACCATGATTATACCACGGTGTAGACTGTTCAGGGTAGGTACTGATAGTACAAATATCATGTGCTTGACGCTTGTGATAATTATTTTTTTTTTTTCACTGCCCCAGTGTCCTCCGAATTCCTTCGTAATAAACGCGAAAATGTTTCCGCGATAGTTTAAGCGGAGGATCAGCAGCCGTGTCGGAAGAAGTGCATTTGATTATTCACCCGGGAAAATGTCGACGTCGTTGGCGAATCGAACTTGCGAAACGGCTGGCTGCAGCTTACCAGCGAATCTCCAATGTCCCACGTGCATCAAACTCGGCATTGCCGGTTCCTACTTTTGCTCTCAGGTACCGGCCAATTTCAACAACCGCGTATTAGTTCCAAACGTTCGTAATTCGTGTCCTCTTTCACTGTGTCGTTCTGTACTGCGAGTTAATCCGTCTCCCCGAAATACCTAGACTCTGACCTATATAGACGATTGATTTGTTTTGGAAGCCAGTCTGCATTTGCTAATGAAGATTTTAAATTCATATATATATATACAGCATTCAGGATGTACTACAGTGTTATCCGAATGCTAATAACTATGTCAATATTTGTTTAGTTTTTCAATAGCCAATTTGTAAATTACGTTATTTGAAAAATTCTAATGTACCATACATTCATATCTGATCAGTAGTTTTTCAATGGTAGTCATTTTAATATCTAGAGAAAGACGTGAAAAACAATACTACCACGTTACGCGATATCGAATTATTGTCGTTTTACAAGATAATAAATGTTGTTGATATTAAAACGGCTATTACTAAGAAACTATTAATCGGATATTGATGTACGATACATTCAGATTTTTAGAATGGTATATTTTGAAAATGTTTAAAAGTGAAAAAATAAAAAATTACCTTTTTTTTCAGTGGTTAAGGGATGTAAATAAAAATTAATTTTTCTCGGCGTTTTGTGTTCCACCGATTCAAAACCCAATTAATAAAAAAATATGAACATTGACACAGTTATTAGCATTCGGATAACACTGTCGGACATTCTGCATACTGTGGAGAGGGGGGTCTTCATTTTCCAAGGGTTTGTCATTTAGAGTTTTCTATTATCTTGTCAAAAAAATTCAACTCAAAGATACTTCATCTTTGTAAAAATGTATATCAAGTTAATTTAAATGGCAACCAAAATATTACACGGGATTTTTAATCTACTGTGTTTTACATATAGTAAAGATAGTACATATAGTATAGATCAGATTTATTAGAACAAATTAAAGATCAAATGGGTGGAATTATAATTTCTATTTTTAAACCAATAAAATTTGGCCTAAGCAACACTTTCATAATCTTTTGTTTTTATCGAGGTTAAAATCTATAACAATCCTGTTACCTACCTAGGTATATGATTATTTTATTGATACTAATTAAAATGTGATTAAAATGTTTATTTTATTTTGGTTTTAGGAATGTTTTAAAGGCAATTGGTCTATACATAAGACTCTTCATAAGGTTGGCCGTAAGTTAAATATCTTTTTTTTTATTTTTTTAATATATTAAGTATACAATGTTATTGGTTTTATTTTAGTTTTTGCTGTGAAGGTATTAATGCTATTTGTATTCAAGTATTAAATTAATTTTAAGATCTTCACATTTTAAATATTGAGTATTTAAAATAAATTAATATTCTTAAAATCCGGTCTAAGTAATATATTCAATAAAAATTAATAAAATAATAAAATAAAAACATTTTTATATAAAAATGAATGAATGCGTCGCCTGGAGTATTATGATAAGTTTATTATATGACCGGTTTCGAATTAAAAATTCATCATCAGGTATATCACAGAGTCGTATTTTACATTTTGACTGTTATATATCTTATGATAAATTTTTAATTCGAAACCGGTCATATTATACTCTGGGCAATGCATTTATTCATTTATTTATTTTATTTTTATATTTATGTAGGTATATTAAATAATTATTATTAACATTGAACAGAATGTGTCCTATCCAAAATAAACTGGTGTTAATAAGTATTTAAAATTTTATTGCAGAAACTACAAACGGAATTACTGAACCGTACAATCCGTGGCCAGATTATGCATTTACAGGTAAACCAAAATATTATGATATCAAATTCTTAATTATAAATACTATTATTTATTGTTTTTATAACTTCTCTACACAAGTGAGGTTGAATACTTTTATTTTAGTAGTCTTCTTCTTCTCCTTGCCTTCATCCTATTTGAAGTCGACCAACCTCATTCTAAATTTCCATTTGACCTGATCCCCCATATTGTTCTCGTATATACAGGCTGTTCTCAAATCATTATCAATCGTATCCAACCACCTCTCCATCTTTTCTCCTATGTTTATTTGCATTACAATTCGTACTGCTTCTGATTCCTCTCATAATATGTCCAAATTATCTTGATCAATTTTTTCTAATTTTGTCTACTATTGAAGCCACGCCTAAACTATCATGTATGTACTCATTCATTATCATATCTGTTTTATTTCTACTTACCCTTAATTAATTTCCTTTAAGTGCTACTCTCCATTCCTCAAGAATATTGTTAACTTCTTCCAGATATTTTCCTATCAAACTAAACTATATCATACATAAACATCATACACCATATTACCTTGTATTTTCTTCATAACTTCATACAACAAATTTTACAAAGAAATTATGGCTCGAAATCGATTCCTAATACACATTTATTCCAACCCTTAAATCTTCTGTTATTCAATACACATTTATTACCTTCGTATTTCAACCTTCATATATATCTTCTATCAAACTATTATAGAATTTCAAAACTCTTTATCTCATCAGAACCTCTCTCGACACTGTTCTCTAAATCTATGAAAGCCATACATGGGTTTTTCTTTTTCTCTGTATACTTGAGTACAATCTGTTTCACATAAACAAATCACATTCTAACGTTGATTTCCCTGGTATTAAACAAAACCGATTTTAGATATTAATGCCTCACTTCTAATTCTCTTTTCTATAATTTTTCCCCATAGCTTCATACTGTGATTCATAAATATTATTTCTTTAAAACTTTGATACTTTTTATATCTCTACAATTACATTAAACTCCCTTATCTGCTTAACACTTTCTCTTTTTCACATAAAATAATTAGTGAAATAGCCTGTAATATTTTACCACCTATGACATTGAATTCTATATTTTTTAATTATAGGACCATTGCGACCCCATAAAAAAACTCCTCTTCGCACTGTTCCTGATCATATACAAAGACCTGATTATGCGGATCACCCAGATGGCATACCATTAAGTGAACAATCGGTAAAATTATCATCACACATCAAAGTGTTGAATGATGAAGAACAAGAAGAAATGAGAGTTGCTTGCAAGGTATTGTTAAAGAAAATATATTGTATTATGAAGTTAAAAAAATATTTTATGATATTTATTTAATATAATTTAAAATATAAGTATTGATATTATGTGTATTTTTATATTTATTTATTTATTTTTTGTAGCTTGGCCGCGAAGTCTTAGATGAAGTAGCATCGATGATTGGTGTTGGAGTAATTTCGGACGAAATTGATAGAGTTGTACATGAAGCATCTATTGAACGAGAATGTTATCCTTCGCCATTAAATTATTATAAATATCCAAAATCATGTTGTACATCTATAAACGAAGTTATATGTCACGGAATACCCGACATGAGAGCATTAATTGATGGAGATATTTGCAATGGTTCAATATTTACTTATACATTATATATTTATTTTTTCTACTTATTAATATGTCTAAATAATAAATATGTATTTAATTTTACAGTTGATGTAACTGTGTGTCATCGAGGATATCATGGTGATTTAAACGAAACGTTTTTTATTGGAAATGTATCGAAGGTTGCAAACAAATTGGTTAATGTTACATGGGAATGTTTAGAAAAATCCATAAATGCAGGTAAAATAATACTATTTCATTCAAGACCAAAGATATTTTTTAATTTGTTGAAAATGTTTGTTTGAAAATAAGTTCAACCTGGTGAAAAATATCGAGAGCTTGGTAATATTATACAAAAACATGCTCAAACTAATGGATTTTCTGTTGTAAGAAGTTATTGCGGTCATGGTATTCATAAATTATTTCATACATCTCCCGGAGTGCCACATTATGCTAGTAAGTTTCAAATAAATAATATTTTAAATGTTATAAAATTGAATTAATTTACAATTTTTCATGCAATAGAAAACAAAGCTGTCGGTGTAATGAAACCTGGACATACCTTCACGATTGAGCCTATGATATCTCAAGGTAAGTTATAAAAATTATATTGTTGATAAAGGCATATTATCTTTTACGAAATTTTCCATTGAGTGTTTTATAGTTTCAAATATTAATAAAATGAACTGGTTATAGTAATTGGATGTGAAAATAATATTTTGCTCAAAATGTTTTCAAACCATATTCAACATTATCATTTTTCATTTAAACTGATTTTAAAGAATTTGTAAACTAAACCCAATTCAATATCATAACTAATATGGATTTTTTTACATATATAATCAGTTTTACAATGTTGACAGTGTAACACATTTTATTTTTATATTTTTCATAACTTATATTCTATCAGTTAATTTTAAGTCATAAATAAATATTGAGATAAGTTACACAGTTACAAAATATTATGAGAATACAGTGGCTCTACAGTATACCATAGTAATTATTTAGTAGATTTAGAACAAAAAAGGTTATGTGAAATTAATTTTCCATTACGAAAAAACATAATATTAAATTAAATATATAATTCTGATGATCCAAGGTCAATGAACTTTATACACTTGAATTACTTACATTAACGATGGAACTATTAAATAACATGAAAAAATAGAAACAATCAATGTATATTGTTAAAGCAAATTCCTTTGTCGATTTATAATATTATCATAAAATAATAAAATGTTACTGACTATAATTGATTTTTTGAATAAATATGTAATACCTATACATTGTAAATATTTGTATTCAATGATTACAGGAAGTTGGCGAGACAGGTGTTGGCCAGATAATTGGACAGCCGTGACTGTAGATGGATTGTTATCGGCTCAGTTTGAACAAACGTTATTAGTAACTGATACCGGAGTGGAAGTTTTGACCAAACGTTTAGCTAATCATGGATTACCTTACTTCATGGATAAAACATATTAATACTCAGATGCTGTATTATAATACAAAGCAAGTGAATTCAAACTCGTGTAAAACTATTTATTTTCAATTTGAAAACAATTATGGTATTACTTACTTAATTTTAAACTTTTTTCTATAAATATACTTATTTCTATTCTATTTAATACAAATAATATAATCACTACAATAAATAATAATTATACAATTTTAAATTATTAACACAATATAATTGAAAAAATTGTAAAAATTAAATGCATTAATGCTTTTTTGTTTTATTTTTACCATGCTTGATATTAATTTCTTCATAAAGAGAAAATTGAAAAATTGTAATTGATTTTGACCTAGATACTTACCATGGTCTGATGAACTTTAAATTTTGCATTCGCTCATATTTTCAATAATATGCAATAATAAAAATTCATATTTTCTTTTTTCAAAGAAGTGAACGTGGTTTTCATCTTACATATTTGTTTTTTATATCCTCGACTGTAAATAATCCCTGGTCAGATTTTCTGTTTTTACCCATTTTCACTGCATAATATAGCTTTTGGAAAAAAATACCACATACAACTATTGGTAAAACTGTAAATAAAAATAAATTGTTTGAATGCTATTCTTATAAACCTACTTAAGTGTAAAATGAAATAAAATTATGTTAGTAAAAATATTTTCATGGCAACATTAAAATTACATAATAGTACCTATTGTAAAGTGATTCTCTGAATTGGCCAATTTAACCGTATAATTAATAAGTTTTTTTAGTCAAACCTCAGAAATGTGAGGTGTGCATGAAATTGTTAATGATAAAATTTAAGTTGAGTACACATTTGTTGGTTTACACGAGAAGGAAATGACACAAATGTAAGCAAGAATTTCTTTTAATAGATAATTTAAAAGTGCATAAAATAATTTTTGAGACTGAAGTTTTTGTCCTGTTAAGTATTTAATAGAACATTTCAAAATGCACAAAGATATTCAGATTTTTTTTAAATGTATATGATGAATTATTCACTAAAGAATATATTTTAACAAATGTCATATAATTCATACTGGAGAGAAACTCTAGACATGCGTTATTTGTATACTTTTGTAGTTTGTAAATAAACTCATACCAGAAAAATCCCCACTATTAATGTATGTTAAAATTACTTACAAAAGGACAACTCATAAAGAAACTTTATGCAAAACTTATTTAAAACAAAACAATTGTTTTTCAACGCAATGTATTAATTATATATATATATTTTTAAATGTTGTACTTGGCAGTCATAAATTTTACAACCACAATATATTGATAATAATGATTATATTTTAAATTTCATAATTTTCTATTATGAAAACTGTTAAGTGAGCCTGACAGATATTTAGTGTACATGCAATTATATACAAAAAAAAAAAATATGCAATACAATATGGCCTTCAAACTTTTAAAATATATAAACACGTGTGTTCAGTTTTCAAAAAAAAAAGCAAAAATCATTTAATTATTTTTTTAGTTATTTGTTTACTATTATAACTATTATACATAATACAATATTTAAAGTAGGTAGATAACAATCAGTTCAACATTTGACTAAAAAAAAATTTGTCTTCACATGAAAATATACCTAAGAACAAAATTACAGTAACATATTATCAACACTAAAAAGTCATATTTTAAGTACAAATATTTAATTCAGACCAGATTGACCAGGATATTAATAAAAATAAAAACATCAATACAGAGAATCCATGAAATTTTGCTTTTATATATTCTAACCATTTAAACGCCTAGGTATAATAAATAAGATTTTACATAACTAATTTTGACATAATCCGTTTTCTTATATGATGTAACAAAAAAAAAAAATAATAATAAAGTTACAGCTTTGGTCATGATATTTCTGTACGTTTTGTTATGATTAAGAAATTATGTATTACTCTGTTTCTTTAATGACACCATTTTTTTTTTACAATCAATGGTAGTGTAATAAAATGTATAATATGTTGACGGTATTATGAAAAATGTATTAAGTATCAAACTTCCATTCAACCATTTAATAAAAAAAAAAAAAAAACGTTTGAGAATAAATTGTGTAAATATCAATCTATACAATGTTTATAATTTTTAAAATTCATTAAAACAATAGTGAAACTGTTTACAAATAGTATAATTAATTAATACGGTAATGAAATAATATGATTATAATTTATTCACTAGGTGTATTTTAACCTTGAATTATTAGAAACAACACAAAAAACCTAAAAATTAGACGACTAATAAAATTATAATATTATACCGAGAGCTTCAATTTAGTCTTGAAAAATGTTAATTAGTGGTGTTTATATCCGTCCCAGTCCCCCTTCATTAACATGAATGTTACATGTCGGTTTTGAGAATTTTCTCCTTCAGCATCCAGGCCATATTTCTATTTTATGTTATGACTTTAATTTACTCGGTATTAGCGATACATATGGACTATGGTTTATCACTACATGTGGTTTATTCCTCGTTCTTCACTATTCATGTCTCATACTTACTAAAATTTTGCTTTATTGAGCACTCATCAGGCCTATTCTTGAATACCTACAGCTCTATGGTTTGATATCCTCATTGCGGGGGTTCAAGTCGTCAACTAGAATGTGTCCAGTGGATGTTTCTCACTTATACAAGTTACACCTCAAAATTTCCCCGTCTTCCGCATGATTATTCCCATTTCTTCGCTAAACCTCCTAATTATCTTAGAATATCTTCCTTAACCGACTGTCATTACTCTCATATCATTAACCTCCTCACAAATCGCGTATCTTTAATTATCGATTCTCTCTCTCTCTACTTTCGCGTGTTAATTTTAAAATTCCTTCACGTCACGCTCGTCATAAAACTCCTTTTCGCATTCTTCCGCACTCAACAAATATATATATCAAATGAACTGATAAATGGAACAGTGAATTTGGAAAATGAAGACCCCTCTTTTCTCAATATATAAATCTTGTGCAAGATAGCTCTTATAAGCTTTATTAGTTTTCAATTGTTGTCTTGAGTTTTTAATCAGATTTGTTGCTAGGTGTACAAGCCCCATTTCATGTATAAAAAAAATAAAATATAGGTAACAATATTGTTACAGCGACACTAATCTTCATCAAATGAAATGGCTTCATCGTGTTGACACCCTACTCAAGGATCAAGGACGGTTTTATTCGCGTTCATTACAGGCGGTGTAGTTGATAGTGGCCGATTTCATATCATAATGATCACCCAGACCATGTTAGCTGAATAAATTATAATACTGTGGCCTCAAGTCCAAATCCTGCAGAGCACAAAACGAATAATGTGTACATATAAAGTAAATAAACATTAATATTACATTATAACAATACCCGCATTATTACAATAGATACCCTATGTATTCGAAGTCCAAAACCAGATTTTGATCAAATTTAAGTGGGAAAGTACCTATTCGTACTCGTTCGAACGAAAAGTCATCCAAACCAATGCATATTTGAGTCACGGAATGATGTGCGAACATAGTAGCATTGCTCAAAGTCGAATAGAAAACTTTATTTTTTTTTTTTTTTTTTTTTTTTATTCTATGTACATAAATTCTACCGAAATCTTACTCCTTAGCACCTTTTCTGAAAGGAGAGTTTATCTAGTTGGTACTTAAGCTAAGGAGTCATTTTTTAATTTTCTAATCAGTTTTCATAATAATTGGGAAAAAACGTAGTACAATGGGAAAATAAACAAAAATAATGATTTTATTATTTTCAATTTTGTTTTTTTGTTTTAATTCAGTTCAAAATGTTCTAACATGTTCAGACTAAATTTGGACATAAAACTCTTATTAGCTTTTTCTAGGCGTGGTAGGATTTTCAAAATATTGGAACCATTTCTGAGCTATTTATAGACCTTTAAAATTTTGCGAGTTTTTTCGTAATTGTTATTCGGTGGATAGTAGATATAATTGTCAAACCAAACAGAAATGCTTCAAAATTGAATAAAAGGTTCATTATAAGTTACACTTAGTGGTCAACAAGAAAGAATTTAATTTAGTATTTTAATATCAAATGTTGACGAAAATCTTAAATATTACTGCCTTTTAAAACATGTCTAATAAAACTTCGTTTGGAATCATTTCAATACATTAAATTTCTCTCTATATCCTACCTTTCCAACTTCTCACCTGCAACAGTGGCCCACCCGTCGTGCGAAGTATTTGGTTCTTTTTTTTATTTCTTTTTTATTTAACTTTATGGTATGTCATATGCGTGATATTAAATTACATACAGTTTTAAAAATTCCCAGGGGGCCCTTTTTGCTCTCTTTGTGGCCGCGGTTGTTTAGTTTTTATTTGGTTTTACGTGGATGAAATTATTATGAACGAGGTTGACATGTTTGAACATTTTACTCGAGATTCGACATAATTTATATTCAGCGGTAAAACAGAATGTTGAGCGTTATGTATAGGTATTTTTTTTTCTTTTCTATACGCTTTTAAGTTCAAATGTTAACGATAATTGTTACAGTCACGGCATTTCAAAACGGGTTTATCCGAACTTCGCTCAGAACTTTTGATTACTGCATTTATCGTACCACATTGTTTGTATAACGTTAATAACAAACGGTAAACACGGCATAAACGCCGTACAAGTCATTAACGTTTGTTTCAATCAAATAAAATTAATGATAACTGTAGACTCTGTGTAACACTGTGGCTCAAGCTAGATAATATGACTACAGACATTATAAAAAAGTTTTTGGTTTTTTAACCGGCCGTTTAAATTAGTTTATTAGAGGTTTTTGGTTGAAAAGTTGCTTACAGACAGAAACAAAAATACATCTCGGCAAAACCAATACCTATACGTTCGCCCCCACACCCAGAACCTATAAAATACAACTAGGTAGAGTATGGACTATGGGTTCCTACTGCGGAAATGGTGTTAAGCACTTAGGATATTATTTTTGTAATGCATTTATTTCGTTTGTATTGATTTTTGAAGATTAGCCGTCGTAAAAACTTAATAATACTTTTCTGTGGCATCGGCATACCACGTGTACACTACTACAAAAATAACCTTTCCGAAACATTATAAACAAGCATAATCTACTCAGTAAACACTATCAACGCAAAAAGATTTACAGGAATAAAAAAATAAATATTTTAAATAAAACGTATATACCTATTAAAAGTAAATAATAATGAAAAATGTTAATAAAGTATTTCTTCACGTTCCTATAAATATAATGTGAATCATGACAGGTTGACAGCATCGAAATTGAGTAACGGTTTAGTAGGTGCTTAAATTTAAGCATAGGATGTTTTAACGTTTTATGCGGAATCTGATTTTTTTTTTTTTTTTTCTAATTTCCTCAATTGCCATTTAGAGTGAAAACGCTGAAAACCGTTTCACGGTTCTTTAAAACGGAAAATATGTTTTTTGACGTATTAACATCGTGGA
The DNA here is from genome assembly GCA_902439185.1 of Cinara cedri. Classification (NCBI taxonomy): domain Eukaryota; kingdom Metazoa; phylum Arthropoda; class Insecta; order Hemiptera; family Aphididae; genus Cinara; species Cinara cedri. The sequence continues at coordinate 598,789 of CABPRJ010000495.1, forward strand.
TATGAGTGCAAGTTACAAGTAAACCAGACCACGGGATGTGAGTCAAAAATCGATCACAATCCTTAAACATTTTTTTTTCTCGCGAATAAGGTAATATAATATAAAGCGTAGACTTGTCTAACCCGATGTCCAATAAGACCGTCAAGGAGAGATTTCAAACTAAATTAAAGTACCTAAATACATATATCAACCTGTTGTTTCTGTACAGGTTACTTAACTACCAGCATAGTTACCGCCGAACCGTTTAGAATATATAATATTAATTAATAATCACTAATTATTATTGTTATAATTTTGTACAGGAGGAGAGAGAGCTTGTTAAATAAATTCGTTACAGTTTACTGCTCTGGGTATATAATACCATGCTAATATCGAAAAGGTTAGTTTTATAAGAGTTTACATACACGTAATAACATACACCAACAAATTATTGCTATACCGCAGTAATAACCTTGAATGATTGATACGGTTGATATACCCATACTGGCTATACTACATAATAATACGATTTCAGTATTACGTAGGTAAGTAGTAAGTATTTACGGAGCTTTGTGTCGTAAACTACCGTTGACTGAGAACAGCTATTTTTCTCTTTTGTACGAAAACTCCGTGGTCGTAAAAGGCTAAATAACACTACCTATGCTCTTTGAATTATAATATCCACTTGAACGGTTTTATTTTAGATTCAGAGTGGAGCGAAGAAGCTTATGGTTTTACAAAGATGTTAAATTTATTTTTTTTTTTTTTTTTTTTTACTATAAAATGAAATATATATTGTTAACAAAGTATCACTATCAACTGAACTCCGCTCAGAATCGTTATTTCGTAAGCAATGGATAAACCATTGCTTACAGATATAAATGAAATAACCTTATGTACCCAATCTTTCCAACTTCTCCTAAAACAGTGGCCCCATCCCCAGTATCAGCTTTCTTTTGTTTTTTTTTTTTTTACGTATTTCGTGGTATGAAAATTATTTTAGAAGGTAACAATTATTATTGTAATTCTAGTCAGGAATATTATGATAATCATAAACAATAATATTGCAATTTTAACGAATATTAATTTTGTTCCTGAGATTCTGATAGATGCGAGGAGTGAATTTATTTTACTATGATGTAAACTCCCATTTTTATCGAGACTACAGCGTTAATCTAAAGCTGCATTCTAACTTTTTTGTAAGATTTTCAATCTTCTACAATCTTAAAAAGAAGACACTTTTGGGTGTTCTTCGTCGTTTTCCTGAAAACGGAAAAAAAATAAAGGACGATCAAACACCTGTTAAATGACAGACGTCCGTTTAGCAACCCTCTATTCGTGATACCCTGTGACCGCTATCCGAGTTATTGAACAAAATTGGCCATTTTTTGCCAAAAAGGCGTGTTCGGATCGACGGCTTCATTTGAGCTTTTTGTAGGATTTTCAATCTTCTACTACCTTTAGAGAAGACACTTTTGGATATTCTTCGCCGTTTTCCTAAAACCGCATGAAAAAGGAACATCAAACACCTGTTGAATAACGTGTTGGGCATGAAAATCAAATAATATTTGACTTTTCTATACTATACAATATTAAAACACTCTTTGAAAATAGTATACCTATACGGATATTTTTATCCGAATATAGACCGTAAATGTGTATTTGGTCATTTTTCCTAAGCTTGTGACCATTAATTCAACGGTTTTTCCCAATTATTATGAAAACCACTTGAAAAATCAAAGAAATAACCTTTGAATACACCAACTAGATCCAAAACGTAACAAAAACGTTTGTTTTGTTATTTTTTGATTGGAGCAAGATTTGGAAAAGGTGTTCACAGGACACAGACAGAAAAAAAAAAAAATAAATAAACACTCATCACACTTAACCACCCAATACATTCCACGCCACGCTCGGGAGATGAAAACGAAAATACAAAATTTTCAGAAATACCGACAGCCATCAATCGATTTTTAAAACGCCGTTGTATTGAATAAAAACATCGATGCACTTTTAGCCAATCTCCGCTGTAATACAGTATGTAGCCATATAGTAGACAGATATAGGAATTATTGTTCAAACTCGTCCGACTATATAGCACAAATACCTGACCATAATATTATGTATACAATAAAAAAAAATTAAAAAAATAAGGCGGTAATAACAATAAATCGACAAAATCGTAACGAAAAACGCAAAACAAAAATGACCCAATTGATCCGTTTATACGAAAACGACGACGACTACGACGACGGTAATAATAAGTCCAAAAGATCACGTTTCGCTTTTCAAGCCAAGCACGTTCAGATGTTGTCTACAAATACCCCACACCTACGCATTACCATTATTTATCTATAAATATATTACATATTATATTATTACATACAATAGACGCGTGACTATTTTGTTTTTTGATAAACTTTATGTACGAATATTTTAAAATTATATTATGTCGTTATGGAAGGTAAAAAAAAAAAAAAATTACAAACATTAAATTAAGCCCTTCTTACCCCGGACCAAATATATCGCTTATTGTGTTTTTATAATGTTCAATCGCCAATAACAAATATGCGTAATAATTCGTTTTCGTAATATTTCTCCGACACAGTATTATACATTTAGGAGGTACCAATATAATTTTAATACATTTTGACAAAAACCGGACGTACTCATTGCTCAGCGCCAGAGTATGTCGCGTGTTGCAGACGAGAAGTGTGGATGATATCTGTAAGATGTACGGTAATTGTATTTATTTACCCAAAGTGACGGTAAATCATTGCGATCAAAAATCGATTCTTGTATTAATCGCGTTTTAACTTTTCCCTTATTAAAATATAATACGGGAGTATAGTTGTCTCGAAAATCAATTAAAAAAAAAAAAAAAACTCACGTACTGCCATTTGTTGCCGTTTTTTTTTTAACTTATGAGAAAAATATTCGAATTCAGTACCACCCAGCCAAAACATATTTTAAGTAGGCATACGATGAGAACAATATATTTTTATTGTTACGCATTGTTACGTAACAGAAATATTTTCCGAACAAAAAAGAAATTCGTCTTAATAAAAAACGAATAGCTTCTTCTATTTCTCTTTCTCTTGTAACGTCGTAGTCAAACCTAGCGTGCTAAAGCTACTGCTTAGCGGACCAGAGTAAGTTCAGAACGGGACGAACATGTATAATTCGATGTTTAAAAAATAGATAATCCGTTATTACACTCTGATTGTAGTGGGGGATATACCTAAGTAGTCCATTATATGATATCGTAAAATTAACGATTAATATACCGGATAAGAAGTTATAAATATGCGTATTATTAACTTTCTGTTTTTTCTCACATTATTTGCACTCGTACATTACTCTTTTATCACATAATTTAGACATTAAACTACGAAATGGCGTCGTTGAATTCGCCGATTAGTAAAGTAATAATAATAATATTTTATTTTTTTCTGAAGTATTCTATTTTATTATTAATGCTAGTGAACGTTTATTGTAGTTTTTTCTTATGTTATTGATCTATTCAAATTGACCGGTGCACACCGGGGTTTCAAATTCAACTGGAATATTTAATTACATTAATGGATTGATAAAAAAAAGATATCGTCAGCCTATAGTTATCAACGTATTAAATAGTTTAATAAAAGTCTTATGTTTTTTTTTTTTTTTTTTGGTTTATATTAGATTAGAATGTTGGGATAAAAATATTTTTTATTATACTCGGGAAAATACTCTATCTTACAGTGAAAGTTCCTTGGAAATTCGTTCGGACGGACAAACACTTTAGTTTTATTTATATGTGTATACGATTGTATTAAAAAAAAAAAAAAAAAACGCACAAATGGAAGCAATAGCTAATGAGTAACTAGTTTTTGATTTTGATTTTTAAATATCTACTTCCAAGACTTATATAAACCCAAATCGAGTGAAATACTCGGACAAATGTTTTCGTCCCAACTGATTCTGGCCCACCGTGCTATGGCGTAATAGATGTTATTGTTTTTATGACTTTGTACTTTGTAGCGTGTGTGTTTTGGAATTCTCCGCTCAATGCCATTTCCGGAAACTTTTTTTTTTTTTTATGTCTGTACTACGATATAACTGATAGGCATATCAACTGCACAATGGTGTGTTTTATAATTTCCTTGGGCTAGGGTAGCGTAAGAATTATTTAACAATGCTCAGAAAAAAAAAAAAAAACCCAACAGAAAACGCAATTCACACACACACACACACAATAACAATTGGGTTCACATATTATTTTAGAGTCATCGTCGCGCGAACACCGCTGTATGAATAACTCCCAGAAGGAACCGACCTATAGCACAATTATCATTATATTTAACCCGTTTCCGGTTAATTATTATTATTTAACATGCAATTGAAACATATCGTACTAAAACGGAAATCGTTCACAATTTACAAGGTCCAGAACCAGAACTGTAATACGGTATCGCGGTCGTCGATCGAACGCGTTCACGTATAATAACCGATGTTGTGGACAATCTCTTATAACCATATGCATGTTTGACCGGGATTTTCGCCTCGTGAATGAAATCCCCGGCGGCACGTGTCGTTATAAATTTGAATATTATCCGTACCGAGATCTCGCAGCATGTTAGGCTCTTACGAAGGCTTTTACAAAACAAAGGTCCGGATGTCTCAGCGGATGTATAGGACAAATGCACTAGGAAAATACCGAAAACTATCCTCGGTACGTTATAAACGTTATAGACGTTATTCAGATTGCTGTTTTACCAAACGTCTTGTCCGTACAATAATACCGATTTAATTTAACTGCAATACATTCATTATGTATATCCTTCTGTTGTAGTTGTGATTTTTCAAAATTTGATCAATAGACAATCATATTGAAAACGGAAAAAAATTTAAAAAAGAGAAGGTATCTACCATAAAATAATGTAAACAATTTCAATAACAGAGAAATAAAATTGAAAATACGCCAAAAATTACATATGTACGGACTATAGTTGCCGACATTTTTTTTTTCAGATTATAATTCGTACTTCCGTGAAACGAATTTAAAACTTACTTGGCATTAAATTCAATTCTCGGAAGAAAAAAAAAATAGCAACAACATAATAATGTATTCTACTGCATCCAAACCTCTTCCGTTGCGCGTCAGAATTCGGGAACCTCGAACAAAACTTCTACCGTTTTAACATGTTATTTTTTTTTAAATCGAACGTTTAACCTGCACCGTGTACATTTCAAATAGTGAATCGAACACACTCCTCGGATCTTTACGAAAAACCACGCAGGACTCAAAGACGCTGTGCTTTTTTCGGAAAATATATTATACTATACTTAACGTATTATAGTTACGTTATTCGAACATTCGGCTTTTAAATGCGTGGACCTTATTTATCACGTCGTGTTCATTTTAATCTTTACATAAATACGTTTATAAATTTTGTCGTATAAAACACATTTAAGGCGTGTTTATCGTCGAAAAATTAAAAAAAAACCATGTTTTACCACCAATAAAACTATTAGCTCTCTCGAAAAGAATATTATGCTTATTCTTAATATTATTTTATAACATTATGAAGAACGAATTTGAGGAGAAACCAAGTGTCGCATAAAATACTAGGTTTAAGATTAAGTGACTTATTTTATTATGATATACAGCCTCTTTTTTTTTTTTCAATCGAACATTGAATGATTATAATATTATAATAAAAGCATACTTTGCACAATGAATAGCAAACTGGAAAATGTGATAGGTATATGTAGGGTAATTTAGTTTGCATACCGAAATAAATAATCAATCAATGCGATAAAAAAAAAAAAAACGATTCTGAATGGATCTCGGTAATCCGGTAAGATTATAGATTATTGGTAGTTTTTTCCCCTTGTTATAGTATGAGTAAATATAAACCACTGTCATATTATATGTCGGGTAGTTACGACGAAAATTCATTAATTTGTTGGTTTATTATTAATTATTATTCACCATCGCGTGTATTATATTTCTACTGTCAACAGGAGAAAAAAGAACTCCAGCTACACGTCCTGAAAAATGTACGTCAGATAACAACGCGTTTTTTTAATGCGTTTTAGATTTTGATTATGACCACGGAGAAGCTGTAGGTATTGTAGTTTAACAAATATGGTTTTTTTCTCGACAAATTCTTTTGTTAGGGTTCGTGAAAATGCTCTGATTTTGTCTTGTCATACCTCGAGATATGCAGATTTTTCGCCTGCCCTTTATTTGAAACGTTTATCGACACGTTCCGCAGTTGACACCCCGGTTCCTTTTTTTTTTTTATCGTTGCGTACACAACATAAACTAAATCACCCTGCAGTTTTCTACGTCCCACGTTTCCAACTACCTACTTACAATAATGGCCTACCCGCGAACGGTACCAATTCCATTTTGTTTTAATAAATTCTCAATAACAGATTTGCAAATTTCAATCATTTACGATTTTTCGACAATACATCGAACACTCGTGGTCAATGCCATTGTTCAATAAAACCGGCATACCTAGAAATCGCAGCTATACTAAAAATTATACACAGACAACTGGTAGCTATAGACCCCTACAAAAATTATTTTGCGTTTTGAATGCCGTAGGCTAAAAATTTACAAAATTAAATTTTCATCTCGTGTAATATGTTAGTTCGCAACACGGGAACGAATAGAACGCGTTACGTCGTTACACGCGGATAAAAACATGACGCATTGTGTGACATTCTCTTAAAGAACGCAACAATTGAATTTGCTCGCTGTCTGTCTCACGCGTAACATAATATTATTATGCTGCAGTAAATTGGTTTTCGTGCATTAAAAAACTGCCGCGGCCAGTCTCGGGTCGGCGTATCCGAACGGCCGAACACGCCGGCACACCACTATAGAATAATAACACTTGCAAAATATCGAAGTATACCTGCGGTGCCTATAGGCTTTTTTTTTTTTTTTCTCTGATAAAATCTAAATTATTCAAAACCACTATTGTGCGTACATGTGTCAGAACGCAGGTCATTACACCTACTACACGGGCTACAAAAACAGTATTTTCGGGAGATGTTCGTTTTATTATTAAAGACGTTTAATATTATACCTATATCATAATGGCGGTTTTATTTTTATTATTATTTTTTTTTTTTTTCATTCTCGGTGTCATAATGTCGGCAGTGTCGATTTGAAAACAAAAAGATAGATTTTTCACCGCGAAATAACGATGGAAAATAATAAATTGTTATAAATCGCACGGTCGACTGTTCAAAAATATCGTACCAACGCTGCACTGCTGTAGTGCGAGCATTGTAAAAACCAAACATACGAGTACATCGGTACAGCAGGCACCGTAATCGGGAACGGGCAAGATATTTCGAAATCGGTATCTAGACGCGCGATACTAGGTGTACAGATACGTTCATTTCGGTATCTCGATACAAGACACCATTGATACATTCCAGAATTGTATCGTACGCGTACACAACTAGTAACTCGTTCAAAATACCGTAAAAAATGACGCGTTACTGCGCGTCGATGGCTCGAAATTAAAAAAAAAAAAAATACCCGAATCCAACACGCGCCACTGCCTGTTAACAATATCAATACCGTTCGATATTTTTCGCAATTACATTCGATGACCGGCGGATGTACAACAGTCAAAACAAATGAAAATAACGACAAAATTCGGCTTAGAGAAATTCAAATCCGCGGTCTTATCAATGCGCACGCGCGTACACAAACTCTACGGGCGTCTAAAAAACCATAATAATGTATTTCGCGAAACGTTCCAACAACCGGATAAACGTAGAAATGTGCGGACGCGTTAAGGAAAGTGTTACGTGCGCTGTTATAACCGCAGACTTCCGTTCGGCAACACGCGGTCGCGAACGTTACACGACGCGTCGCATTTCGGAGCGGACGCAACGAACGCCGTGCGCCGCGAACCCGGGGCGCGGTTTTCCGTTCCGGACGACACCGGAACGCCGGCGCCGTGTCAACCGACAATCTCCGTTTTCCCGGGGCACTCGGCGCCGCGCGCGTCTTTCGGAAAGTCGCCGTCGAAACGTTTTACTCGCGTTCCGGTCGTAGGGCGCGGCGTGGCGGGGACGCGGGTCCGGTTAGTGCGACGAACGCGGGTTCCGTTCCGCGCGCGCCAGACACGCGAGCCCGTCCCAACTGTCCGAACGAGGCCCCCGGGGGGGGGGGGGNNNNCCCGTTTTGTGACTCGTCTTTACGCCGCCGCCACCCGCCAGTGTCGTCCAAACGCGTTTGGGAGACAACGGCGTCGTGGCACCGCGCACTGTTCTCCTGGTCCGCGGCGAACACCTATATTACCGAACGTGTACGGGGACATTTCTCCAGCCGTAAATTATTGTATAACGTACCGTCTACACGCGCGCTCGCGCCGCCCGCGCGGGTACCGTTCTAATCGGAAACCGGATTTCAATATTCTGGTATTCCATTAGCGGACGCGGCCCCGTTTAGCGGCTCGACCGTTCCCGGAAAACGCACCGGGCCATAGTAATTGAAACACGAAAAAATAAATAAAGTAAATATATATATAAATACAAAATGTATATATAAAAATTAAATAAATAAATGGATAAATGCATCCCTACCCTCGCCACACGCCTTTCCGTACGTTTTTTCCATTGATCAAAACAGTGCTGGAAGTCTTCTTTGGCGAGGGCCTCTAGGAGCTCTGCCGTTTTTTGCTTTACCGCTTCCATCGACTCAAATCGGGTCCCATTCAAAGCAAATTTTATCTTTGGAAACAAACAAAAAGCCGCACGGTGCCAAATCCGGCGAGAGTACGGCGCGTGTTCGAGCACTGGAGTGCCTTAAGCGGCCAAATAACGTTTCACAGACAGCGCGTTATGGGCAGGTGCCCATAACCATATTCCAATATCGACCGTTTCTTACGAACTCATTCGTGCAATGTTGCCAAAACTGAAAAAATAGTAAATCTGGTTAACAGTCTGACCCTCTGGAACCCATCACGATACCGTTAATGTTAAAAAAAAACGATCGACATTGCCTTAAATTTTGATTTGGACATCCTCGCTTTTTTGATTCTGGGCGATTCGGGTGTCTTCCAATGCATCGATTGTCGCTATGTTTCAACATCGTATTGAAAAATCCACGTTTCGTCGCAAGTTTAATGTTTTTCATCAGTCCGGGATCTTCTTTTAACTTTTCAAGGAAATCTGAGCAGACCTGTTGACGCAAGAACTTTTGGTCAGGAGTCAGGTTTTTTGGCACCGACTTCGCACAGACTTTTGTCGTATGTAATTCCTCGTGTAAAATTTTTCTAACCGTTTCTTTATCGGCGTTTACAGCCTCGGCAATCATCCGGATGCTCATTCGACGATCTGAACGCATAATTCGGTTGATTTTGGTCACTGTTTCCGGAGTTGAAACTGACAGGGCGACAGTGAGTGACATTGAGTGACAGGGCGACCTGGGCGCTGGTCATCTTCAGTGCTCTCTCGGCCCTCACCGAAGCGCTTATACCGCTCAAAAACACGTGCACGAGATAGAGAATTGCCTCCATAGGCCTCTTGCAACAATTTATAGCACTCGGTCGGGGTTTTTTTCAATTTAACGAGAAATTTGAGATTGATACGTTGCCCCTGTTTTTCGTCACACATGGTTTTCGGTACGAGAAAAAAACACGTTCGTTTCAAACTACCACTGCACAAATACTGTAATAGTGACGAAAACGTGTTTCGGTACGTGCATAGATAAGATATCTAGATACCCAACGCATTACTCGTTTTTTTCACTGCCCATCTAGGGCGCCCTCCAGGCGAGCAGTCTCGTTGTTTAATAGCCACACCTCGTAGACCCGCAAACCCGCGCGAATAAAACGGCACCAGTCGACGAAAACCGTGGTGTACGTACACGTTCGCGGCAGCGCGCGCAACCGAACGTTACGAATCGCAACAATTCTATGCGGTTCGTTTTTACAAAGGGCTTATGAACTTGGACCGAAGTTATTGTTTTTCGATTTATAATCGTGTAAAACGGTTTCGCCGCAGCGTAAATGTCGTCGACTACCTGCATCACGGGCGCTATATGCGGTGGCTGGTACGGCTGCAATCTCTGCAGACCGCACGTACGTCCCGTAACGATAATTACATTAGGCGTGCTATATTATTGTCCGAAGAGAAACGCACATAAAAGTCTGGGCCCCGTGCGCGCCGTGCCTACCGATTGAACGAGTGTTTACAACATTAATAGTATAAGTGTACCCATACGGGTTTTGTAATTAATACGTGTACCTAGGTGTAAATATTATTACAATTTTTCGTTAAAAAAAATACTGCGAGAATAAAATTTTATAATTGTAAAGAATTTATACTGTAGCTATGATGTGGCCCGTGGCGCATCAGTTTTCGCTGTCGCGTCTATTCAATATGGTTAGTAGATAGGTAAGGTACCTATACATAGTACATCTCCTTAAAAACAATTACAAGAGTTTTAATTACTTTCGTTGCTTTAAACGGAAAAAATAATTATAATAATTAAAGTAACGTGCAATTTTTGAATCTTATTAACATCTTTCGCATAATTATACTGTAATAGTTTCAAATTAAACGATTTTGTTATCAAAGCCGGGAACTTACTACAGCGAAATTCTAAAGTTATTAAAACAAAATTAAAACTTTGTGTTTGTTAATAATTTTAAACGAATCCGATTGTTTTAAATTTCGAAAAAAAAATGTGTATTTTATTAACCCGTTGTTGTATTGAAAACCTACAATATTTCAATCTATAATGTTTTAGATAGAAAACGTAACTATAGTAATTTTTTGGTTTTTCTGTAGGTATTTTTATCAAAATCCGTTATTTTCCGACAAATCGCATAAAATATTTTATCGCGTTAAAAATGCATTATGCAATATTTGTATTATCGCGACAAAACCTAGTTGTCTTATCTTATATCTATATCTTGCTGTAAACAATAACAATAATATGTTTATGAAATATTATGTTATGGTAAACGTTTAATAATCAGAACCAAATAGTTCTACTTTTTTCAAGCAACTTTGGCTTGTACTTTTTTTTCTATCTAAAAAAAAATCGCTAAACATACAGCCATTAGAAGTTAACTGGTATCTAGGTATTAAATTCGTTACTTAACCAATGAAGAAATTTGAGAAGTTTGACTGTATACTTAAAGGGAAAATGTATAGGTAAAGAAAAATCATAAAATTACAAAGTTAAGTATGTTACAACAGCTTTCAAACAATTTTTTTTTCACACTGATGGAACTGAAATAAATGGGGAGGTCCAACCTTCTTTACAACTAAACAAATCGTTTAATGAAAATCACTATCATTTAAGAGAAATGGACGGCCGGACAAATAGACAAACACGGATCAAAATCCAATTATAAAGTAGCGTACGCTACTTAATAACAAACATTTTTAAACTGTTTGAAAAATGTAAAAAAAAAAAAAAAATCATATTTTTTAATTAACTTTAAATGGTTGTATCCCAAAAAATTGTCGAAAAATAAAAAAATGTTTATTGATCCAAATTACTTGAGAAAATATAAATAGGATTATGGAACTAAAAACAACCGTCGACGCGTAAGGAAATATAAGTTTTATTACGCGGTAAAAATACCACTTGACGGGAAACCTCACAATTCTTCGCCGGACAAATTAGCAAGGACATGAAAACGAGGACTGCGGAAGGTTATAGAGTTGGTTGTAAAGAACTGTATCGAATGGCGAGTTACCGTTTAAAAAAGAGAAGAGGTCCTGTAAACTCGCCTACTGATTGATAAAATAAAACGCACCCTGCGAGGGTTCTAAACACATATTTTAGTATTCTTTTCTCCAGATTCATAGACAAAAAAAAAAAAAAACGATACGATAGATGAATACTGTTTATTAACGAGATGGGTTAATCCTATTGTGTAACGTATTGAGGCGTACAGACAATTCAAACAGATCGCTGATAATGCGATGTTATAATATTACGTATATATATGTATACGTGTCGACTGAAATCTATAGTTGTCGACAAACGCGGATAGGTTTACAATAATACCTTTGCCTATTTGGTAAATAGGAAAAATAATAAAAAAAAAAAAAAAATAATAAAATAAAAAAATGTGATTATTATGTGATATAATAATAAATTCTATGCTTTGCCTGCGGCCGTTAGTAGGTAAATAAGTAAAAGAAAAAAAAAACCAACAATTGCCCGTTGGACAAAAAAAAAAATTAAAAAATAAAATACAATACAAAAATCAATGTTAGCCGCAACACCGGTACGACGATCGCGTGCGCCCGACGGTGATTACTGATTACTATTGTATTAATTTAGTTACTGAAAAATAGACCGGCAGTCAATAATAATATGATACGATTAAATCAAAATACAACGATGACACGAATGCCCGTCGATAAACATCGATAACAAGTGCACCCATACGAAATGTCCGATTTTTTAGTTTTGGTCAAATATTGTGGAACGGGCAAAGCCGCGCGGGACAAATACTTTATGAAAAAAAAAAAACAAAAAACAAAAACCATCTTCTTATTTCTTTAAATATATTTTTTTTTTCGTTAATTTTACGTACAGTTCAATAGTTTTGTAAATAACAATATAATGTTATAGTGCACACTAAATACATTTGTCTCGTTGGGTTCTCCGAGGAGTTTAACATCGTTTAGACGGCAGGTTCGGTTTTCGATGTCTACACAATAATGTACCTAAATGTACAAACGCCGCGAACGTCCGTGAAAAACATCTCAATTCAGACTAAGTCTGGAATACTTTACTCGAAATTCTGTTAGTCTGTAGAGAAAACGGTGATGGAATACGAGTTCACGGAAGCGCCCGTGAAAGTACACGAAATGACTGGCAAGGAGGACGATTGGTACAGAGATAATAAACGAACTTTGAAAACAATTGGTTTGTTCGTTTGTTTTATTATTATTATTTTTTTTTTTTTTTATATATATAAAAGGTACACTAATAACACGACTCGTTCTGGATTTTTAGAACGTAGCCCCGACGTATACTTGTTACGTACAAGGCGAACCGATTTGATTTTCCGTCGATTCGTTTATGTGTTAGGTCGTACGCATTATTACAACGTTACGAGGGAACGAGTGGAACACTCCTGCGGTGTAGATGTTCGCTGCGGCTCACGCGGTCACGCGCATAATGCATTTTCATCCGACCGATGAAATATCGATGCGTCGAACAGCGCGGAAAACCGATACGCGCGACCCTGTAGTTTTCAACCCGGTTTTTTTTTTTTTTTTTTTTTCATGCACGTAAAGTCGATACCCCGGACGGGAAAGACGGCGGTGCGGAAATATAACGTGCCGTCGATATAGTTTTGAGAGCGTTCTCGAACGAGCCAGTACTAACGAGTACTAAGTGAGTGCACTCAGTTTTCGTTCGGGCCGCCGAATATTGTATTGTGTTATCGGTTTGATAAAGCGCGCCTTGGTCGAATCGATCGGTAAAATATTGACAGCGCGTCAGTGTAACGCGCTGCATCCACTAACTGCATATTGGACGGTAGGTATATGTTTACAAAGACCGTTAACTGAAACTAATTACGATATGGTCTTGGGCGGCGCGTGTTTGTCAAGTCGAACGATGAAAACCGACCGGGGGGGAGGAGGAGGGGGGGATGA
>CABPRJ010000495.1:614433-828482 GCA_902439185.1 Cinara cedri
TTTTTTTTTTTTTTTTTTTTTTTTGTTAGCATATTTGAATAAGTAATTTTTAAAGTTATATTGTATTATATTATATTATAATCTTAACTAATAATATTAAATATGAAAGTAAGTGTATCTGTTACGTGTTCATTCCTAAACCGCTGAACCAATTTTGATGAATTTTGGCATAGAGATTGGCGAAAATAAAATTTGAAAGGAATAAAAGGTTTACACTTACTTATGGCGGTTTTACGGGGAGGGGGTCAAGAGGGTCTGGACCCCCAAATCAGCTCGGAACAATAAACATTTTTATCCACATAAAATTAAATAAAAACTAAAAAGATCTCGAAAATATTAAATGTCTATTAATAACTAAAAAATCGTTAACATATTTTAACACATTTAGAATAGGCTAATAATATACAAGTATGTCATGTCTCTATGAATTTTTTTAACCGAATTACTAATTACTACAAAAAACAAAATTGAAAATAACGATATCGGAAATAACCATAAAATTTGTCATTTTCTTACATTTTTTCTAATTATTAGGGAAAATACCAGAAAAATCTAAAAACTACTTCCCTACAATGCACCAACTAGATTAAATTTTCATTCAGAAAAGATGCTACGCTCAGTAATCGGAGATTTCTGGTAGGAAAGTTATTAGCAACCACAATAAAAAACACATATCATAGTGAAACCAATATACATTCTTCGTTGCGCTTAAAATCTAAAAAAATATGATGAATGGTGACGTGGTTAAACGAATACGTGTTATTTTCGTTGGTACAAATAGGTACCTAATCGCGTTTACTGCTTCGCGCTTAATGACGAAATAAAGGGCACGATAACGACATTAATTGTCGATTGTTCCTATCATGAATCGTGTTGGTTTAAAAAATAAAAATAATAACAAAAAACAATGAACAAAACAAACACGTTTTATTGCGATTTTTTAATGCAAAATTAAACCGTTTTGAAAATACTAACTACCTACATACTGGTATATTGTGATTAATAACTATTGTACCGCTGCCCAGTGCCCATGAATAAATACTATTCAAAATAGGCACTTTTTGTTCGTAACGCGTAATCAGTCAATAAGACAAAACGGTCGTTTACATGTACAATTATTAGGGGGGAAAAAAATGTATGTGAAATATTATATGATTTATGTAGCTTGTAGGCCATCGCCGTTTAAATCAAAATGAAAATAAGATATTTGAATGATGAAATATTATTGATAATTTAAATTTAATATGCCTACACGCTCTGCTCACGGATTATTAAAAATTACAAGTTTCGTCATATTCAAACACCTGTAATTATCTGTATTATTATAAATTATAATCCGTCACCATTCTAAATTGAAAAGTTCCGGTGAAATTTGTATAAGAATAAATCGAGAAAACAAAAAAAAAAAAAACAGTGTTTCAACATATTATAAATTAAATATCAGTGATGTATTTTGGACTAGGTGGAAGGTAGAGATGGACAATTTATTATTATGGATGATTAATAACTAATGGCTAGAAAAAATTGTAGACATAAATGACAAACAAATTATATAATTTGTAATAACAAATCCACTCTTCTCGGCTACAGAGCTATTTCGTTATCAATGTGTACTTTGGATATATCGGTACATTACTATAAACTGCCAGCTTAGTCAGTCCATTAAATCGATTCTAATGAACAAAATATTTAGTTATTAGGTATGTAATGTCTGTAAAGTATCCTGATTTTCAACAATTATAAATATCATCGTATTATTCCGCAAGTATGTTTTTGATCCTCATCTTTATAGCAGAAAACATGGACCCAGTCGATACGAGTAATGCACGTACTACATATTTGTTTAGTTATAAAATAAAATTAATGGGGGGGGGGGTGTTTTAAACTCAAATGGGTGTATTTGATTACACTACTGTCAGGTATAACGTGCGGGGCTAAAAATTTGCATCTTTTTAAGAATTTTTAGTGACCTAACCGAGAAAAAAAATCACAAAGTAAAAATCCGGAGAGCCTAATATAAATATATTATAAATAAGTAATATTTATTTTATATATATCGTAGGTCATATGAAAAATGAGTCTTTTTGCGAAAAGACTAGGCTCTTTGCGATGGGGTAGCCCGTTTTTGAACTACTTATTATTTTTCTAAACGGCCAACTGTTTTTCAGGCTTATTGCATACAGATTAACAGCAGTTTGGATCTTTAAGAACTACATTCATTATATAGTTATAACCATTTTACATATTTTATTTTAAGGGTATAAACTCTATCAATGGCAAGTATCAGTGAAGTTTAGATTAGTAAAATATTTACTTATTGTTACCTGTGGCTTTTTCGTGTTACATTTTTTTGCCTACAACTTTGCCAATTATACTTTGAGTGTTTAACTGTCGTCCACGATCTACTTAATAAGTAAAACGGTTATTGCTGTATAATGGTTGTAGTTCTTAAAGGGCCAAACTGCTGTTAATCTATACGTAATAAACCTGAAAAACAGTAGGCCGTTTGGAAAAATAATAAGTAGTTCGCAAACGGGCTACCCCATCGCAAAGAGCCTAGTCTTTTTGCAAAAAGACTAATTTTCCACATGGCCTACGACATATACATATTACTTATAGTATTATAGGCTCTCCGCAGTAAAATAGATAGGTATGAATGTATGATTACATCGGTACGTGTTCTTGTCCGATTTGGCACAATACGCCTACTTTTGTTCTCGTCGTTTCATTGGTCTCGACAATTTTTGCCAGATACATACAAATCTTATATAATTAGCGTTTAACTCGATTTACATAGATATGAAATCTAATCAACGCCATTTGAGAATATTAATATTATTAATTCCTGAAAATTCCAGAATGTAAAATTTTGTGATTATATATCTATAAGTTACATAACTACAAATTTTAAAAATACCGGCAATATAAACGCCCAATGAAATGTCGAGAATATAAATAATAGATGGGGTCCGGTGATGGTGTGCGTATCAGTTAGAATGTGATATACCTATCTATTTTTTTGTCACGGTAAAACATATGTGTACGTTCTTCGCTTCGTCTCGCAGCCACATCACCGCTCAGAATCTGAAATTAATTTCGGTCTCGTACCTATACGTATAGTGTGTATCGATTGTTCGTATATTTTCATTATCCTCGGTTCAACGGACAGCGCAATATATAATAGTATAAGCGTTTGTATATAATAATAATAATATTATTATTATTATTATTATACTATATAATTTGTCCTCGCGCGAATTCGTCACAGAATCCACAAAAGGCTTTCTATACAGTTTTCGGTTTTAGTTATAATAATATTATAACGTAGGTACGAGTAAAACGATGACGACGCCACGAGTTCGTATCTGTAATACACAAGTATTAGAACACATACAGCGTGTGTTTCACTCAAAAGCAAACACGAAATATTTCGACTGATATCGAAATTGGGGTTTTTTTTTTCGACAAAGATAGGAGGTACATCAACAGAAAACATTTTGAATCAATTTTCACCATTTTGGTAAGTGCGTGCGCACTAAAATGTCTTCTTAACTTTTAGGCCAAGTTCGAATAGTCCTTTTTGTTAGCAAATTTGAATTTTATAGTTTTTACTGTCTCAAAAATCGCCTAGATACAGACGTTTAGATTTGATTAAAAAATATGAAAAAATTTGATACGCATGACTTTAAAAGTGAAGGCATTTGATTACTGTTTTATAAGATGGAAGGGGAAATATGTTTAAAAATTATTGTAAATTGACAATTGACACATGCATTTTTATTTTTTACCATTCAATATAACTTGTAATTAACTTCGTTTTAAAGTACCAATTATGTTTAACTTTTTTAACTCGAAAACGTCCAATTCCAATAGCTCAAAATAGGCCAAAATATTTGAAACTTGTACCATATCT
The DNA here is from genome assembly GCA_902439185.1 of Cinara cedri. Taxonomy (NCBI): domain Eukaryota; kingdom Metazoa; phylum Arthropoda; class Insecta; order Hemiptera; family Aphididae; genus Cinara; species Cinara cedri. The sequence goes on from CABPRJ010000495.1 coordinate 618,347, forward strand.
AGAAAAAGCTTTTATTATGTAAGTATTATGTGATCATTTCAGGACTCTACGGTTATTTTTAAAACAGATTATAACAACAAAATAAAATAAATAGAAAATACTGAAACCGTTATTGCCGTAAACTTTCCTGTTTTTCTCATTTGTTAAGAAAATTACACGGAAAATCAAAAGACAACTTTTGTTTACATCAACTAGAAAAAATGTATGGTATTTTTCCTATACATTTATTCGGTTTCCCCGATTATTTTGAGAACCACAAGGAATCTAAAAAACAATGATATCCTCAATGCATCAGCTAGACCTAAAATGCTACAAAAAAAGCTCTCGTCAGTTTTTAAATTAGGGTTTTAGCAGTTATTTTCTTCACAAATACAAAAAAAAAAAAAATATATATTTATATCATAGTAAAACCAATACATTTTTCGCTGCGATTAGTATCAAACATGTTAATTTTATTGCATATCTGTGCTCTGAAGGGGGTTTTATTTTCTAAAAAAAGCCTCAAAATATGTATGGTACTATCCCAATATTTAAAAAAACTCATTTCGCGATCGGCATTCAACTGGCTGAATAAATTATTTCGTGTCACCATTTGTGTGAACAACATTACTACAGTGAAGTATTTTAGGAGGATGTCTTAGGATGCGATCTCTCAATTTTACTGGACGGTGAACGTGTAATGTGGATGGCAGGTTATCAAAATTACACATTTTTAATTAGTCTATGATAATATCATTTGAAGGTATTGACGTTAGTTAGACTGAAACAGCCGACGTGAGTGTGGTGCCTTCTTAAGCATATCGTGTGCGATTATATACGAAATTACCGCCGACTAAATAAAACAATTTTATTCTCACCGTGAACGTTATGCGAAATCAAACCGATAAGCAAACGACGAGATCGACCCCGCGAGACGATGACACGCGTATTATTTTGTCTATATCAATAATAAAAATTATTATTAAAACGTGTCACGATTAGTCAAGAGTTAATTTAACATGATGATAAAATAATATTATGCACTATGAGGTTTGCAGGGACCCTGGCAATATCCGCACGAATTTCCACCTTGAAGTAAGAACTCGTGCGGCGCGCGGGCGGTTGCTCCGGTGTCGGTCGCGCGGAAACGCGCTGGGAGAGAGTGAACGGACGCGTCGAGAAATCGGAGATTTAAACACCAACTGCTGCGGCAAAAACTATTACGGCACACGCCGCTGCAATACCGATTGTTATAATAATACTATAACCTACACTTGGGATCCGTCACTCGTACCGTCAATTACGACATTTTGCCGGGCATCAAAACATCAGTATAATATAGTTTACTGGCTCTTCGGCGGTTCCTCAACATTTCATACGAATGTTGCATGAGTCGTGATAATTGCAATTATTACATTATACACATATAGGCTAAAAAAGTACCTAAATAAATGTTATTATCAGGCTTGTAAAACAGTTTAAAGTTGGGTGGCACCAGTGGTATACAACTTTTATAGGTGGGAAGTTGAGAAGATAGTATACATATTAGGGTGCCACTTATTTTTGAAGTTGTTAATTTTGAAGAGCGCTGGCCGGGGATTTGTTCCAATGCATCTAAAAATAGTGTCTGAACAGTTTGAGGTTAATGGAACATAGTTAACACGTGGCGACTTAAGGTCAAAGTTTGACTAAAAAATGTTTAATGTCACGGTTTGTCGCATAACTACTTAAAATTATATTTGACAAAAAATTATATAGAATCATTATTGTAGTTAAAATTAATTTCTAAAAAAAATGTGTCTTTACATTTCATTGTATAGTTCACCCTTACCAATAAAAATAATAAAATATGTTATAAAAATACCTGGTAATATCTAGTTTATACGTTTAAATGTTTACGTTTAATATGTGTGATAAGCAACTTCTCATATAAATATTAAATAACAATATAATAATCAGTTTTAAATCTAAACATAATCTTTATATATCTAAACAATGATAATAGTTGGGTTATTTTATATTTGAATCATACACAACTTAAAATCGATAGAGTACCTAGTATCATTTTAATTAGTTCGTAAACGTACGTCTATCGAGAATATTGAGTTATTAGCGTTGTTATATAGTATTATAGTATTAGTGTTTTTTTTTTCTTNAACTGGTTCGAAATTACCGTCAATTGGTGACTGTTTACGAGTTTTATTTTTTAATATGAGGATCTCTAAATTAAATTTGAATAATAGTGCCCTTCTTGTTGTTGATGAGTGTTTAGTTTTTTGGAAGAAGGCAAGAATTCCTATTAGAGATACTCACAAATGCAAAGATAAATTAAAAAATATTTATAATAATTGGCGACAACTATTAAAAAACAAAAACGAAAAAAATGACAAATTCAAACAAAGAGAGTTACAGTTTTGTGGTACTTTAAATGATCTTTTTGATATTGCCCATCAAAACGCTTTGAGTATTATAAATATTGAAGAAGACAGGCAGTTTTTACTCAGGAAAAGAGAAAAAAGTCGAGTAGGATCCATGCTTGAAATTGATAAAAAAAATTAACGAATATCGAAGTAAGAAGGCAAACAAGACGAGAAAATTATGAGAAAAACCAAGAAAAAATGTTAAACACTCCATCTACATCAGTAGATGTCTGTTTAGATTTTTCATTTTCCGAAGACTCAAATACTGAGTCGGAAGAAGAGATGTATAATCAACCAACTACTAGTGTACAAGAAGAAATTATCGACTTATCAAAAGCTAAGCGAGCACGGAAGGAAATATTAACACCAAGGTTATCAGCAGCACTTGATAAGTGCAAAATAGGTGAAAGAGATGCTGTACATTTATTGGTATCATTTTTGGAAGCGGTTTCGTTAAATCCATCTGATTATGTTATTAATAGAACCTCAATTCGAAATTCAAGAGCCATTTTTCGCGAATCATATAACAAGCAAGTAAGAAAATCATTTAACAGTTTAAATATTGAGTCGATAGTCATTCATTGGGATACCAAATTATTAAAAAATGTAACTGGAAAATTAGTTGATAGATTAGCGATTATAGGCACAGGTACCAGTATAGAACAAATTGTAGTAATTCAAAAATATAGCGGGGTGTGCCTAGTTATGTAAATAGATTCACACGTGTAAGTTAATTATAAATTTGATTACCTTTCTTCTTCGGGCGGCAAATTGATCTGTTGAATTTGATAAAGGTGACCGTAGTAAATAAAAAGATTTTTAATATAACAACTGTTTCTTTTTTATTAATTTTTTAAATATAAAACACTGTTCTAGGTTCCCGTGCTTTTGTAAGAATCTCTGCGTAGTCTTTTACACTCGCTTGTGATCATCTGTCCAAAAGCAACGGGAACAATACATACACTGTGTGTGATTAGAAGTGGCCGGCCTCCTTATAACTGGAGNTTATTATAATTATTTTACAATATTGATTATATAATTTATTTTAATTATATATGATAGCTTAAGTATTATCTCCTTACGATGAGTAAATATCGCACTAAAATATATGTTATTTGATAAGAAAAAAGAATGGAATCGGATGTAAATGTTTAACTGTCATTCCCGTTATTAATTGTTTGATTTATTTACATTACATAATGTATGACAGCTTAAATAGCATATCATTAAAAAATATTAGATATTCCAGAATTGTATGCAGGTACTGGAATTGAAGTATCGTCCGCAGTATATGATACAATAGATAATTGGTTATTAACAGATAAAGTACAAGCATTTGTGTTTGACACAACTGCGTCAAATACTGAAAGACTGAATGGCGCGTGCGTTTTGCTCGAACGCAAAATACGATAAGAAATTTTGTATTTTGGATGTTGACATCATATTTGTGAAACAGTTTTAGCAGCAGTTTTTACAAAGTGTAATATTTCATTGGTTTCTGGGCCGGACATACCTTTATTTAAACGATTTAAAGCAAAGTGGGCTGAAATAAACCATAATAACTATTTATCAGGAAACATCGACAAAGAAATTATTAATATATTAAAAGATGATTACAATACTGCACTAGATTTTGCAAATTGTACAATATTAACCACATTACCGAGAGATGATTATAAAGAGTTCTTAGAGCTTATCATAATTTTTTTGGGTGGAATCCCTCCTAATGGAATACAGTTTAAAAAACCTGGAGCATATCACTTGGCAAGATGAATGGCTAAAGCGATTTATTCAATTAAAATATATTTATTTCGTCGAGAGTTTCATTTGAAAAACGAAGAAGAGAAATCTCTATTACAATTTTATTTATTGTGAAATGTTACTTTAAGTATTGGTTTTCTTCGCAAAAAGCCCACGAAGCTTCATTAAACGATATTCAATTGTTGAGAAAATTATACGATTATAGAACAATCAATAAAAATGTATCTGATGTAGCCATTTGTAAAATAAATAATCATTTATATATATTCGAGTATTTATATCGGTCATATTGACTTTAATAGTAATACCAGAATAAAACGACTATAGCACAATCGAATTATTATTGAATTTTACATTTTTGATATCGCTCATCTATACTAAGATCTAAAATAATTATCAAAATAACGATTATTGTAGTTTTAGTTTCAGCAAAAGAGACAAGATAGATAATTTTGCAATGTACAAGAAAATAAATTAGTACCTAATAGATTAAATTTTAATGAAAATAATTTAACTTAATATTCGCCAGTAAATTCGTTTTTTAATCTTAATATTTGCACATCGAAAAGTAAGAAAAGACAAAATACGCATAAATATGCATGAACGCACTTTAATATACAGTTGTGTAACAACAAACATTGGCTTGTATATTGAACGTAAATTAATAATATCAAGTAAAAAACCATGTGCAAGAAAATAGGTAAAATTCAAAGATAACAAAATATTTATATCGTAAATCACCACTTCCTCAAAAAGTATTATAGACAAGCACGTAGCGTGTCGGAACACACGTGCTCTATCCATTTTCGTTTGTTATTGTTTAATTTCATAATATTACGTAATTTTCCAAATATTTCGGGACTTATTTATAGACTTATTTACGGTGATCGGAAATAATTTCGTTCGTTTAGGTGGCAATCATACAATTTGTTTTCGCCCCGTTTAACAACACTAACAAGCTTTAAAAAGCTCCGTGTATATGCCATATTGCGTTGCGAAAAATATCCTAATAATTCACTTCGCGTATGGACGGTACTCGGGGAAGTCGCAGCTAATTGGAACCCTCAATTCCCATCTGGTGTAATGTAATTATTATTATTATTGTTATTATCGTGGAATAGTCTTATTTTCGGCTGACTTGCGTTTAATGTACGACCGGGCGCAACGCGATAATTGGGTCCTAACGATCGCGCAGATCGATCGCGGTGTTCCCGAATCGTAAATCGCACTGGACCCACGATTATGTGACGCAATCAAGCCTCCAACACAACGACTGACAACTATTATGTATTGTACATTAATGAACCCGAATAAAACTCGTCGTCGCGAAGCTGTTCTCGTTTATAATTAAATGTGTCACCGTTACTTTAGCGATAAGTGATAATTCCCTCTCCTTCCCCCCCCCCCGATTGACGAGATAATTGTAGGTTACTTTGATAACGACGGAATTTGATAAAATGTTATAAATATTATAATACAACGCCATTATAAGATGCCATTCAATAATGTATATCTGTTACATGCATAACGCGTCGTGTGTAGGTTAACGTATACGATTAGCGAAACAAATTCCGACTCGCTGTATAGTAAATTCGGGTAGTTTTTATTATGTTTCAGGTAATTTGATTCCCGTGTATAATAATAATATTTCATTACGGAAAAACAAATTAAATATAAAATTGCAGTGAAAAAATAAAATAAAATAAGTATACGTATATCAATAATCACAAATTATCAAAATAACTTTGTTAGTTCGGATGAAAAAGAATCAAATTTTTTTACGATACTAGCGGTAGACACTAATATATACGACAAAGACAATGAGTAATGACACATAGTTTTTTAGGAATATTCGGTATGTAAAATATAGGTTGATTTCTAGCATTCGGGAGATTAATTTTGAATTTAAAACTATCAATAACTTCTGTACAATCCACATCATTATTCAATAATTTATCCAAAAGGACAATTTCAAAGAAACCATGAGCAACACCATAACCAGAATGAAAGGTTCTTTGTACGTTACACTTGAAATATGAGGAGGTAAAATTTAATTGATTTAATGAACTATTTGCCATATTATTGGTCTTGCGTATAAGAGTTTGTAGCTTACCAGTGAGAAATAAGCAATTTCAATGCATAATCATCGTGAAAATCCTTACAAGTACCTATACGTTTAATAAAACCTAATTTGGTTAACCAGATGGTATACGGATATAGATACTATGATTGTACAATTAAATGGCAGCGTTGAGCGGCACCAAATATTCTTATCACGTTTTCAAAAAGTCGCATCATGCATGCTTTCTCTACAGTCTATTATAGAATTCTTATACAATCATAGATAATAAGTAATAATCAGCCAACAAGGGCTAGGATTTTATACATAGACAATTTGTTAACTATGATTTTATAACGTTATATACAATATTCTTCATAGGGGCGACGTGAATTTTTATATTCTTATTAAGAATATTTGGGGCCGTTATATTACTCGCGTTGAATTGCTCGTTACCATAATACTATATCCGTGGTGTATACACTGGTACATTGTAGCGTGTAGATTATCTAAATTGATTGCAACTGCGCGAACACGAGATAATTGTTCGTATTATTTTATTAAATACCTACTCTCGTATTTCCATATCGACTATAATATATATAATTATCATAATAATAAATATTATAATAATTTATAGTTATATTATAATGTTCAACAAAACATTTGACTTGACACTGTGAAATGATAGTATTGATTACATATCATTATCTATTGCTATTAAATTATATTCTAAAAAAAATATAGTTGAAAAAATATACCGCAGATAGGATATCCCAAACAATTTTTTTCGTAAATTTCTTTTTGAGAAATTTTAAGAAACAAGCCACTATAAAATGTTTCATGGACGTTATTTTTCTGTAGCGATTTTTGAAGATGAAACCAGTACAACGTTTTGATTTTTATACAGCAACGCTACACGTCCAATTATAATTCAAGAAAATGTTGAGAGTTTTATTACGTAATATTTATTGGGTAGGTACTCTGTGGATAAAATTTTTAGATCAAACAAAAATACTTGAAAATTTAACAGATGGTTTATTATAAGTGATACTTAATGGCCAACTTAATTTTATCTCCATGGTAATTTCGGGAGGTAATTTTTTGATTTTCCCAGGAGTTTTCCCAATAAATGGGAAAAGTCATGAAAAACGAGAAAACGTACAAAATACATTAGTAAAATATTATGTTTTTTTTTTTTTTTTGTAGACAACTTTTCTACCAGCAATTTTGCTGCGATTTACAATGATAGCAATTTTTCTAAAAGGAAATCTGACTGAGGATGTACTTATTAAATATTAATTTAAATTTATATTAAAGGGGTCATTTATCGATTTTCCCAAGAGTTTTCCCAGCAAATGTAAAAAACCGGGTAAAAAGCAGGAAAAACGAGTAAATCAGTACAATATTAAACAAATATTATTAAAGAAAATATATAATACTTATTTAATTATTTTACCATAATATGACATATATATTGTTGATAAAGCATCACTATCAACTGAACTCCTCTCAAAATCGTTTTTTCGTTAGCAATGATTTATCGTTGCTTATAGATATACATGAAATTACTTATAACAGTGGCTGCACCCGACCCCATTATCCTAGGACGTCTCTTTTTTTTTTTTTTTTTCGATAGTAAGCTAGGTTAAACAACTATTAGGCACTCATATAAAAAATTATGCTTTTAAGACTACTGAACGCCCGTGTTAACCCTTATATTAATCCAAATTTCATCTCGGTGTTTAAACATCTAAATACATTCAACATCGAAAACTCGAAACCCGAATAAATGATTTGGATGCAAAACCCTAGAACTAAGTTTTTCGAATTTGGAACTTCATACTTTTTTCTTTAGGCCTAAAACCTTCGCCAATATGTTGGAACTTATTTGGAACCAATTAGAACCTAGTTTTCTGAATTTGGAACTTCGTACTTTTCTTAATTATTTAATAGGGCCAATACCCGCGAAATATAAGAATTAAATAATATCTATCTACCCATTGACCGTATTTTAAACGTCTGTACTTTTTTCATATTACGCATTTTTCTTAATTATGTTGAAATGCCATTACTATCGTTAAGAACTTTTATATAAATACGTTTAGAGTTTAATTTCCTATGAAGTTCTTGAGAAATTAAACGCCATACAGAACACATTAAGCTGATTAATCAATCATTCTTTTCGTTAAAAATTATATACTTGGACAACAAATTAAAAAACCTATCTGAATCCACAACAGGCTTCTTTTTCACTTAAAATGTACGTAAAATAAAATTATGCTATAGTCAATTATATAATTATTCTCAAATATTATATTGTATGTCAATTATTTATTTTTTTTTTCAACTATTGGTTTTTCACTTAATGATAAAAAAAAATCGAGACGAATATATTTTTTTCTATACATATACAGAAAGTTTTAAGATCAAATTTTAACGAAAATCACGGCATTTCAAAATATGCTTTCGCTTATCGTTAACTAAATCGTTTTTCGTTAGAAATGGTTTATCTTTAACTAACCTTCACATATCCTACCTTTCTGACTTCTCACCTACAATGGTGGTACTTCCTTCGCCATCATCACTATCATTTTTTTTTTAATAACACAAATAAACAAATGAACACCGTGTAAAATTTAAACATTTTAAATTTTAATTTGTACATAATGAAATATTGTAATTGATGACCTACTGATAACTTACAATGGGCAATTTGAAATTTTTTTTTTTATTATATTAAATAGGTGTACACTATTATGATTTATGATGTTACGAAAAACTTGAAATACGAAATAAATATTTTACGATTACAAATTAAAATAAATATACTTTGCACTATAATTTATATTAATTTGATAATAATATTAGGTTAAAAAAAACGTCTTAGGATAATAGAGACGGGTACAGCTAATATTATAGATGATTTAATCATCTAATACATACAGGTAATATATACCTGTAAGCAACGATTAACCATTACTTATGAACAAATGATTCTGAGCGGGATTCAGTTGATAGTGATGATTTGTGAATAATATATATGCCATATTATAGTAAAATAATTAAATGAGCTTTATATATTTTTTTTAATAATATTTGTTTAATGTTGTACCGATTTTCCCAGTTTTCATACGTTTATCTCGTTTTTCTCATGTTTTATCCCGGTTTTTCATATTTACTAGAAAAACTCTTTGGAAAATCGAAAAATGACTTCTTCAAAGTACCACCCTAGTGAAATTTCCTTTTAAAAACATTGCTATCATTAGAAGTTATTGTAAAATTGCTGGTAGAAAAGTTGTTTACAGAAAAAAAGAAGGTCGTAATATATTTTAACTAATAACTACATTTCTTATATTTTCCCGTTTTTCCTTCATTTTTTTTTTTTTGGTTTTTCAAATTTTATGAGAAAACTCTTGAGGAAATCAAAAAATTACCTCTGTAAAGTACTTCCCCACATCTTCCAGAAAAGATGTTACACTTAGATATCTGAGCAATTCTTCGGGTAGAAAAGTAGCGCATAGGTAAAAAAAAAATAATAATAAACATCTTTCTCTAAAGCTGCAAGCTTCTTCGCTCCATTCAGAATCTAAATTAGTATTCTACATTTTGGCTGTACAATATCCCATAAAACAATTCAAATGATTTAATATTAAATTTGTAGGGTTCTATTGATTTTATAATGTGTGTTTTAGATTCTAAGCGGTGTGAGTAATCTATTGGTTTTACATTTATGTTTTTTCTTTTCTGTTAACAACTCTTGTAAAAGAAATCTTACTCAGATGTATCATGTGTAACATCTTTTCTGAAAAAGAATTTTATTTACTTAGTAAGTACTTTAAGCAGATTATTTTTTTATTTCCCAAACGGTTTTCATAATAATTTGGAAAAACCGGGAAAAAAACCTTTTTTATTGTGATTCAGTTAAAAATGTTCGTAGAGATTTAAAATTCTGACAAATACCTATAACATTTACTTTTTGTAGTCTTGGTAAAATTTTCAAAACATTTGAGCTATTATTTTATGTATTTATAAATATTTTAATTTTGCTAGTTTTTTTTACGTAATTTTTATTCGGTAGGTATTTGGATAAAATTATTAGACCAAACAGAAATGTTTGACAATTTAACAGAAGATTCCTAATTTATGATGAAAAAAAATTAAGTATTTTTGTATTAAAGAATTTTTATTTAGGTACAAAAATGTTGGTACTAAATTTTGATGAAAATCATAAATATTACTGTCTATCAAAATATATATAACCAAACTCTGCTCAGAATTGACAGAATCGTTTTTCGTTAGTTAAGATTAATCACTGCGTATAGATGAACATTAAATTCCCCTCTACATCTTTCCAAAACTTCTTACCTACAATAGTAGGCTACCCATTGTGCAAAATATGTCCTTTTTTTACTTTTTTTTTGTGAGATTGAATTTCCCTCTAAATCTTACCATCCCAAAACTTCTTACCTACAACAATGGGCTACCCATCGTGCAAAGTATGTCCTTTTTATTTTTTTATGACTTTTCGCACAAATAGTTTGCTTCAATGTATCAAGTGTAACATCTTTTCTGAACGAAAATTTTATCTAGTTGGGGCATTGACAAAAGGTATACAAAATTATACAGCTGTCAATATGGTATGAAAAAATGGTCAAAATTGAAGTGACCTGGACGTATATATTTGCAAGGTAGTTATTTTCAAGCCACTCCACCCCTAATCGGCTCCAAAGGATATCATTTGAAATTCAGAATTATATTTACTTATGTTTTGCAAAAAAGTGCTTTGAATCGGCTAAGTTTCTGGAAAACAATTATAACATAGGTACAGGCGATGGATTCAAAACTTCTATAACATAACTTTAATATTTGCACAGCAAGTTCCTGGTGTTTCGTTCTTAAACTTGTGTGCACCGCAATGCCTACGTACATTATTAATTTTTACCATTTAATATTTTTTGTTATAAAATTCAATTGGTTTTTATTTTAAATTTGTATGATAACTTAAGTTTCAAATAAAATTACAATTTTCTCCTTGTAACTTATTAATTTACGAGCCCAACGATTCATCAAAAATAATTTTGTTGGTTGGTATAAAAAATATTTACTACATTATAAATGCTTCAAAATATTTCTACATGAAATTAGTAAATGCATAGTACTTATTAATCTAGATAAATTATGGAACTATTAATTTTCCAACTTTTGTCTTTATGTATATAATAAATATATTATTGAAATGAAGGAAAATGGATTATGTATGTCAAAAATTAGGGTAACAAATAACGATTTTTCTATCAGTTCTTAATTTTTGTAGTTCCATTTTAGACGGTTTTCTTCGTATGACAGTAAAATCACGATGTAAATTAATAATAATATACATAGTTAGAAAAATTTAATATTTTGAAAATAATTCAATATTTTTTAGATAGGTATTATTGTCTCCGTTCATCCGATGCATTGTTTTTCGTCGTACAGATTGAAATTTGTTGAAACTGGAGTATATTTGTACTTGTTGTCAGTTTAAAATATTTTATTATTATAACGTGAAAAACATTTTACCAAATTTATCATCGTTTATTTCTGAAGCTATAGTAAAACTTCATTCCTGCGTAGATTGTAAATTGTACTGAAAATTAACGAATATAAGACAACAAATACGTTTGCTCGACTAAATTGCCAACTTCCCGTCATCTTCGCATTACAAAAAAAATATCAAAGACGATAAAACGGTCGTGTTTTGAACATTTTAATAAGATACTATTATATTTTCCCAGCACACTGTAGCTGCCCTCTCATAAAATTAATAATGTAATTCAGTTTCGTCATGTTTTGTTTTCGACCGAAAAATTACTTAACTCATATATTAATCCGCTGTAGAGGACATTTAAAGTGGGTACGCTTAATATATAGTTAATTTACAAATGTATTGCACGATGACTGTTTCAGCTTTCTATCATCCCAACGTACCTGTACTATGTATTTTATTTTTCAAAACGATAGATGATAAATAAATTAATGTTATCTTATCTTTACTATGTTAAGTACAACAGGTAAAAAGGGGTAGGGTACATTTTTTTTTCAAATTTACTTTTAATATCGTCAGACTGGTGTATGGAAAAATATTGAAGTGCATATTACGGCTACGTTATCATAATGATATTAATATATGTATACATATTCTGCGTAATACGAGTGCGTAGTACCTACGTACATTATGCTCGAAAGTTTAATACCTAGTTTAAAAATGTATTTATTAAATATGTACGCAGCCATATGATGGTCTTTTGTATTACGTATGCACTTGCCTACTCATTTTTAATAAATGGAGGTTCCAGAGAACTAAGGGGGCTATATCCTCTACAAAATCTTTTTCAACTCCCTCAATATTTTTTACAGCTTCCTTGAAAATGAGCGTGCAGTAAAAGGGTTTATCGTTACTCTTTTTTTTTTTTGCAAAAATGTACAGAACAAGTGCAGTTTATCTCCCTTAGGGGGATAATGATATGGGGGGCCATATCCTACGTCTATGCCTATATCGTATAAAATAATCGAAAAATGTTTAATTTTGATTACTAACTATTCTCCTCAAACCTATATAAAAATAATATACACGATCAAAGAAACAGTGGCGTATATTATACGAGTTAGTGCTGTTGTGCATTATACATTAGACAGTATGTCACGACCCCCTCCCCTCCCAAATAATATAAATACAATTATATTTATATAAATAAATAGTTGTAATGGTTTTATTTTGGAATTTATATTATATTTTATGCATAATAATAATAACGGTTTTACATTAACGTTCGTTTCCAGATCAGTTTTTACCGTAAATCCACAATAAAAGATAAACGGCACCCACAGAAGATTCGGATCTGTTTACATTTGATTTTAATATATTTCACCTACTTTGTATAGGTACTTCATTCTGTACTTACCTAATATGGTTATAATAATTGATTAAAAATATTGAGGAAAGAAACTACTTATTATTTCTACATAGTTACCTTACTTAGATTTCCTTAATGCTTACTAGAATAATTAATATTTTTTATTTGACTTATTTTAATATTATTCGATTGTAATATTAAAAAAATTCCGTTTTATCAGGCACGTCCTAACGTCCTCCCTGACATTTTAAAACCACTGTCCACAACATACCACCACGAAAATATTTTCTACATACGCCACTGCGAAAAAACGGTTATTCATATTCTTAAACGAGTGAATATTACTAGAAATTTTTTTTTCTTTTTTATAAAATTATCATTTGTAAACTGAATCGCCTACAAAAAATATGATGTATATTATTATTGTCATAGGTATCATGCATTGTTGTTGCGTATATCGGAAACACGGGGAGAAAGTGCAGTGCAGTAATAACGATTTAATAATATGTCGACAATATTTACGTGAATATAATAAAGGAAGAACGTACTATATATTATTATAATACATAATTCGAGTGAACATAAAAGGGAGAGAGATCGAAAAACGCAACGGTGTGTTATAATAACTATTATAATCGTATAGTATAATCGTATAATGATGATATTTTCCGCCCGTGATGCTGCAGTGGAATGCCGGAGATTATAATATTATTATTTTCGATCTCGAACGATGTGTTATGAGAGTTTTACAGGAACGATATTGCTACATTGCGTTATGTAATATATTTATACTCAGTGGTGTAGTCGAGCGTATACACACTTCTTGGTTTTTTGATAATGTGTATACTTAAAACTTTTTTACTTAAAACGCGGGTATACACAGAAACGTGTATATTTACCTAATTATTATTCGCGTATACGCCTTGTTTATTATTAATTATTATCAAAAAATCGTACATAGATACATGTTATCACAACGATTCAACGATGTATGAAAACAGACAATGTTAACCTTTTTCTTTTTTTCTTTTTTTCCAAACTGTTGCTGATGATTAAGGCTTGAAACTTAATGCTCTTAAAAAGTACTAAATATGCATGAATTTATGCGTTTACAAAAGCACGAATATGCTTTAAAAATATGCACATTTTTTTTTTTACACGAAATGTTTATACACATGTTCACTAGGAATAATTCTTTGAGGTACAAAAAAATTGTATTGATCAAAAAGTTACTTGAAAAAAAAAATAATAAGACTATTTGAATTTAGTGTCAAAAATATATATTGCTGTTAAAATACATTTATTATACATTTATTACTCATGTATGCACCCATCAAAAGGGTCGACCATCTGAAATTTATTCTTAAATGTTTAACCTCCCGAAAATGGCATTAAAATCCAAGGTCATTTAGCCTAAATATTTAGTGTTACCAGGAAACGTACCTAATTACACTGAATAAAAGCAGTTATTATGTAATTTGCTTGTAGTTATGTGTTTGTGCTAAAATTCGTTTGATATATTTGTGATAGGGGAGTGAAATGAGATGTCGTGATTTTTTTTGTTATACAAATTTGCTGCTTTGTAATCTTATGAGATTATAAGATTCTTATGGGATATTGATAGATTTTAAGATGTTGATATTTACAAACCGGGAAGGTCGGTTATTTTTATTACTAACCATTTTCGCTAGCTTCGTTCCTATAACTTTTTCCAGTATTCAAAACATAAGAAATTCAATTTATAGGCTGATAGAGGAATCCATCTAAGCCTTTATATAAGTAAATGTAGATTTGTTTTATATTTGTTAGTAGCGTGTTTTTTAGTCAATAACTGAATGTAAAGTGTGACCCATGCAATTAGTTTTTTGACTATTCTGTATATATGTAATATACAAAATTTTAGACTGAAAGCTTAAATGTGAACACCCAGATAATTTATCTAGTTTGGCCATTCTATTATGTGATACCTTTGATTTTTAGTTTTGGAGTGTTAGACGTCGATTTACTGAAAAAGCCATTATAAAATGTAGGCGATTAATTCAGTTAACGTTCCTTTTAAAAAAGAGTCCGTTACGTTCCTTATTCTCTTAGATTAAAAGGAATTCGTACCAATAAGTCAAAAGAAATTCGTTCAATTCCTCGTTCCTACCAAAAAAGGAAATCCGTTATTTGCCTCGAGGGGCATGTTGCCTTACGGACTTTGAGGTTGCAGTATTTGGCGCGAAATTCATACTAAGAAAACAATAAATTATTAAAAGGATTTATGACATTAAATGTTCCGATACTTGAGAAAAAGGAAACGGTGCCGGTTCCTTTTCCTTTAAAAAATAACGAAATTCGTAAATTCCCACGTTCCTCAATAAAATTATTTATTTTAAGAATCGTTCCTTTTGGAATGCTTCCTTATTAACACAAGTAATTATATACTTAGGTACCTGATTTCCTTCACGATTAAAACGAAAATTAAGTAGGTATACGAATAGTATATGTAGGTATAGGAATTACGCGTATTATTAATTGTAGAACATAATATATATATAAATTATTAGCAATACAAAAAAAACAAATTACATATTCGAACAATATATTATTAATATTATTTAATATCGACGATAAAACATTGAATATTATAATATTATAAAATTGTTTTCGAAGCGAAATTATTATATTATATACAGGTTTTATTATAATAAATATAATTATATATGTAAAAAAAAAATTCATTTTTTTCATGAAAAATAATTTATTTCGTTTACAGTAATAATAATAATAATAATAATATTATACACAAATATTATAACACGCGCGCACGCGCACACACAAAAACAAATAGGTACATTACACAAATATTATGTACACTGAGTGACCCGCCAGAGATACACTAAATTAAAGTGGTGGTGTAATTATAATAATTATACGGAGTAAACATATACGACAATATTATACGTACTCTTACTAATCTAAAAAAAAAAAAAATAGTAAGCCGTTTCGTGGAACTTACTCTGTATACATCGCATATATGAATAAATAGTCAAAAAACAAAAAATTAAAAAAAATAGTTTTTCACTAAATCTAATTTAAAACAAACGAAAAATAGTACAATCTACATAATATTTAAAATTAAATCACTCTGGGCTTAGTAAAATACTTGGTAACTCAAAGAATCGAGAAATTCTAATGATCGTGTACGTGTCCATGGGACGAATGATCGTTATCCGAACTAGTATGCTGATTGTTGTTAACTGGTTCAGCCCCTCCGTGACTGTGGTGATGAGCTGGAAAAAAATATAAAAAATGTATTTATAAGAAATATTTTGTAAAACCATACTAATACAACAGTGTATACGCGGCCTCAAATTAGATATAAAGTACGAGTATCACCACGTGTAATAAGAAACTATAGGGGGAGGTTATAATATTATGCGCACATTAATTATGATTTTTTTTTTTCTAATCTATATAAATATATAGACTAGAGAAAAAACCTACTAACTATACTAATTAAAATCACAATCTCGATTCACTCCTACAGTCGTAATTTATTTATGAAAGTCATGACGTTTTAAGTATTATTTTTATATTTTTACCAGCAATCAATAATTATGTTCTTACGGGCAGGGTGAGGAATTAAAAAAAATTACGTAAAAATAATCATAATATACAATAATATAATAAGTGCACTGTTATTACAATATCATAATGCACGAAAAATAATTTTCCATTGTAATAATATTACTAATTAACATTTTTGTATGGGACAGAACTAATTATAATACAATAGCTAAACCATACGAAACGATTGAAAATTTGAACAAAGAATATTATTAAAACAACTATACAATATATTTCAATATATTGTTATTAGGTATACTTTTCAATATAGGCACCTAATATATTATTATACTCGTTTACTAATAGAATTACAATTATATACACAATTTGTTTGTTTATTATGTTAATTAATTATGTCATAGTGTCTAATAAAATCTGATACTTCATACTGGTACGAAAAATACATGTGCATAATATTCATAAAAAACCATTAATGCGGGTGTTTTGCATGTTGTCGATACGCTCTTCGTAAAGGATATATTGTTAGTGCATAGGCCAAAGTTGTAAGTGATGGACGGATAGTTAAAAAGGTAAAGTGTGCTAAGGTAATTTCAACGATGCACCGTTGCAGACGAGAAACGATGCTAAACAGAGTTCGGTTTAATGTTTTTTGAGAAATTCAATAACTAAAAAATAAATTATAATTATCTGTGTTTCCAACGAATGTTATCATAAAGTTGAACTTAAAACGGTTATAAAAATAAATAACGTCATTTGACGCTTGACTCTTATTTGTTTTATTTTTTTTTTACCACTAAGGCCACTATAAGTAATACTTATGATCAATCTAGTGTGAAATTGTCAAGCAATTTCAGGGGAAACAATTTCACGCGCATAAAACCAAATAAAAACTAAAATAACTCGAAAAGTTTAAACCTTTAAAATAATTTTAAAAATACCAAAATGTTTTGAAAATTCTGCCACATTTAGAAAGTGCAAATAAAATTATTCAGTGAATGTTTCAGAACTCAACGAAAATTGTTTACAGACAATTAACAGATATTTCTGTTGGTTAATATTCTCGTTTTCCGGCGTTCTTAACCGATTTTTACCGAAAAATTATCAATAGAACTACAAAAAAAATTAAAAATAACCTTGACGGTGCACCATCTAGAAGACCAAATTTCCTACCAAAAACCATCTCTGATGATGAGCTATATTTTTGGTCAAAATGTTGTTTACAGAAAACATTTTAAAAAGGGCAAAAACCGTTTCGTAGTCAACATTCTATAATAATATGCCCGTATTCGTATGAACGTCTGTCACTATAACGAAATATATTCATATAATATTTTAATACATTCGAATTATCGAAATATAAAACGCAGCAAATAAAAAATGTATCTGTCATTGTTTTTTGTTTATATTTTTAACAATAAAAAATATTATACAATAATAATAGTCAAACAATTAAATTAGTCACGGATCAATGAGTGGATATTTTTTATTATGTTTTATCGACGATTGTATTACCGAGTAGAAATAATACTAACTCATCAATTTTCAACCTATAATCTTAATTAATGTACACGTCTAATTAACGTTTCGGAATGGAAACGGAGCAAATAATTTTTCCATTGAAACAATAATATTTAAACCGTAACTCATAATTATACGAATACTATTATAATAAAATTCCTGTTACGTTTTCTCGATGAGAATAAATTCGAATTGTCTGATTCTTGTGTTTTTATTTTTTTTATGACTTAGTGAGTCCCAGACGGCTAAATAGATAATATAAAAATTTGATTTTCACCAAAAATGTAAAATATGGACTATGACAAATTTCATAATTTTAAATGAAAAATATTGAAAGCGTGACCGCAAGGGTTAATATTAATTATTCTTAAATGTATATTTCAAAACATGGATACTAATGAAATACTATTGAAATCGTGGACGCGTATTATACTTAGAACATTCAACTCTTCGATAATATTGTTCTTTGGGTGATCTATAGATATGTATTATAATATGTCTAAAGATTTTAAATTAGTTCTTTTCTAATATTTTAGATAATAGAATGTTTACGAAAAATTTGCTATACTTCAATTTTTTTTTTTTTATTATTCATTCTGTATAATACGTAATTCGCAGTTTTGTTGTTTCGAAGTATACGGACTAAGTGTATCGAATAAACGCAAGCGTGATAATTCATATACCTAGGTACGGTAGTTTTTTTAGCCCCGTTGTTCGAAGTTATTAACAATTGGCACAGTATAAGTAAGTAGGTTTTTTCATGACAAAGAGCGAAACGAGATAAACTTTACGTTCAAAACAAAATAGTTTGTTCGGTTATTGATAATAAATTATACTAATAACATGAGATACACGTGTACGGTTCGTTAATTTTGTTTAATTTACCTAATGTTATTGATGGTCGATGTATTGCAATTTGAAAAATCGTGATTTATGTTTTATCCAAAAACTCAATTAAATTTGTTTTTAATAATATATAACTACTGCAAAGATATCGGAGAAGATTCGGTTCACAATTTAAAAGTTAGAGCTAACAATACTATAAACGCGAATAAATAAATGAAAATATTTAATTAACTTGTCAGATTAAAAGGTTTAGCTAGTTTTTTTTATTTTTTATTATTCAATTATTAGGTATATTAAATTACCGACGGGCCTTTTTTGGTTTGACCCAGTGTTTCTCAACATTTTTAAAGTAACCGCCCCAAGGAGAAATCAACCTCTCCCCCTGTATTTGAAATCCCGTAATTAAATGTATGAAAAAGAACTGTGAAATTTAAAAAGAAATCGAAATAACGAAAGAAAAAGTAAAATTAATAAACTGCAAAAGTATACTTTATTGAAAAAATAATAATAATTGAATAAATAACCAAAAGATAACTTAATTTCGTTTTACTATTGAAGTATAATATTATTTCTACGCGTTTTAAATCTTAATCGAAAACGCGCTCGCCGCCTCACCCAATCAAAGCAAGTTTAACGGTCCACAGTATCCGTCCAACTAACCCCTGGGACGTTATTACCCCTGGGTTAAATTACTGAAACCGACGCACAGTCAACATACTACTAACAATACCTATGATATAGTTTGAGCTTGTGTGATGCCACTGCTGCACGCTAAACAACGTTTACGTTGTTGTAAAACTATAAAAGTATACTGTGAATTACAGTGCTATTTTTTATTATTATTATTATTATTACTTCTTTTCTTTTTTTTACCGCCTCTGGGAAGCTGTTTTGTCGAATGGCAACATATTATATTATTTCGTTGACACACAGCGGCTACGATAAAAAAAAAAAGTCGTACCCGGACAGTATCGGCAAAACCCATTGTGCTCGGCACTTGTCGTCGTCAAAACCATAAATATTTTTTTTTGCCGTACACATATTACTTTCTTTATAAATCTATATTATGATTATTGTCGCGCGATCCTTTCAAATTGCTATAATAATCACGGCAATATATGACATTTATAATTTGACGCTCCCTTTTACCCGTTCCCCGCCATCCGTACTTCACAGCTCGGCGTAATATTATTAAATTTTCGTTTAAAACACACACTTTGTCTATAACAAACAGAGTTTTATCGCGGAAATCAACAATTAATAATAGCTTATTGATTTATAAGATGGAAGCGACGGCGACATCTTATACATAAATAAGTAACTATTAAATAATAACAGCGTTGTACAAAATATTATCTATATATTTTCAGATCTATCTGTATAATATTATTACCGGCTAATAATTTTAAGCATTTTGATTGGTTAATAATAAGAGAAATACTAAAAAAAATCGGTCATACTCCCGGGTCATGTAACCCGAAAATTGACAACAATAAAACCTGTGTATCAGTTGATTAAATTTTAGAACAAATGTTTCAAATAAAATAAATCTGGTGAAAAAACGCATATTTTAAGTTACGAAGACTATTAACTATATCATATGTAGTGGTGGATCCAGGGGGAGGGCACAGGAGCACGTGCCTCCCCTGTCAATGGACAACACGTTTTATTTATATATTTTGTATTAATTTAATATATAATTTATAGTTAATTTACTGAAAATATAAATAATGCCACTGAATTCATATGCTTAATTTTTGAAAGCATTTTTACTAACTGAATAAATGTTCTTATTTATAAAATACCTACAGAATATAATAAATGATTAAATATTATAGTTTTAAACTGTTGCGCTCATAGATATCGGTGTACAGTATTATAATCAGAACGTTAAACCATACCGGGTGTTCCATTTATGTGGATTCATTTATAATCTCGCAAAGTATTAGATTTATAAAAATATTATTTTGTTGAAAATTTAAGAAACAAGTCGCTCTAAAATGTTACGTTGCCATTATTTCTTGTCATTTTTATTTTTGGGGGTGAAACGTCTATATCAACTTTTTATTTTTAAATGACAACGTACCAATATTAAAACTTCCATTAATACATTGAGTATTAGCCAAAAAAAATTATTTTGAAAAAAAATTAATACTTGCCGAGATAATGAGTGGTGTACCTAGTTTAATGAATCACCCGGTATAAGTAAAATATTAATAAAATAATTCACGTGGGATACTAAGATTAGTTTAGACAATATTGTCGAAACAGATTGAAAATTGTGACGTAGCTAATTACATAAGTTTTCGTGTAAAACGAGTTGCGCGATTACCGTACAACATTTAACTCGTACATGCTCGTGTACATGATTTTTAAATCAAAGCAAATATTTACACTTACGCTTATTTACAACTTATATTTACACATACGTGTGTCGCACAAAACTGCACACAATTAATTTCGCGTGCATTTTCGCACATACTTATGAAGTAATTATTTTCGAGAAATATTTAAACGATTTTTCGAAAGTGATTATTTCCACTATAAAACGATTTTAACTGCAGAATCATACAATAATATTATAGCAGTACAATAATTACACAAATTTTTATCATTATTAGAAATTTATGCAATTATTATACATCATCGTTTAGGACGTCGTCACGTTAATGAGTGTAAAGATGTCTAATGTACCTACCTAATACCACTATGTTATTAGTGAAACTTAATATTATTGTTCTAATCACAAACATTTAATTATTGTTATTGTGGTTATCGTTTTTGATATATAAAAGAATAATATGATGTTTTATGTCCTCATATATATAATATTATTATCAAGCACTTTATTTATACATACATAGCACATTTTAGATTCTGAGCGAAGCGAGAAACATATTGGTTTTACTAAGTGATATATGGTTTTTTTGTTTTTTTTATTTGTGTCTATGAAAAGCTTTTAAAAAAATTATAGACATTTTCTGGTAGCATTTATGGTCTAGTCGGTGTATTGAGTAGGTCATTTTTGTATTTTTCACATTGTATTCTTAATAAATTGGAGAAACTGATAATTTTTCGTAAACATTTTGTCGATCTCTCGGTTGCTTTGACAACAAGTGTAAAATTGTAATACTCAGAATAGTTTTTCATTAGCTATAGTTCATCGATGCGTTCGGATACAGATCGAATTAGGTACTATACATTTAATATCCTGTAAAATTGTGGCACACCTATCAGCAGTATTTTTCCTTTTAAATTTGTCAATACTATAAACAATATATATATATATATATATATATATATATATATATATATGATTATAATAGTAACATTATTTTATTTAAAAGACAATATTTTTATTAGTTGGTTAAAAAAAAAAAACAATCGGACCCCCCCCCCGATCATGAACTCCGTGAAGGCTTCAAACATTATATGTGTTGCACCATTGTTTGATCACTGTTGTAGGTGGAACGTTTAAAAGGCATACATTTTTTATTTTTCCAGGGAAAAAACTAATAACAGAATCTAAACAAACTCCATCAACAAGATATTACTAACCGTTTCGCGTCTCTGTAGTTCGGTTTGACCTGCGGTTTTGTACGTTCTTATTCATTTGTTTATTTCGACGCGCGAACACTAAATGTACCGTCCGTTAATATGAAACGTATGTAATAATATGATAACGGCGTTTAATGCAATGTTTCATAACGTAAAAATAATAAGTATATTATTGACAAGGTATTAATTATATTCGGTAGTAGCTGCGCATTATTCTCGTTATACTTATATTAGTTATCTAAATTGTATCAGCGAATCAGCATCAGTAAATTGCAGTAGCGAATTAACTGTACATGGTAGCTGTACACTGTAGCTGTGCACGAATTAGTCCGATCTTTGCCAAACGTATTATTAACAATGACATAATTAATAATAATTATTACCTTTGTTTTACGGTTTTTCGTTTAATTGATCCGATTTAGACGAATATAAACAAACACATACAGAGCGGTTCGTTTAGTGCATTCACCTACAATTACGTCGTCGTCACTCGTCGGTAAGAACTAATAAATAATGGGTTTTTTTTTTTTTTTTTTTTTTTTTTAAACTTTACAAATGTAAACTAATCACCATGTCATGAACATAACGCACGAGTAAATAATTAGTATTACATAGATTTTGATGATTTCGAAATAATACGCCATGATATTATATTATATAGTTTCAACTTAAATTTAGGTACAGGTAGGTAGGTTGGTATACACGGTCGGCGATCTACTATGATGATCGACAACCGTCACTGCGATGTGGGACACAGGTTAAGTGACGCCAGATTAATTAGGCATTCAACGCTTATCAAATATACCATATTATACGTTTGCTATTATTATTTATCATTTTTTATTTTTTCTCGGCGCGAGCTATTAATTATGTTAAACAGTGAGTTATTAATTTTAATGAATTATTGAATTGCTGAGTTTTAAAGTCCATAGTTATCTTGAAAATTTACTCCGCATAAACAAAAATATAAATATTAACAATATTGTCAGTATATAAGATAATTAACAAAAAAAAAAAATTGCTCAGTTATTAAATGTATACCATAATGCACTATCCTCAATCCCAAATTTGTTTCTGGCTACGCCACTGGAAATATGTTAACTAAATATTCACCATTGACCTATATTCTATATTTTATTGATACGTAAAAGTACTATTATTTTTATGAACGCAGGTAATAAAATTCTTATTTTTTAGAATAATAATAAAAATCGATGTTCTACTCCTAAATATGCAGGACTACTGTTAAGATACAGGCCATGTTTTTATTTATATGCACCTTTAAAATATTAAAACCTGACGAAGATATTTTATTGCATACTATAGCTAAAGCAGGTACCCTGCACGTACATTTTTGTACCGTGAGTAATTAGGAAATGAAAAATAAAAATGCATTAACATCAATCAAACGCAACATTGTTCTCCTCTTCGTTTTATATCATAGTTGCGTAACTCGGAATACGGTTTAGTATTTTGTTGTAGGTCGGTACAATCAAATCTTTAAGATAATAAACTGCGCACGAGGTATTGCAACACGCACGAAATGCTGCAGAAAATTGGGTCCTTCTAAGAGTGGTATACCCAGGATTTATCAGTGAAGGCCAACATGAGGAGGAGGTCTAAACATAGTGAACGATAATAATACATTATAATTTATAATAATATAAGCAAAATATGTACAAATCTATTTTGAAGCCTTTTCTCGAGGTTAATTTGCAAAGTACTACTGCGTGGTACCTATAAATACAATTGTTTATGTACTTAGTTGAGTTATATAGTAATGCAAATGAGCAAAAATTATTATTTTATTAGTAATATAAGTTTTCAATGCCGAATTTTTTTAACCATCCAAAGTTCGTATTATGTTTGGTATTTTGCCATTAGGGGTGAGCTAGTCTCTTAACTTCCTCTCCTCCCCTACCTTAGATACACTACATCCTTCTCATTTCTTTTCCGTTCTGCATGAGACCTTTAAAAAATTATAATTTCGAATATATCACGACATTGATGATATTATATGTATTTTTTTTTTTTTTTTAAGAACCCATTATAATAGAAATGAAAATAACAGTCGAGCGACTTTAATAGTGTTATATTTTTGCGGCGATCTTCCAATTACATGTTCGTAATAGATACCGGTATACCACGAAAACCGTTTACCTAGTGGCCAGTGGCGTACATAATTTTTTACCACCCCTAGATTATTTTGTTTAGCGTTTCTTTTATTCCCGAACAGTTAAGGTCCTTCCTCCCCCCAAAAAAGCCTATAGATACCATTTTAAATGCAGTTTTACATTGTTTAATATTATTTCTCATCATCATCGTGTGGCTTCAAAAAGTCACAACTTTCCAAGAGTTATTTTAGCCGCCACTTTTGTGGTTTGTTTTCCTTACATTCTGTCATTTCCGATCTCTCTAGAGCTTGTTTTAATCCGCTCGTCTACCGTTTTTTCGACCTCTCTCTGTTTTTTCTCGATTTTCCATTGTATTGTTGGTCTAACCTTTCTCGTTTTCTCCGTGTACCAGCCACTAAATATTATTTTTATCAAATAACTAAGAATAAGAATAAAACCAAAAGTAATTTAATGCAAATGTACCTGCCCATCTAAAAACGGCGCCATAGGCTACACCATACACTTAGGCCCGGCCCGGTGTTAAATATTCGCCACTGCGTTAACCGAATGACGACAGATTACGGCACAGACGAATCGCGATAATTTTTTATGAGTTATTTTCGAAAATAAACAATCCTATTTCGGACGGTCCATTGGACATTGCATGCATCGATGACGGAGCTGTTATTCGTTTACACTTGCGGGTATTGCGACAGTAAAATATTATTTTATTGTGGTCAGCGAACGGAAAGCAAAAATACGTTTCGAACACGTGCCTAACGAACTATAATAATATAATGTTTGTATACGTACCTATACCCCGGTGTAATGTACCGTGCATTTTATGCCAGTACAATATTAATAAATAGTTTACCTGTATGTAATATTATATACTCCTACCAACCGCGGAATGGTCTGGTGACCGGAAGGTCGGTTGAAAAGGAACGTGTGCGGTGTAAACGTGTAAATATTATTATCACGGTCATCATTAACAGGCTAGTAAAGTAATTGAGTAAAAAATTTAAATACAGTTCATATTCGAATGAATTTTTTAATAGGTATTCGAACACCTATTTTAAATACGTACATTTACGAAAATTATACTCGATTTTTTATTTTAAATGCTATTTTTTTTTCAAAAGTACCTATTTAAGTATCAAGTAGGTATCAAGTGATCGAATACATAGTTTGAACAATATACTTTTACAATTTTTAAAATACAGTTTTAAACTGAAGCACTACATCGAATTATACATCACGTTGAAAGTAAATAAATTGGATTCAACATTTTAACTTGCTCAGATAAAATTTAACAGATACCATTACACAATATCTGTGTTCGTAAGCACTAAGATATTTTTTTTTCAGCGAACTATACACATACGTAAACTACAAAGGTTAGATGTAATCAAATTTCGGGAGAGGGAGAGAGGTTTTAAAATCTCTATTTCCCGTTCCATTTGTGTACAGTTCTTGATTGTCTTCAACGGAAAAGATAATAACTGATAAACAAATTTTAAGTTATTGTATCTTTTGAACGGTATACATTTGGAATAATATTTATTCGTTCGAACAAACAATACAACACTTATTTATGTACAATATTGCGTAATAATTAATATAATACATTTCTAATAATATATTATGAATGAGTGAATACACTTTGCAAAAAGAAAAAAAAATAGACCGGCAATAATAGAGATATACGTAATGCAATTATTGTGTTTGAAAATGCGTTACTGCAGATATTATTTTGACCGCAGTATTTATGTAAAGTATACAAAATACTACCTATATAACAATAATTTGATTGTGTTGGATAACTTCTTCGATAACGATTGGACAACATATTTTGAAAACCAACTGCTACGAATATACGTCTAAACCGATGCTGTTAGAAACATAGGACGTGTGCGTTATAAATATTATTTATATTGTTATTCGTTTTTTTTTTTTAGATTCGAAGCGTATTTATTGGTTTTATTACGAGGTGTGGCTATTAAACAACGAGACTGCTCACCTAGAGGGCGCCTTAGATGGGTAGTGAAAACAACGAGTAATGCGTTGGGTATCTAGATATCTTATCTATGCACGTACCAAAACACGTTTTCGTCACTATTATAGTATTTGTGCAGTAGTGGTTTGAAACGAACGTGTTTTTTTCTCCGGCCGAAAACCATGTGTGTCGAAAAACATGAGCAACGGATAAACGTAAAATTTTCTCGTTAAACTAAAAAAAAACTCCAACTGAGTGCTATAAGTTGTTAAAAGAGACCTATAGTGAGGATTTCCTATCTCGGGCGCGTTTTTGAGTGGCATAAATTATTTTCTGAAGGTCGAGAGTGCACCGGAATCCAATTCGGTCGTAATCCAAATTCAAAACCATGCTGATCGTTTTCTTCGATATCAACGGCATTGTGATGACTGAATGGGTTCCAGAGGGTCAAACTGTGAACCAACATTACTATTTGACAGTTTTGGCAACATTGCACGAATGAGTTCGTAAGAAACGGTCGATATTGGAATATGGATATGGGCACCTGCCCATAACGCGCTGTCTGTGAAGCGTTATTTGACCGCTTAAGGCACTCCAGTACTCGAACACGCGTCTTACTCACCCGACTTGGCACCCTGCGACTTTTACTTGTTTTCGAAGATAAAGTCTGCCTTAAAAGGAATCCGGTTTGAGTCGATGGAAGAGGTGAAACAAAAATCGGCGGAACTCCTGAATGGTCTTACGAAAACATACTTCCAGCACTGCCTCGAGCAATGGAAGAAACGAATGAAACGGTGTGTGGCGAGGGGAGGGGAGTATGTTAAAGGGGAGCATTTGAATGTAGAATAACTTTTATAATAAAACACTTTTTCGTAGCCAGTCTCGTTATTTAATAGCCACACCTCATATGATGTGTGTTTTTTATTTTTTTATTTTTCTGTTTGTGTTCAACTTCTCGTAAAGTTAACTTGCTTCGATGTATCGAGTAAAGAACTTTTACCGAAAAGAAATATTATCTAGTTGATACATTAAACGGGTAATTTTTTGATTTTCCAAAGAGGTTTTTAAAAAGAAATTGGAAAAACACGGGAACAAGATTGTAGGTAAAATGGCAAATATTTACGGGCGATGCGGCGCAGAGCGATGTTAACAATTTCATTTTTTTTAATTTTTGCAAATTATGTTTTCAACTAGCAATATTGCTTTAATCAAAAAATGTGTCTAGACCTTTTTGGATCTATAGAGGCTCATGAAAAAAATCGTTTTTGATTTTCCAAGTAATTTTCGTAATAATTGCAAAAACCGAAACAAAAAATATCGAAAAATGAAAACTATCAAATTTACGACGTACAATTTCATTATTTTTAAATTTTTACGCACGATGTTTTCTACTAGAAATATTGCTCAATAGAAAACAACAAGAGACCTTTTTTGTTGTGTTTTTAATCTTGTTGGTGAGTAAAAAAAAATGATTTTGAATTTTCCATGTCCTTTTTTCTAATAATTGAGCAAAACCAAAAAAAAAAAACGTAGAAAGAACGGGAAAATAATGGCCTTATTATTTTTAATTTTATTTTTTTGTTGTGATTCAATTAAAATTATTTCTAGAGACTTGATATTTTGACAGAAAACATATATTTCCTTTTTCTAGGCGTAGTAAAATTTTTAAAATTTTTAAGTTTAAGAGATTTGTACGTGGTTTTTATTTAATATCTGTGAATAAAATAATTTGACCGAACAAAAAGGCTTGTAAATTTAACTAGAAGTTCGGTATAAGTTTTACTTAGTGGTCAAAAAGTGGTGGTATGTGTTGTATTTTAGATTCTGAGTGCAGCGAGAAATGTATTGGTTTTACAATGGTATTTATTTTATTTTTGTTTTATGTGAACACTTTTCTACCAGTAAGCATACTCCGATTATTAAGTATTATTAAGTAGCACTTTCCTAAAAGAAAATGTTTTTTGGGTGGTACTTTAGAGAGGTCGTTTTTGAAATTCTCATTCATATTCGAAATAAAGAGGAAATCCTCAGTCTTTAGGTTAAAAAAGATTAAAAATAAGGTTGTCATTGGCAATCGTTTTTATTTATTTTTTGTTATTATTAGGTTTTTATTATTTTAATCATTTTTAAACAGTCATATGGAAACATAAAGTTGTAATAATTTTACCATAATAACATATATACCATATATTGTATTGTTGACAAAGCAACACTATCCGCTTGGGCGGTTTAGAAATATGAAAATATTATACCGATAGATTATTATGCGATTTTGAATTTTACAATAGTTTGCTGTCTGTAATCAATAGGTACCCAATATTTGAAATTATGACTTAAAAAAAAAAAAAAAAGATAAATTACTGTAGAAACTTATAAACACATTTTATGATGTAATATTATAAAAAGTATAAAAAAATAATATACGTAGATAACATTTAGATAGGTATAAATTATACTTTGAAATTTCATTAAACAACACTCCTACAGTATAATACGTGCTATACGATTCATTTTATGGCGACAATTTTTAATATTATTTTTTTTAAATACTTTAATTAGGTACAAATTATTTCAATTAAATTAAACCCTAACACCTAACAAGTAAAAAGTTACTAAGATATGAACACCGCGTATATTATACTGTTAAGGAAAACAATTATGTATTATTTAATAATCATAATTAATGATTAACTACCAATTTTTATGAAGATTTATATCTTATACCAGTCACATATTTAAAAATTTAAGCTCTGACTTACTGATGACTTACTCCGAGCACAAGTAGACAAGATTTGAGTAAGCCAAATTAACTAGCCAATTACCAACCTGTTCAATATATGCATGTTTAAACTAACAAATAGTTCTCTTCATCACCAACAACAAAAGCGCTGCTTCAGAGCCTACCTCAACAGATCTTAAAAAAAAAGACGTGTGTGGGACAATTTTTTTTTTTTTTTTTTTTATCAGTGCTTCCAATACGAGTATACATATACATTAATGACAAGTAATGAATAAATCTTCAAAATATCAATAGCGGCAATAAGTAGAAAGTAATATAATATATAATTTATACTGCAGTTGCCTAGTATACTGAATCGATTTTAATACAGGTACTTAATATGAAATATCCAACGAATACAATAGTTTACGAACCGTGCGTAAATAATATTCCCGAATAGGATTGTGTCACAGATTCCAATAAACTGCATTGGTATACTGATAACGAACTCGCAATATTATATTGAGAACTCTAAACGCAAACATTCGCGCTGCATAATATGTTTATAATATATTGTTTGAGTTCAATTCATGTTACAACTGAAATATATTAATACAACCGCACCGTTGAAATATAATTAAATGCACGCGTAACTTGATACAAGTAGGTATCATACTAATATTTGTAATGTGTAGACATTTAGAGTATAATACTTTTATTTTTAATTTATGAATTCTACACATGTGGTGTATACAGAAAATATATATATATATATATATGTATTTTTATCTAACCACGTACGTACGTTGAATTTTTTATACGACTGCATGGTCAATAACCCTATACAATATTGTTAAGTAAATACAAATATACGTATACATTATTATGTGCGTTTGGGAAAATAACGTGGTTTTTTTCTTTTTTTTTTTTTAATACAATAGGTACATCAAATTAATTTAAATCTAAATCGAAAAATTAAGACGTTTAAAATAGTTCGTAACAATAATCTGAATTTCGAAAATATATACATATGCCCAAGTACCTATTATATTCTTTATGAATTGTTCACATAATATACGATTTCAAGAAACCCGTTCCCGACCTTTTGTGTTTAGTTTTATGTATTTGTAACGAACACCTAATAATTAAATAAGCATTAAAAAATCTAATTGTTATTTTATTTTATAATTATATGATGCTGCAGTTTACTGTAAAAATAACAAATCGATACGCCTGCAGTGATTTTTATAACAATATTATAATACGTATAAGATAAAAACGAGATGGGAAACAATTATTTATTTTTATGAATTGGGTTAAATTACAAATAATAATTATAAATTACGTACCCACTGTGTTAATCACTATTCATTTCCAAAAGCTTCGACAATATTTTAACACACTCAATCGAATTCCTTTAAGAAATTAAAGTAATTTTTTAATAACATTTTTTTTGTCGGATAATAAAGACCGATTGTCCTCAACGGTAAAAATACATTTTTTTTTTTTTATATTTTTTAAAATATAAAAATAAAATAATTATAACTATAAATTCCGCCGCGGTTATTAACTACACCTATACCTAGGTATTCAAAATCAACGAATCGAGAATATAAAAGACCGCGTGAACCGTACAGACGGAAAATATAACAAAACACAAAATTTATATATATATTGTCATAGTTCGGTACGTACAATAATGTTACACAAAAATGATTTTTCAATCACATTTACCAGTCGAATAACATGGTTTACTTATAAGGAAAAATAAACGGTTATCGATTTGTCAAAATAAAGATAATATGTCTAATGAATTCGCGAACATTATGAACGATAACACAATCAATGTGAAAATCGCTATTAAGACTAATAATAGTTTAATCGAACGCATAAACAATAAAACTAAAAATTTCACAAAAAGTCCCTCTTCTTTTGAAAATGCTGGTATATATAAATTTGAATGCAATTGTAATA
The DNA here is from genome assembly GCA_902439185.1 of Cinara cedri. Lineage (NCBI taxonomy): Eukaryota > Metazoa > Arthropoda > Insecta > Hemiptera > Aphididae > Cinara > Cinara cedri. The sequence goes on from CABPRJ010000495.1 coordinate 649,760, forward strand.
AATTTTATACAGGTAAGACAAATAGAAATTTTAAAATAAGATATAAAGAACACATTTCTGAAATAAAATTTAAAAAGACTGTCCCTAATTCGAATTTCGCTAAACATGTTTTAGAAAATAACCATAATATAAGTTTTGATAATAATACAGGCTTAGAAATATTAAATTTTAAAGTAAAAAGTATTAAAAGTATTAAAGTATTAAAAAAATAATATCTAATAATCATTATAGATAATAAACAATAACCAAATTATGTATATTTATTAACATATCTATATCTAATAATAATTAATTTTAAATAATCTCCCCAATTAAAATTAATTATTTGTATACTCTATGTAAAACGACTAATTTGTATAATTTTTTTTTTCTTTGTATTCCTTCATTAAATTTTTTATATTCGAATAAAATACGAATACGTATGTACATTATGTAAACAACTGTATACAGTATGAGTATGTACATTATACACGTACCGAAATGTCCTGCAAAAGCTGTGGCAAGAAATACAGCAATAGCGAATTGGACATTTAAATAACATTTTTACCTGGCAATTTTTTCAACGTCCATTATTACACCTAATCTAGGCTATAAGAATATACTAGAATATAGCTGCTATCGTCGTAAATTTGATGAAAAACTACCCGTATAATGTTTGGAATTTTCTTATCAACTAAAAATTATGGTAAATTTTATGAATATATGCACGTCATTGATAACGAATTTGCCAATAAAAAGCTACGGCGATATAATATCGTTTACAGGCCCGCGGTCACGTTTCTAATAATATATATATATATAAATAATATTATAATAGTACAATATGAGAAATATATTATGATTATTGCACTCGGCTGTTTGAACAAAAAAATATCGTCATATATAATGTGTCATCGAATTTGCTGTATAAAACATTTAAATATGACGTACGATAAGTGTTAATTTTTGACAAAATGGATTTTGTTTAATTTTTTTTTTTTTTTTTTTTAATAAACACTGATATTATTACTCGTACTGCACATACAAGTATCGTTATTTGTGCGCAATAATATCATACGCGTAAAATACCTATACGCCAGAAGCCGTTCTGACGAGTATATGTACACAGTTCTATGCAGGCAACGTTGGCTTTTTCACGTCATTTTTTAAGCGGAATTTTTCTTTGGATTCTTCGGCTTTCGCAATTTTCAAACGGAAAAACTCGAAAAACAAACGTTTAAAAGTCGTCAATGTTCGTACTATATTTGTTATAGGAACGTTTTTACACGACTTAGGGAATTTAATCGAAATCCATACACAAATGTTATTGTTCAACCATCGATGTACCGTCTTCGTCAATAATATACAGTCGTGTTTACTGCATTTTTGCGTAAAATCGGAAATAATAGAAATTAGAAGAAAAAATGTTAAATATTTTATAGTTTTTAATAGTTTTCACGGAACACCGATTGTATATTATCATCGATTATCAATCATTGTCATTCTCACAGTTTATGCGTGTCCGTTGTAAATTGCTATGAGAATATATTTTACAAATCTGAACAGTTTAACGAGCTGGTACCTAATTAAAAAAAAAAAAAATTTGAAATTTAAGTTACAAGTTGCTTTTTTTGATAACTTTCAACGCAGCTAATTCAACAAAATTTGTTAACCTAATCAGATTTGTATAGATAGCAATATCCCAATAGGTGCAATGTATAGATAGGTATTCTTAACTACTAAGTTATCGATTTTATTCCAAAATAAAACGTGTCTGAATTGATTTGAATATATATATATATTATATCATGTATGCAATACTCTTACAATTTCCGAATTAATATACAAGTACCTAATACTCATATTCATATTAGAAAATATACTTTTTGCTTGGTTTTTTTTTTTTCTTTATATACGTATAGCTTCTCTGTGAGCGATTGCAGAACGCCATTTTATCCCCCGATACGAGCTGAACGAGCTTCCTTCGAGAGTTTGTTTTCTCGTTAAAAATACACACGAAAAAAAAAACCGTTTACACAAGTGTGTACGGTATACAAAATGGAAAGTTCAAACCAAATCGATAAAAAAACAGAAAATGTGAAAAACTTATACGCGCGTCATCATGAAGATCAATTTCCTCGTATAAACATATTATTATTATTATTATATACTTCGTCGCGATCTTGGTCAACATTCGAAGTGTGTGTTCCACATTATAATAGTGACAAATTTATTTTTCCTCGACACTTGATATTTTCCGAGTTCACCATATATTATGTCATATGGTTTTATATTATAATATAGTTCTTTGTTTCGGCTCATCGTCTAGGTGTTGGTATTACTATCACTACACGACCACCGGTGAAGTGTGCAAACAAACGTGACCACCGTGACCTTGATTCGTAATAATATTATTGTTTATTATTGAAAACGGGAAGAGTAATAATAACGCGAGAATAATGGATTTTTTTTTTAACGTCTTCGTTCGATCTTTCGACAATACGGCGTCCATCGCCTTTCCCGTCGTATTTCGTCACATGCCGGTAATACACCTTAGGTTATTCACCATGATAGATTTGCCGAATAACTCTGCTTAGCGCATAAACTTCCAAACACAAAGTGATTGCAGTGTTTTTCACTGTGATAATAAAGTGGACGTATAGCACGCTTTGCATTGCCAAACAAAAGGACGGTTGTTGTCTAATTTACATCTCGAAGTGCAACCTCTAAAGGGTAACAGACACAGCGTTTTTGGTATTTGTGGATAGGTAATTGAATTTATTTTGTTCATTTATGGATTACCTTGATGCTACGGATGAAAACAAACACTTTTAATTGAGTCCTGATCAAAATCCCGACAAGATCAAAGTTCCGACAGATTCGAAGTCTCGACAATTAAATTTCTGACGATAGGCTTAAATCCACCAAAACAATGTCGCCAACATTTTTTCGAGGCCCCGTGTTTTCATATAAAATATTTTCAAAAGTGATCAGAATATAATGTGATCGAGTACCTACTCTAAAGTAGAAACTGAATTCAGTGATATCATCTCTCGGGATTTTAACTGTCAGAATTTTTAATTAGTCGGAATTTCAGTGCCGGGATTTTGTACGCCTCACGTTATTAGTATTATTTAATTTGGTCGATACTGACAAGGCAGAACTCTTTTTAAAAGATAAATTACCGAGCAACAACGATTAACTGTAAAAAGGATAGGGTAGAAACGTAAATTGAATTTCTTTTATTGATTTCTGTTTTTGAAAGGATTGAGCTCGGGAAATTACCAATTATAATATTGTATAACCTGTCAGTGGCGTATTTAAGTGCGGATATTAGGAACATAAATATCTCCCTTGACATTTTTTAATTCTCTTTCTACATTGGTAATAATACACCTATTATTTTTAAAACACAAACTTCTCTGATTTTAATCAGAAAAATCGAAAACATGTTGGTATCTATACGTCGTTAATATAATTATCGAAAAACATAAAACCAAACCAATCCGCTACCATAATATGCAGATTAGATTATTTCTTAAATAGCGGATACACTATTCACAATTACTAATACCTATTTAATCGATTTCGGTGGTGATTTTAGAGTACATTGAATTATAAATTTCTTATAAACTCCAAATTCAATGTATCTTTTCTTGACAAAATCTTGAATACGTCACTGTAAATATGTATATCTTTACAATAGGTATTATATACACACAGTTTAACTATTGATTTCAATAAAAAAAAATAATTATATATTTGAACGAGTGAACTAAATAAAACTATTTAAAAAAAAAATACAAAAGTTTCTAACAATAAAAATGTCACAAAATATGACAAAATATACATCAAATTCTAAAGTTTATCATTTTATAATATATTATTATTTTCTTCTGGCGATCATTGCCCTCCGAATTAACGTTTTGAAACCAATAAAATTAATATTTTCATACAAATTGTCCATAATATATTTCACCGGTCATATAGGAAAGGCCACGAATTAAAATATGCAGAATACCAAACGAACGTATGATAAGTGAAGCTCGAACCTTCTCACACTTCGCAAGGCCATTAACACCATCTAGTATACTCTTTACAAGCTACGTCAACATTAATATTATAGAAATATATATGCAGCAATTTATTACAAAACCCTACTCCTCCAGTCTAAACTTTAAACTGGTTTTAGTTGATTTTTATACCAATTTTGCCTTACAGCGCTAACAATGTTAACCGGGCGGATGCAGAACAACACTGATAAAACCTTTCCGTTCGGTGTCCTGTATATCTTAATTCGTGGGAAACACTAATTTATGTATTTATGTATATATATTATAAATCTGTAAAGAAAAGATTTTAATATGAACCGATTTTTTTTTTTTTTGCTGTCTGTTGATAAAATAAATTAATACAAACATACAATTCCTAATGACGTTCTCGAATGTTCCGTGATTTAATTTTCGTAAATTATGCTCGTATGCCTAATTATAATACGTTTATTGAAACGGTCCATTATGACAATTTAAACTGCATATGAGTAGGAATATAATTACCTAAAATCGAATTATTAATAACCTAATTAGATAATATAATCTAACTCAATCAAATAATAGTGTTGGTGCCGGCAGTTATTTTGAGTAATAACGGACGAAAAAAATGATAGGCGTATCGTAATTATTGTGTTAAACAACATTGCATTTTACAATAAAATTATAATAATTGTGTATTCGTTAATTATTATTATTTACGAGTTTTCCATACATTGTATAATATTCAATTAAATCCCGCATCTATATTAATTAGTGATACGAATGATAAATTAAAGAATGTTTTTCTCTCTCAGACAAACTAAACCTTACCTAATTATTATTATGTTCCCTATGTTTGGTTTTAACAATTACAATTATTTACATTTCGATACAATTTGTTTTTGAAAAACCTACTCAAAACGATAATATACGTCGGAATTGTTATTAAAAAAACGCCACACGCGCATTTACTATCTCAATCCAACTGACGCAAAATATCAAAATTTAAATAAGCGATTATTTCCAGGGGCTGTTCGTATAGCATATGTCTAAAAAAAAACAAAAAAAAAAAAAAACGACACAAAAAGCTATGACTATGTTAGTTTTTATTTTTAATAGCAGTATTTTTTGTGTATACGTAATACAATTTTTGTTTCGCCATCCAAATCCAATATAAACGTTTAATAAAATTAATAGAAACGTTAACAGACAAATAAAAACATAACACACTGTCGTTACGTCAAATTAAAAACAAAATTAGTTTTAACGCTGTTATTTCGTGGTGGATTTTGTTATAATTTCGGTCTGGTAACGAAAACCGTTTCGTTATTATTTCATGTGTGGAAATGACAGTCTAAAATAATGTCCGGTCACAAATCCGTAAAAACAAATATCGCATTATTCGTAAATCGTTTATAAATATCATAAAACTCGTCCTATCACAGATTGATTAAATCGAAATGCGTATATATTTTAGCAAGTATCTCGAAAATCAACGTACAATTATTATTCGTTTAGGGAAAAATATAGACAATAATGGTATTATTATTTTATCGTGCAAGACATCTGATACGATCGGTCGAGCGGAAAAAAATATTTTAATCACGTAACAATGATTTATTGACAAACGCACGTGTTAGCGCAGCTCTACGCGTGACAATCGTGTACGTAGTTCGATTGAGGAAACGATCGACACTTAATCGAGAAAATGTTTTGTTCTCTCGCGGAGGGAATAATAACAAAAACAAAATATAGTGATGAAAATAAAAATTTGGAATAGATATTCAACGCGTAAATAACGTATCGTGCTGTGGAGTACAATGGGAGACGCCATGGTGGCGATGGTATCGGTCGTATACCTGCAGGTAGGTACTTCGGATGAACGGACGGAACAAGGCTGACGGACCGGTATCTGTAATGCAAGTGGTGTTTACATGGTGGCTAGCTCGAATGGTAAACAAACAATAATCGTGGTATTTTATGGTTTTTACCGATATGACCGTACGCCGTAAAGGGATTCACAAATATTATCGGGCGTCGCCGTTTTTCCACCAAAATAAACATCTCACTTTACCGCCAAGACACGTTTCCACCACCAAAAGAGATGGTGCCGCCAATTTCGGCAAAAACTCCGCCGACGCACGAAACAATTTTCGAAATTCAGCATAGGTCATATTGACACGTATTTTAAACATTTATGTTTCACAACGATTTGAAACGATTCTGAACGGCGATCGGTTGGTAGTGTTGTTTTGTCAACAATATATGTGTCATATTTTGATGAAACAATAACGTATACATTGAATATTTTCTTTAGTAATCTTTGTATAATATTGTACCTGTTTTACCGTTCTCTCGGTTTTTACCGGTTTTTCCAATTCACTGGGAAAATCAAGAAATGACCTCCTTAAAGTACCACCCCAGTCAGATTTATTTTCAGAAAAAATACTATCGTTGTAAATCGAAGCAAAATTGTGGGTAAAAAGGCTGTCCACAGAAAAAAATTAATAAAAAATAAAATAAACACCGTTGTAAAACCATGAGCTTCTTCGCTTCACTCAGAATCAAAAAAACGTGCGCAATCAAATACCTATTTTAAATTTGTTCATTGCAGCAGTTAATAAGAAATAACATGAATCAAATTATTTGTAACAAGAACGAATAATAAATACACACCTAAATACGATAAACTTAATCGTAATAATAAACTTTCGGTGAAAACATGGCAGTATCAATAATCTTTGTCACCGAATTACAAATCATGCGAATGAAACCGACGTCGTATATTATATCGGACACTGTATAACCTGATGGATTGCTCATTTTCTCTATAGTTGTATGGAAATTGTTTACGTGAAAATTGGTCAATATCTCTTTCGGTGAAAAATGGAAATGGTTCATTTTGGTGGGAAAAGGACAAGAGATACGTTCGGTGGAAAAGGGAAAGGTTCAATTTGATGGAAACGGGTGCCGCCGATATTATCACCGGACTTGTGTGCCGGCGATAAGTTTTACAAACCGGAGAAAGTATTATAACGAAACATGCTCATTATACTCGTGTAGCTTGAGCTCCGTCATCGTATAAGGGATAAGATGAAATGTGTAAGTTTATCTATATAAGCAATATGTGCGTCATCATTATCGAGAACGCGGTTTCGAATAGAAAGCTCTATACTCTCGTGCATGATATAAGTATACCACAATAATCGGTTATTACAATAATCGTTCGGTTACAGTATCGGCCTGGCACACCAAAAGCCCCTGGAGCATATTTCGTTTTAATGGGCCCCGTAGATGAAAAACACAAAGACCGCGAAAATCAGCGCGATACTTGGTTCGGGAATCGGCATCAAAAGTCTATAACATGTTCAAAAATAACAACGGATTTCGCAGCGACGCGAGTAGGCGAATACCGGAGTAAACACCTAGGTACTATATGTTATAAGTGTATACTTATGACGTAGAAATATATTAACAAAAACAATGTTCAGTTTTCAGTATTTTGTACATATATTTACTCGTTCGCAACGATTTTTAATAACATAAATCACTATTATTCGACTTGATTATTTCAATTTTTTTACTGCGCTCTGCAACGAACAACTCAAGTCTAACCAATTTCTTTGTGCCTTTGTACAAAACACAGTCGGTAGTAAAATGTCGATAATTCATAAATCCTGGGACCCGGGGGCTCCTAAACACAAACGCGACTGGGGGCTCCGGCCGAGTTCACGGCCTAGTGACCGTGGCCAGGGTGAAAAGGGGAACAAATGTTAATGATAAAAACAAAAATTATAATGATTTTGATATCATAATAAAATAATGTACTCACTCATAATTTGTAATACCAACAGGATACCGAATCCCAAAATGATGGACAACAGGTGCGAGAATCCCGACTGCTTGTGCCTAGCGAGCACTTCGAAAAACACCACGTATAACAACGTGCCGGCTGCCAGTCCTTGCAGGATGACCGCGACCCGTCCCGGGGAACCGTCCCCGGAACCGCCGGAGCCGGCTTGCACGAGTAGCATGCCGATTATGATACCCACGGGCGTGACTATGGCGAACGTGGCCACGTACATGACGAGCACGGGTCTCCGGGTCTTGGACCAGGCGAGTTCCAGGCCTATGCAAAAGGCGATGACCAATTTGTGCGTGGCCACGGCGATAAACAGGTACCACATGTTGCCGATACGCTCCTCCAGCCCGATGGCCAGTCCCTCGAACACCTCGTGGAACGACAGTGCCAATACAGCGAACAGGCCGCGGAACGAGTGTTCTTCGTCCTCGGTGTCGGACTCTCCGGACTCCAGCTTCATCTGTTTTTCCTTGTCGTCGTTGAACCGTTGAAGCGACAGCTGTTTGCTGTGACCGTTCGGTCGGAATTCGTCCGATCCGACGGACCCAGTCGTGTCCCACGGCGCCGGCCGGTACCGACTTTCCGTCGACTCCTTCAGTAGCTCCTTGTTGCTAGCCGTGGACATTCCGCCGGTCACCGAAGGTATCGAACTCGGTGACCCTCCGTTCAGCGAAGCCCTCGGTATGGACATGGTCCGCCGTCTCAGACTCATCGACCGGTGCAGCACCTCTTCCGCGGAGTTCTTGTCTGTGTGGCTGGCCGCGCACCTGTCCAACACTGAATGTACGACCTCGTCGACGAGGAACACCATAAAGAATCCCAGGCAGAATATCAGGTCACCCAGGTGCTCGAGGCCCTGGCCGACAGGCAACTGGCCGGATTTTTGGAGCTCCAAAACGCCCTCGCGGACCTCGGGTTGCAGGTGCAGAAGCGTGGTGAACAGCAGTACGCCGCCGCCGAAGCACAGCAGCAGCGACACGAAGGGAGAACCGGCGGCCGTGTCGCCCCCGTGCCTGTGGCCGCCCGTGGACGCGGAACCGGCGGCCGCCGGTTTCCTGCGCCACCACTTGGTCAGTTTCAACGGTATGACGCCTAGCACAAAAGAGCCCAGTCCCAGCACGAGCATGGCGAACGTCTTGGCTACGGTCAACTGGTCCACGAGCGCCGGCGTGAGGTTTACGGCATCGTCGTTGGACAATATCACAGGGTCGGCCATTCTGTAACGTCGTCACTTTACATAAAAACGAAAATGTACGTGTACGGCGTCCGCGGTGTACGATATTTTGCCGTTGAACGAAAACAACCGTTTACGGTGCTTGACGACCGGGCTAGCCACGCGCGCGCGTAACAGTGGCCACCGCCGACCGTGCAAAAAAACGCGCACCGCAATTCCGTGGACGCAAGATCGCGAGTACCTGCAGCCGCGCGCAGCAGTACACTTCGAACTCGGACGCCGGTCACTGCGTGTGTGCCGTGCCGGTGTCGTGTCGGCGCGGATAGCTGTGGCGTCTACGACGCAGCGGCGGCGACGGTCAACCACCACCACCGCCGCAGCCACCGCCGCCGACGACGACGTCGTAACGGCCGCCGTACGTCGCCACCACCACTACTACTTCTACTTCTACCACACTCTACACTACAAACGTTATTACCGAGTAAACAGAATAATATTTCAGTTTTGCTCTTTGGGTCGCGGTTCCGTCTTGCTCCCGCGCCGTCAGCTGATAATCACTGCCTCCGACGCCCGCTCACGTTCTATCGCGTTTATTACCATCGCCTTTGGTGTTGTTTTCCTTATTTTTGTTGTTGTTGTTGTTGTTGTTTCGACGACGACTGGACAAGAATCGATAGTTCCGATCCTATAATCACAATGCACGGGCCCCAGATTAGATTTCATTTATTCTGCGGCACGACTGCGCGCGAACGCGTAACGACCGCAGCGAGAACCATAAAACAGCTCTGTAATGGATTCGACTATATTGGATGGTTACACCGACACAGACGCACGCCCGCTATCCAAAGGCGCCATTCCAGTTTCCTATAAGGAGGGGGGGGGGCGCTAACATTACACGAGGAGACCAATTCAATTCCCTCGCCTCGGCCAATTATTTACTAAACAAATTTCGATAAATAACTTATTAAAACATTTTTTTTTTCGATTTATTTTTATTACACGTGTCTAAATGACTCTCTATACATAAAAGTAAAACAGGAACGCATTCAAACTTTTTTGCAGTATAATGTCTCTATAATATATTAATGTTATACAGGCTGTCTCGTGAAAACAAACCACTTGAATATCTCCAGAAATAATAAAGATAATCGAATACTGTTTTTTTTTTTTTTTTTTTGTATTACTCACAGGGAAGAGGTCTACAAATATTTGTATTTTAATTAATTTTTTTTACTATTTAAAAAAAACTTTATTTAATTATTTTCGGAAAATTTTAAGATAGCCATTCTGTAAAGATTATTATTCTGAAAATTTTCTTAAAATTCTTAAAATTTTCTGATAATAATAAAGTAGTTATTCTATAAGTTTTTTTAATAAAAAAAAAAAATGAATTAAAATGTAAATATTTGTAGTCCTCTTTTCAGTGAGTAATATAAAAAAACAGAATTTGATTATCATTATTATCTCCGGAGATATTCAAGGAGTATATCTTCGTGGGACAGTCTGTATTTTAATTATAATGAAAACTTAATTGTCAGGCTCGAGTAAAACTGTGTAATGCAACTACAGTAAATATAATATACTGGCATACAGTTAATTTAAATTGTATATTATTAGATTTTAAGCGTAGCAAGAAATGCATTTGTTTTACTATGATGGGCACTATTTTTTTAAATTCTGATAAGATTTTATCAGAAATCTTACTCCAATCGAAAAATGGCAGAAACCTTTTTTATTGCATTTCAAATCTAGTTGATGCATTGATAAATAATAATATTGAACAAATCTGAAAAAAATCCGTAAATGAAAAATAGACAAATTTTTCGGCGTTAACTATTTCATTAATTTAATTTTTTTTTTCTATTAGGTATTTCTATCCGAAATCTTGCACTGAAATTCAAATATTAACATCTTTTCTGTAAAATATTTTTTCTTGTTGATGTTTAAAAAGTCTTTTTTTGATTTGTTATGCAGTTTTCTTAATAGCTAAGAAAGATCAGGGAAAACGTAAGAAAAACGAAAAAGCAATATTTTCAATTTTTTTTTTTTTTATGTACCTAGTTTGATTAAAAATAACTGTAGAAACCTAACATTTTCATAGAATACTTATCTAGAAATGGTAAAATTAAAAAACACACGGTTAAGCTATTTATAATCATTTGACATTTTTGGGTGTTTTTAGTTTTATTTAGTAGGTAATATGTGCATAAAGTAGTTTGACCAAGACCTGATTAACTAATAGACTAAGATGGTTGCAGCTTAACGCGCCATTACATGGAAATAGGGACACAACAAAATAATTTTTTTTTTAAATTGATTTAAAATTAATGAAAATCAACCTCTGCCTACTGGTGGCAAAATTAATCAGGCCCTATGTGGCTGTGACTATAGACATACGAATTTGGTGAACAGTTTAGAAGAGGGGAATCTACGTTCTAAGATGTAGGGGCTTATTTTTAATTAGCCTGTAGTCGCCTTTTAGATAAATCCGGTCCTGTGCTTGACCAAACAGAGATGCTTGAAAATTTAACAGGAGGCCCATTGTTATACAATTGTTCTTAGGGGTAAATAAAAAAAGTCGAGTGTTTTGTAGTAGTTATTTTTAATAAACATTTTAACAAGGTCAAATATTGACGAAAATCGTAAAAATTACGGCGTTTCAAAACATAACCGAACTTTGCACAAAATCGTTTTTCATTAGCAATGGTTTATCGTTTCATATAGACATAAATTAAGTAACTTAACTTAATGTGTCCTATCGTCTTCCCGACTTTCCACTTACATTAATGATACGCTCATTAGCAGTAGTAGCTTTTTCTAAACTACACTTACAAACATATTCAAATAATTTATCAATCAAATTCAATTTAAAAAACTATTAAAAACACTTGAATTATTATTAGACTAATTGTGTTCACAAATTGTAAGGATGAATAAGTCCATACCCTGCCTCACCCCCAAATGGTACTCTTGCCCTTATCTAAGGCTAGGGTCTTCAACCGATGGCCCGCCTTGTTGTTGTTTAAAGCCCGTGGATACATTTTTAGCATAACATTGTACTATTGTATTATATTATAACCTTTTAGATTCTGAGCGTAGCGAGACTTAGAGACTTTTTTTTTAATAAGCGTTTTGAAATAAAGTTTAAACGAAAATCGCAAAAAAAAAAAAAAAAATTACGGCACTTCGTGTATTATCAAACTGCGCTCAAAATCGTCAAGCAATGATTTATCGTTGCTTACAGATATAAATGAAATAACCTTATGTATCCTACCTTTCCAACTTCTCACCTACAATAATGGCCGCTCCCATCCCCAGTATCAGCTCTCTTTTTTATTATTATTATTTTATTATTTACAAGATAACTCATAATCGGCCCTTAACTCATATCACATGTAGTTTACGTAGTAATGTTGTACATTTTTTTCCCCAGTATCAGCTCTTTTTTTTTATATTTAAACGAATAATGATAACAATAATAGTTTATTACAAGAAAATAATAATAATTTTACGAACAATATTATACCTCTGCCAACCAAATCAACAACCGTAACTATGCACTTGTAATTACGTCACAGACACAGCGGGAATATAATGTTAGCGACTTAAAATTAAATTTGTGTATGAAATACGTGTTTTATTACGTATTCGGCCCACGAAACTACTGTGGAAACAACAAGTGGCCCGCTGCCCAAAAAGGCTGAAGACCTTCCAGATTTAAGGAGTCGCGTATAGGCAATTTGAATGACGTCTATGAAAAAATACAAATTAATCAACTGAAAACGTTAAAATTCACTTTTGGATAAATTTACAAATATATAATATACGATCCCATGGCATATCACAATAGTGTTTTATCGTGTGAAATCGTGTAACAAACTGAATCGTTTTACCGCAATATGTTGATAGAAGTGATAATTATCTGTGTTTTCCCATATATTATAATCGATTCTGATGATTATGTAACATTGTAACATAATACCATAATAAATATTTTGTACATTTTTTTTAAAATCCACAAGTAATCCCAACATTCAATAAATTTAATATTACGTTAAAACTTTCGCAGAGGATTCACGGAAATACTAATTGAAATTATGTTTTACAATTAATGTTAATATAACCCGAGATGGTTTTAATATTATATTGCAAAGGTTGTTTTGAACATCAAAATATAATCGTGATACTCTTTTCGTTTATTCGTTTACTATTTTTATGCCACAATCGGCAAAACAAACGTGCACTATTTGTATCGTCGATGTGTGACGATTCGTAAAATTGACAAACTTAAAACCCGAGCTGTAACCCCGTACTCCGGTCCACGAGATAAAGGAGACCAAAATATTTCGTATTCTTTTCTTTTTCAATGTTGTTTCGATTCTGAGTGAAGTAAAGCAGCTATTATAAGTTTTATAAAGATGTGATTTTTTTTTTCTCGGAAACACTTGTTCGATTAGTAAACATATGCTCAAATTTGTTCACCTTAAAATATGCGAACTTTTTTATGGTTTATCGAAATTTAGAAATATTAATCCCTTTGGTCATTTTTTTCGTTTTGTTTTATAAAATTACATTAAGTACCTCGGATCGATATATAAAACCCTTAGTAAAACTGAATGAAAAAAATATATAAAATTGTTTTGGTTTAAAATGTACTCGCCGAGATTATAATCTAGTCTCCCTCAGATTATGACCGAAAACCTGCCCTGTCCGGTAATATCGCGTCACCGTGAATTTCGCTCTATACACGCGTACCTCTCGAAAACGCGAAAACGGTTCGTGTAAAAAAAAAAACCGACCCGCACTCGACAAACTTGCTTTCACTGCCCGTCATCGCTAGAAAAAACAAAAATATCTACCTCGGAGGCATTACTGCGATACTATACGGTATACGACAAAACGAAAACGTCTGTAAACGAGCGTTCTTTACGAGTCCACTGCTCCCGCCAATATTATTGCCGGATGCCATTCCTGAATATGCGTCACAGCACGAGAAGTGCATCGCCACCGATATGCATACAAGGAGTCTGATTTCAACATCTAGGAAGTATTTTCCGATTTTGATTGACCCGTATCAATCGTGCTCGCGCATAAGTGCCATATTGTAATCCATTGTTTTCAATCGATTTTTTTTTTCTCGTAATTTCCCCCCTGTGATCTGTGATCTAATGCGGTTTTGCATAACAAATCGAGTGTTATTTTCGCCTATGGCACGATAAAGTTAGTCTGATGTACATGCACAAGCGCTATATAGTAACAAATCCAAATAAATAAAACACGGCCCCAGAGGAAGACCGTGACAAGATGGCTGGATCGAGTAAAAAGAGATTTAAATCGGATAGATGAAACAACAAGAACGGGAGATGCAGACAATAGAGACCTCTTGAAAAGTTTGGTTTGAGCAGGAAAAGAAGAAACCTGCGTAATCTGAAACAACTAAAAAAAAAATATACAAACTATAAACTATTATGCGTAACAAATAAAAGATTATCGCCTGATATTATAACACAGAGATAGATGAACTGGCTAGAGAATAGAAGAGATAGAATTTTTACACCAGTGTAGAATGCGGTTTAGAACAATAATGACAAAAATTACGGACTGATTGTGTCATAGAATAATACATAATGTTATTATAATAGCGTAACGTTTTGAACATATTACGTATTATGCATACTGCAATGTATTGCATATTATTTTATATACGTTCGGCTAAATTTTTTGTAATTTACCGATAATAATATTATGATAACTCGATAATCGTGTAATTGTAAAAATGAGATATTATTAATCGAACGTTTCACGGTCTTCATTATTACTGTTTTATTTTGAACCCTGTAAACATGTAATTAAAACGATTGCTATACTATAATGAGACAGAAACGTATTATTAATTGCATTGGCGATGTGTACGACCGCGACACACACCTTAAATACGGTACGATAATAATATTATTATAGTTTTTAATTGAACACTAATGTTACCAATTTCATGTAAGATTTAAAAAACCAAGTTAAAAAACTTAACCGGTTTATGTAAAAATCGTAATGTACGTGTATGAGAGTTAAAACTTCGAAAGCAAATTAAATTTAAAGTTTTGACACGTCTGGCTTTAGAATATTATAAAATGTTGAAAATAATAAATAAACTTAAAGTACTTGTTTATCAACAACGTGGCATACTTTTTACGCACAGGACAATGTTATTTGCGGGAACTTAAGAAGTTATGTTATAGCGGTTAATTTATAATTACACACTAAAAACAACAATAAATCATTACAATAAAAAACGATTCTGAGTAAAACTCGGTAAACTGGTTGAGGTTAAAGTATTAGCTATGTTTATCCTTTGTAGTCAAAGTAACCCACAGAAATCAATACAAAACAAAGCCGACGTATTTTATCGATATCATAGTTATTAGTTTTTTTTTTTTTTTTTTGGAAACGCTATTGAGAACCTATGTATATTTCTCAAATAAATACTTTTGGGCCAAAAATCCACGCCTTTTAAAGTGCGATAACAACAATATAATGTTTTTTTTTTACTAACCATATATTTATTGAAGGAAAAAAATCAAAACGGAACGCTAGGGGGTGAACTGGGGAAAACTGTTTCAAGTAAAGTGCCACTGAGTGGTTATTCCACATCGTTTAATCGTTTACATAATGTACGACGTGAACAAATTGGAGCATTTATACTATAACCGAAAAAGGTTAAGTTACTGTGAAGAAAATGCACATTTAAGTATTATTATAACAACTTCTTCACTACAATATCAGAATTTAAAAAGACGTCCTAGGATAATGGGGATAGGATCAGCCACTGTTGTAGGTAATTTTATATATACCTGTAAACAATGAAAAAATATTGCTTACGAAAAAACGATTCTGAACGAAATTCAGTTGATAGTAATGCTTTGTCAATATTATATATGCCATATTATAGTAAAATAATTAAACGGGCTCTATATATTTTCTTTAATAATATTTGTTTAATATTGTACCGATTTCTTCGGTTTCCCTACGTTTTTCCTGGTTTTCCCATTTTTTCTCCCAGTTTTTCACATTTGCCGAGAAAACTCCGGAGAAAATCGAAAAACAACTTCTTTAAAGTACCTCCTCGGTGAAATTTCCTTTTAGAAAAATTCCTATCATTTAAAGTTGAAGCAGTATTGTTGGTAGTAAAGTTATCCAAAGGAAAAAAAAATTGTAATACTACACAAACATATTTCGTGCACTTTCGCTCAACTCAGAATCTAAACGTAATGTGAAAATGAAAATAAAAAAATTACTTTCTTGATCATTAACTAGATTTAAAATGCAACAAAAAAGTTTTCTTGTCGTTTTTCTATTGGAGCAATATTTAGGGTAGAAAACTTAGGCCGTACAAATTTATGAAATCATTGCTCCGTAATTTGAAAAAATTTGATTTTTTGATTTTTCTCAATTAATATGAAAAATGAAATTCTCTGTCAGTTTCAAGCAACTTTGCTCCAATCTAGAATGATAGTACTTTTTCTGAAAGGAAATCTGACTGGGGTGGAACTTCAAGGGGGTAATTTTTTTTTATTTCCCAGCTGTTTTCATAATAAACGGGAAAAACCGGGAAAATCGTAGGAAAACGGGAAAATAGGCACAATATTAAACAAATATTATTAAAGAAAATATATAATGCATATGTGATGTGTAATTATTTCACCATAATATGGTATATTTATTGTACAAAGCAACACTATTAACCGAACTCACGTTCGCATTGGACAAGGAAGATTCTACGAACTAATTTCACAAATGGACATTTAGTAGAGAGAGTCCGGAATCTGAATGTAAAGCAAGTGTGCAATAAATAAAACACTTAATTCCGGACTGATATCTTAAGAAATACAACGATGATTTGGAGGACTTCGCCAAAGTAATCCCTGAGGCCTAGCTGAGTTCCTCGGGTGTTATAATATTTAATTTAATATTGTGATACTTAATATTACATTTTTTAATCCTTAAATGATTATTCATATCAACTTTAATAATATTAATTTAATCTGTTACATAGAAACTAGTAAGGAAATTTAATTTAGTGTTACCGTTCATTATTATGTCATACATTCGTATGAATATATATATATATATAACCTATTTATATTCCCGTTTTTTTAACCCTCACCCTCCTTTACTTAAACGGCCCACGCGTCTATAGTAGGTACCTACCTAACATACTATTAATTATATACGACACAGCCGGTGTTTTTTAAATACGGATTACAATAATTTATTAATGCAATGTTTTTACCTTATGACGGGTCTTGGAAAATGAGTTCATATGACCACATTAAGCAACTGGTCACTTATGCCGGACCACTTTTTACATTTGTTTAAAAAATAAAAATAAATACCATAAATACCTATTAAAATTATAACTAATTACGCCAAATTCATCAAATTTAAATCTTGTTACAACATTGTTTTAATACAAATTTACATCAATAATTTAGACCAATTCGTTAATAAATTATAAAACGTGAAACATGGTTCAGTATAAGTGAGAGTCCCCTATGAAATGATTGTTTATGAGTACACGCGCCAAATCTTTCTTTTAGACAATTTTCTTAAATATTGTCGACATTTTAGATTCCGAATGAAGTGAGGAATGTATTGTTTTTACAATGATATTTATTTTTTCTGTGAACAACTCTTATATCAGAAATTTTGATCAGATTCATAATAACAGGACTTTTTTTTAAAGAAAATTTGACTAGGGAGGTACTTTAGGGCAGTCATTTTTTAATTTTTCCTCGTAAATTGTAAATAACAAGCAACTCTCGAGTAACTTTGAAATGATATGTAAGCGTTATTTTTGTGACACCCTCATTTTCATGGGTGAAACCACTACATGCTTTTGATTTTTAAATAGCAACCTATATTAACAATGCCATATCTGGATGAAGTATTTGTTTAAATCATGTTAACTCGCAATTCACCACTTTTAATATTCATTAAATTATAATAATTCATAGAGATACAGCAATTTATGGAAACATATTTATAGTTTTCAACAGCAAATTAAATTTCTTGTCATAATTTGTTTATAATAAAAACATGCTCAATACGTTGTATAGATATTATAATTAAATATTACACAATATATTAAATGTAATAATAATATTTTTTATATTCGTTGATTGACTAATTTTAAATCTAATCGTAAAATACACGGAATTCCGAAACATTTTTAACCGAACTTTGTTCAGAATCGTTTTACGTTAGCAATGATTTATCATTGCGTACAAATATAAATCAAATTAGCTTTATGTATCTTTGTATTTTCTAACCTAGACTTTTTTCAACGGATTTTTAACAAATAATACCAAAGACTACAGTTACTCAAACATTTGAGTACGATTGCGTACATACCTAAACCATTTTACTATGATTGTGTTATTGTATAATTGTACACCTACACCCAAATATCTAACCACTATTATAATATATACACACACACCGTCAACAATATACATAATTCTGGGAGATTTCTCCCACTTGACATCCACATTCTGCATCACTCGCGTATTTAATCATTATGTCATTTTGCAATTACTGTGGTCGTGCATATAATAGTGTTTCGGTTTGTAAGGCCTAAACAAAAAGCGATATACTGTCCGAACACTGTTGCCCAATACATATTATAATATTATGTGGCCCATATCGTTTGTTCGAGTTTGCCACGTACCTATCTATATAATATGTGCTCACAATACTCTCGTGATATGATTATGTTTAAATTGTTCAAGTATACGCAGTTGCAGTGGCGTAAAAAAGGGGGGATGGCTAAGGAATCTATACACAGGGAGTATATACTTAAGAAGTGTGAAAACACTTTTCAAAATTTGTTTGATGATTGTTCGAAACCTCAATCACCCTTCCCCTTATTTATGCGTATGTTTCAAGCAAAAACGTTTTTAGCCTTCTCCAATTAAAAATTCTGTTTGCGCCACTACCCGATTGACACATATTTTCAACGGAAATTGTAGTCACCGATTTTTCCTTTTAGCGCAATATAGACAAAATATTATACTCTTCCGATATCGTTTTCAAAAGGAAGACATCGAATATCTTACGGCCCGTTATTTTCTATGCGAACGAATGTAAACGAATTTCGTTTCGGACGATTGTCGTCATACTGAAACAATAAATTAAAATTATACTATGTTCCGAAAATGTTGTCACCAAACTTATTATGTACACATGATGCACATTTTTTCCTGGATCAAACCGTAACGACAGTGTGGTTTTGTTCGACAAACACGCGAATCCTCGAATTATTTTATAACCAAATTATTTGATATTTTTCGCGCAATGTTTGTATTTTTATATTCAATCAAATCAAAATCCGATTGAATTGCCATACACACGCTATATGCAAACGAAATACACAAGATAATTACGTTAATCCAGACAGTTTCTCGTGTGGGTAGAAAAAAAACTATCACTGACTTTTACACGAATTTTCCGGTTGTTTTGTAAATGATTTCCCGCTAAAACAATAAATGCAGCTACTATATTATACAGGATACAGTTGGCAAAACTCGATCCTACACGGTTAACCTTAACTATTTCTATGTAAATAGTTCAGAACATTGTTCAATGTCGAGTGTTACAAAGAAACAGAGATAATGCGAATTTTGAACAATGTTCAAGGAAACTTTGTTAACTTTGAAACATATATTAAATACCTTGTGCGCGTGAAAACTTTATATAATCTGATTTTCACCAAAAACAAAACATAATAATATTTTAAAACTCAATATTCCTTTAGTCTTGCATAATTTCATAAAATATTCCACAATAATAAACAAATTCTAAATTTATCAACGCTATTCGTAATACTGCACGGGATCAGCGAAGTATAGAAGATATTTGATTTCGGTCGAAGTACGAGTATATTACAGGATGGCTATACATAAATCAAATTACAGGAGATGAGATTAAAATTATTTTAAGACTATCCCGCGATCGATTTGCAGTGTATTCGTAGCAAGTACAAAAGAAGATATTTTCGAATTATTATATTCCATATAAAGGTATGCCACACTGTCTCCATTCAACATCCCCTATGCTGCACGTTAATTTATTATAATATTCCCAATATTGTAATCGAGCCCCGAATACCCCGAATACCTACCCATGTCTAGGTTCTACTGTTTATAAATAAATTTAAATTTAAACTAACTAACCGATAAACGTGGATCACAAATAAAATAATGTAATATTGTTATTAATAATAAGTGCATACAAAACCTGACAAAATTTCGGATGTAAAACCAAAATCAAAAGTCCCATGAAACCGCGGCTGTATAACTAAGTGACATTTTAGTTTCGTGAAACTCAATATGTACAACTATTTGTTTTTGAATTTCATGGTTTCGCCAAAATTAAATTTCACATAACTGGTTTCACAAAAATAATATCCTTAGAGCGCTCGCCAGCCCGACTATGATGAAACGACCAAAAAATGCGATAACGGTCAAACTATCTATAAAATAATCTAAATAATGTATCCAAAATATGTATATCATATATTATAACATACATTTCAAATAATACACGGACGACTCGAACATAAAAATTCCCGCGGAAATAGTATAATATAATATTACTATACCCCTGTAACTATAAAATTATAGCTGAAAACGTTCGGATATGGATAATGTTCTAGTTTATTCCGGTTACCATTGGCCATAACGCACAATATATTTTTGTTTAGACCCATTCCAGTTAAGTGAGATAGACGAGAATTTTACTTAAATTGACCCATCCCCAAATAAAGGCATTATCAGTGGCGTAATTAGACATTTTTTTTTTTCTAGGCCATATGTTTGGGTGAGAAGAATTACTTATAAATATTTTTGATTTTGAAATATTGTCGTGGAAAAATAATTATTATTGAGTTAAAAATAAACAAAATACAATATACATTATTCATTATGCATATTAGGATATTGAACAGTAACCAAAGAATGCGTTCAAAAACTTCTCAATGCTACGAAGTTTTACAATTTGTTTTTTCGTAGCATTAACGAATTGAAATTTCAATAACCTAACAAAGATTTACTGGAGAAGAAAGTGAACAGGCCCGAATCACCAAGTCTATCCACTAATTACTGATTTTTATCAACAACATATTATTTATATATTTTAGTTACCCATATACCTTTCTAAATTATGAAAAAAACAATCTAAAGACGATATAAAAATTACTATAAATTATAAAAATAAACAATTTCACATCTACGTGTATGCAATATAATTGTTTTATTCATCTAATTTTCCAATTGTAATTTTAATTAAATATTCAAATCCCCCTCCCCTTTCAAAAGAAAAAAAAATTCTGAACTACAAAATATCCATTAACTATCAAAATACCCTATGTTGTACACATGCGGACATTATAATCTGATTTTCAACAAAAACGAAATATAAATATTATTTAAAACTCAATGTCCTGTATACTCGTATCATATTTAAAAATATTAAAATAATATTAATTATAATAATGACTCAAAATAGGTCATTGTGTTAAAAGTGTTTAATACGATTTTAAAAATATATTTGTTTTTTGACCGGCTAAATTTAATTAAATAAATATTAACATTATAGGATCGTATATCATACAAATTGACTTGTCACAAAAAAAATAAATGATTGAAACGCCCAGTAATTCGATTAATATTATTACTACTACAATGATAAATACAAACATTTTCCCGGTGGGCTGAGTTTCACGTGGGTTGTTATAATTATAAATATATACAGAGTGTGCTATTAAAATATATCCATTGCAATATCTCCTGAGATAATTAAGATAATCTATATAATAAAACCGCATAATAACATTATAATAACAGCCTTTTAAATTTAATCAAAATAGTATTTTTTTAAAATTTAGATGGTTATATCTCAGATAGGAAAATCAACTTTCTTAGATAGAAAAATTCTTACAAGTCAAAGTTTCAATCCGAATCTGGGATTGAAATTAAATTTCCGTTTAAGAAAATGTAAGTTGTATTGTGCATGTGACGCCGATATGGTGAATATGTTGCAAATATACTTAAAGTGTATGTATTTGTACCTACCCATCATCCACCTGTTCGAATTACCATTTGATTGAAATGAATACTCTGTACATATTTTATGTAATATATAATTCATTTTAAAAGTCGGCGTTATGCAGTGACGGATTTTAGGGAGGTGGCTAAATTACCTCCTTTGGCCTTTTTTTTTTTAAATTATTCTCTACTGAAACTGATAAAGATATAGACAGACTATTCTTACGTTATCAATGTTCCAAGATTTATTTTAAAAATAAGGAATTTTATTTTCTATTTTAACTTCTTTATGCGTAGTAAATTTTAAACAAAAAGAACACCGACATTTTTTTAATTTACCCTTCTATTAAATTGACTACCGATCCACTACTGACTTCATAAATAATATCTCAGCAAATATTTTCCGAAACTTATTAGACTTACTGTCGTTAAGTTCGAAAATAATTGCGCCGTCTCATCATGATTTGTAATATATATTAGGGTGATCCTTATTTTACCAATTTCAATATTTCTTTTGGGAAATGTTTGAAATGTTAAAAATCCATCGGGCCTTGTTCCATATAATAAAAATAAAAAATCTTCAAAGTTTGAGGTCATTTGGGTAATATTTAATAGAGGCACACGACATTTTAATATTCAATATCAAACAAATTGCATGAAATCAATGAAAATAGTGTACAAACGACCTCAAATCGTTGAGAATTAATTTTTTTAATAAAAGCCAAATTACCTATTTTAATCCTAAGTTCTTAATATAATAAATTGTATAATCATATTGTACAATAAAATATATAGATACCATACACGGGGATTTGTTAATTAAAGACGCTAAGAAACTAATAAGCTGTTTATTATTACAGCTAAGCTATTTATTACTATTTTATAGTCGAGACTCGACTCATAGTACGTTGAGTTTTACGAGAATTTCAAGGAGGCGAAAATAGATTCGAATTGTAAAGTTTTTCGTGTCAAAATTTATAGGCCATAGCATAGCTACCCTATTATATATATATACACACACACACACACACACACACACATATACCTGCATGCAATTAAATTAAACGCAGTATCTGGAGAATAAAGATTTAATAAATTGTAAACTACGTACAAGCATTAGAATAGATTATGTAAAGCCCACCAATACAAGAATTTCGCAGAGTTCACATCCGGTAGATATTATGTGTCTGTTTAATAATTAATATAATATAGGAATTATATTATGTATAATGAATATTCACCTTGGCAAACATAATCATTATTTCTATACGTTAAAACAGTGACTATCAATTTTTTTCAACCAGTGTATAAATTATCAATCCACGATTATTATTTTTATTTTTTCTGTCTGTAAACGACTTTAAGACCAGAAATATTGTTCCCGTCGTTAACATCGGGAATGGCTTCTCGTACCAAATTTTGTCTAGGAATGATGCATTAAGAGGTCGCATTATTTGGTGTATCTTATATGGGGGGGAAAGGGAACCTGGAATATTATTTATACAATAACGGTTTCTAATTTGAATTTTCTATATTTGTTTTTTTTGTTGTACCTAATAAAATAAAATAAAATTATTCGACCAATATAATTTACCCACATAAAAATAAATTTATAAAACACGGAAATATTTAATGACTATAAATTACTTGCATTCTTGACCACGCCAAGAAAATGGCAGTATAAATATTCTGTGAAAATGTCTACTCTCTAAGAAAACCAATAACCATTCAGTCGAAAACTCGATGCTAGATACAATTACTTTCAAAACTTCCTGCATTTGAAAATCAGAGCAATATTTCTAGTAGGTATAAAACTTGTTTATAGATGCAAAATAAATAAATAAATAAATAAGCACAGATCATCATAAAACCAATACATTTCTCAATGCACTTAAAATATCAAAATAATTTACAATACATTTTTTTAAAAAATAACCAAATATTTTCGTACTTATATTGCAGTCCTAGAGAGGACAAGTTTGTGTTGCACAGTTTGAGAACCGCTGCGATACGAAATAAAACAAATATACAAGTACCTACCTATACTACACCCATATAATAGATTTGATAAATCATTAAATTCACTATCGAGATAATTTTAATTTGACTTATAAACCATGTTTGTTAATTATTATCACATATTTATTTATTTTTTTAATGTTTCTTCCATTATCAACAATAGTTACAAGTTTATTATATATAAATATATTCATTGTACATTATTATGTGAGTGTATAATTCAATAGGTGTGTTAATCGTTTTGTACCTACGCACATTATATCTAAGAATATACTGGAGAGTAGTTTTACTCAGCTGGAATTGAAAGTAACCATTTTTCGGGGTCACTCAAACGTCTTAAACGAAAACCAGTTTAAGTATATTCGAAAATATTGTAAAATAACGAAAATATTTTCTAATCGCACGCCAACTATCGAGGGCTATATAAGTTCATTGACATAGCAGTTTAATAAGAAAAATGTAAAATAAATATAAAATACTAAATGGGCGATTACAGATTATAAGAGTTCAATCTAAATAAAAATATATAAATAAAACGATTAAAAACATAGAAAATAATAAATGTGACCTTTAACTAGATCATGGTTTCAAACATAACATTTTTTTTTCTTTCAAATTCCCCTAGAATTCCCTCTGAAATAGCTACCTATCATTTTGTTCAGTCACCAATAAAATTTTCCATGCAGAAAAATAAAAAAAATAATAAAACACACATTAGTAATATAGATAATAAGTAATAAAAAAAACGTTTAAAAGTTTTTAGTAAGTAATAAAATACAAAAAAACAACTTTAATCAAAATGTATTTTTGAAATAGTAATAGGTGGAAAGTTTTAAAAGGTATATAAAATAAAGATAACTTAATTTATAAATTAAAAGCAACAAGCATTGCTTTCAATGCATTAAAAGACGATTCTGAGTGGAATAAAATAATTATTACAATTGTTATTTTCCCTATGTACAGGATAAATCAAAAATTAAAACAGACAGACATACTTCACACGATGGGTGGACCACTGTTGTAGGTGAGAGGTTGAGAAGGTAAGATTTGGGGGGGAATTTAATGTATATCTGTATGTAATGATTCGCTAACGAAAAACGATTCTGAGCGAAATTCAGTTGTACACGTTTTAAAAGGCCGTAATATTTACGATTTAAACCATTTTAGATTCTGAGTGTAGTGAAAAATGTACTGGTATAAGATGTTTATTTTTTATTTTTTATACTGTGTATACTGTGTATTCTGAGCGCAGTTCAGTTGATAGTTATGCTTTTTCAACAATATAAATGTCATATTATGGTAAAATAATTAAATAGATATTTTATATTTTCTTTAATAATATTTGTTTAATGTTGTACCAATTTTCCCGTTTTTCCTACGTTTTTCGAAATTTTTTCCATTTATTGGGAAAACTCCTAGGAAAATTGAAAAATTACCTTTCTAGTCGGATTTCCTTTCAGAAAAAGTGCTATGATATATCAATAATCGGGGCGAAATTGCTGGTAGAAAAGTTGTACACAGAAAAAAAAGGCCATAATATATTTTTTTAATACCTACATTTCGTACATTTTCCATTTTTCCGAAATTTTATTCCGGTTTTTCAAAAATATTATGAAAACCACTTGAAATATAAAAAAATGACCTCTCTGAATTACCATGAAAGTAAAATTTCCTTTCATAAAACAAGCTAAAATTGATACATCGGAGCAAGATTTCTGGTAGAGAAGTTTGCACAACAAATCGAGGGCTATTTTGAGATCAAAATAGCCCGAGCGAACGGTAGCTTGGATCTCTAGGTACATTCAAAATGCATTTGTTTTTTTGCTTGTTTAGATAAAATGGAAAAATTTAAACATTTTTTCACAAAAGTACCATCTAGACAACATTCCTTTTCAGAAATAAAAAAAGAAAATAAACATCTTAATAAAACCAATACATTATTCGTTGCACTCAGGATCTTAAAAATAAAATTGATGTATAGATAACATGGATAGTTCAAAAAATAATTTATAATTTATAATAATTTAAAAAAAAAAAAAACTATTGAGAATCATGAAATTTATTTCAAATAAAATACCAGACGAATAATCTAAATCTTAAAAGGCACGATGCGAATGATTTGAAACATTTTATACTCACACAAAAAGCGCTTTTGGTAAAAAAATTCAATAAAGCATTGAGAGAACGATGGAAAATTCCAAAAATGTTTTAAGTAAAAAATTCGTCTTGTGAAAATGTCGCATTTTCTAGGTGAACTAATCGGATCATTATTTCGTTCCATAAAAAAATGTTTGGTAAAAGAATCGGAAATTTTGAAATTTACACTATCAGGCAAAAAAATCTGCGTCTTTTAAAGCACGGCGTGAAAAGATCAGTACAATCAAAATCTAAAATACGTAACCAAAATATAAATAATATATATATAAAAAAAAAAAAAAAAAACTCAATTGTTCGACTGTAAATAAAATAATTTATACATTAGTATTAAAAGCTATATGATTCATGTCTCAATATGGTCGTGATTTATCAGTGCCTTTCGAAACAATAACAACAAAGAAGTACCCATAAAATCATACCTATATACCGGTTAACAAATATTACAAGAGTATTTCCATACAAATATGGATTTAGACCGAATACCTAAACGGTTTCTACATTTCGTTTCAATATTTTTCCTTGTGATTTACAGTACGAAATCCACTTTTCATTTTAAAAATACTTAAAAGTAAAACAATCAGTACGAGGAAAACAAATGACTAATGATTCTAAACGTCGCACATGATATTAATATAAAATTGCATAACGAGATTAACAACGCGGCAAAAGAGTGAGTAAATATATTATGACATGCATATATAGCCCTAAACTATAGGTATTCGTAGTCCGTATATGCATTATGTGCGCCCCCTGAAACGTGGACGGGGGAAAAAAAATAAAAAACTAAAATTTCCTATCGGATTTATTTTTAATCGGCAGTTCACAATCGATTGTACAATCTCACTAAGAGTAAAAATGATTTCGGACGTAGGTGCGTGGATTAGACGACGTCCGTTATTTGCGTTACTCGTTACAGCATGACTAATATTTTCTCATGACAATGGTTTACATCGGCACAGGTTGTAGCACTGTGCTTGTACGCGGTACGGCAATACGTCATCGTATAATATATACGAGTGAAATTTACGACTATTGAACTGAATCCATATACCTACCTACCTACATTGTACGTTATTATTGTTATTTGCCGTTAATAACGAACAGCGGCTGCGTCGTCGCACGCATATGGTAGCCATCAAAACGCAACGGTAATGGCGACGCGATGATTTCCAGAGTCGTCACAATTACATGTTTTTTTTTTTTTTTATATATATATAAGTACTACGCGTACACTGTTTTCATCCGTGGCCGACAATACGGATTTGATTACCTCGATCACCCGTCCACTCACCTGCAAATCCGGAGAATGCGATAAATATAAAATCGAAGCAATATGCAACACCGGTTCGCGCCGTTATAGTACCCACCGAGGACGCCACAGCTGCAATATGCGCGGTATTTGGTAAATCGCGGCGACGTTTTAACACCGCGGGCACGTGGGGCACGAGCCCGAGGACCCGGCCTGACGGGGGCCCCCAAAAAAAACCATTTTTCATCTTTATGTTAAACGCATTGACGCGGCGACATTTTTCAACTAAATATTTGACCATCAGCGTTAAATATTTAATTTTAATTTTAAAATATAGTTAAATTCTGTTTACTCAAAATTTAAATGTTTCAAAAACGACGATTACCCTTTATACGAGCAATAAACACGTTGATCGCTGTACCGACTACAGCAGCGGCTGGCGGCTGCACAGTTACTAGATTAAAATAGATAAAAAGTGATTTTTAGGTGATGTAATGAATAATGATAAGAATTATGATAATAATAACAATGTAATTATAATTAAAAAGAGTTTTTACATTTTATTACTATGAATTGACTTAATATGTATTTTTTAAAACCTATAAAAAAACACTATATCGTTCATAAAAGTTTATGTACGTATTAAATTTAATTATAAGATAAATATAAAATTATAAGATTAGGAATATACGATTAAAAAAATGTTATTTTCTCATAAGTCATTGAACAAAAATTAATGTTGGTTTCATTCACGTTATTGTTTGACTTCTAAAAAGGCCCCCAAACTCTGTGTGCCCAAGGATGTATACATAGTTTAAGACGGCCTTGGTAAATTGTTTTGTACTCCCATTCAGTTTTTCTAGAAAATTAAAAAACCTACAAATGACGATCATACATACATAATATATATTGGTTTAATTTTGGTTTATTTCTGGGTTGCAAAGGAAAAATCACAACTATAATATTGGTATAACATTACCAGTTTACCGAGTTTTGCTCAAAATCGTTTTTTGATTATTGCATTGATTTGTCGTTGCTTTCAGTATACAAACTCAATTTACCCTATTGCTTATACATCCTACACTTTCCAAACCTAACTTTACAGCGTGTGGTTGTTGTATTGAAAATATGATGACTGCAGTCGGGAAGCTCTTTCTTGGGAAAATTATCACAAATCTGCCTCTCCCACACTCCGTGTTACAAATCGCTAAATTCGTCAATGGATACACGTAACGTGATACTTTTGCTTAAATTGTCCGTTTTGATTATACTAAAACGTATGTAAATTAGGGTGTGGCGTCCTCTTAAAGGGCTTCCACAGGACGATTTTTTTTAAATATTTTAACTTCTTAATAGGTTTATTAACGGTTAAAATTAAGTTAAACTAAAATAAGCCTATCTCGATAAAAATGAATGTATTAAAAAAAAATGATTTGGTCGAGACATCGTAGAAAATACTTCTTCTCCTTCGCCTTCATCCAAGCTATTTGGGGTCAGCCACATCACAGTAAATACTGTTCTTTATCAAATGTATGATATAATATCAGTTTCCCTGAACTTAGCTAGAGAGTCGGAATTGTGGAAATGCTGAATGTTTTTGTTATATAACACGTGCAACAGACAGAAAAAATAAATATCGTATAGGAGCCTCTTAACAGTAGCGTATTGAGGAGTTAGCGAAGGAGGGAGCAGGCAGATATTGAATTTGAAAATTGTGTCTTATTGATTAAAAAAAGATAAATTTTTAATTTATATACTTTTCTATAAGTATATAATTAAATCTGCCCTAAAATTTTTCATTGAAATCAAAAATTGGTGTGAAAAATTATTATTAGTTTACTCTTTAGGTAGTAATATAACCTTTTTCATATTAGTAGTGGTTCGGAAATGTTTCGTTTTAAACAACAAAATTTTTGACGAAAAAGTAAAGAAAATTGAATTTGAAAAAATAGATAGTCATATTAATAATAGATACTAAAAATAGATCAAGGGGGAGATAAACTTATATAATATAATATCTCCTCTTAAATACGCCACTGCTCCTTAGTTAATGGTTCTGGCACAGCCGCAACGTCGACCGGGACATTGTATCCCGTCTGACAAAATCGTCGGTAGGCGAAGTTTTTTTCCGAACGACATTCTTCTGCGACTCGCCGTATTTAATTGTAACTACCCGACTGGTTTTTCTTTCCACCGTATTTCCTAATGAACCGTACGGTAATGCGGCTAGTATATTATCGAGTGCAACCTTAATGATATTTCGGTTTTTTTTTTTTTTTTGCTATAATAGGCATTACCGATGATGATGCTGTTGCAATACCTTCATTCAAACCATTTATAAATCCTACGTATATAAATATATATATATGTGTGTGTAATATGACCACCACGTCCGATACATAACCGAAATGATTTTTTTTTTTCAGAAAATTTTTCTCCTCGGGGGGTTTGCCCTACCGAGATTACGTATAATGCGATTTTTATGTCAACCCGCTGCCGGGCGTGGTCCAATAACAATAATAATAATAATAACGGTTGCGACAGCACCAATAATGGCGTTTGAAGGTTTTCAAAAGACGGTTCAGCCGCAGTTTTTGCCGCCCAAACAAATTCTTTTATGCGCCGTCAAGCCTAATTCGCTTTTAATGCACGTTAGGCATGAATAATTATGAAATCCTCCGCCGTTTTACATTCAAGAACTCATTAAAAATATTAATAATGTAATTTTTATGAAGCATTATTATGTTATCGCAGTAACCTACATAACAATTTTGAATTTATTCGAAATAATGCAAGTGACTATATAATAATGCGTAAACATAATATTAGGCGCGTGGATTCGTATCTGACGTATCATACGAGGAAGGGGGCTTCACAAATCGTCTAAATTATGTATGTTTTAAATAAATTAATGAAATTAATTATAAATAACATATACATATATGTGTATATATTCCATTATTATTATCGATACTGTTCAAAACGTGTGCTCGTATAATGTTTACATATTATTATAGGTACCTATTATTGTGTGCGGTCTAAATACCCACGTCTAATAACAACGTGTCGTCCGTTATCTAGGTGCATACGCGTTATTTAAATAATTAAAATTGAAACGGTAAATATTTTATGGTAAAACTGCATACGGCAATGAAATACGCTAGATACACTGCAGACGGTAATACGACGATTAAAGTATCATACGGGGTTTTGTTCGTCGAAAACGATAAAATTAGAACGAACGACTCGAGTCATCAACATTGATAATACATCGTATTATATGCGGTGACAGCAATAATTCCATTGCGTCGGTTCGCGGACGAAAACGCGCCAACGAGTTAACACCGCGATTATTTTTACAGACGGACGTTTTTTATTCGAACGGCCGCGTTGTACATGCGCAGTGTGCGCCGATAATTTATCAGCCGCCGTTCGAAAACTAAACAAGATTACGGTAGGTGAGTGACGAAAATAATTGAGCCGTATAACCATACGCACATTGTGTGTACGGGCGCGACAGAGTTACCGTGTGTTTTACGCGACGGCGTATTTTGTTGCTGCGCACGCAGCGGCGGCGGAAATCGCTTGCTGTTTTCACGTCGAAGACAGCGAATGTAATGTAATAAATGCGATGGTAACAATTACCGTTGTCAAAACATCACCTTCAAAAATACACATACTTTTCGTTAATGTCGTATTGTACGTAATGTACGCCTTAATATCAATATAAGATATTATATTCGTATAAATCATATTACCGATAATATTATGTCCGGTACATGAATATGATTCATATCTGCAACACTGAAATCATCAACAATTGTTTTATCGAATTATTCCAAAAGTACGAGATGCCGGCGGTTTTGAGGAACGCGGTGTGACGATGGTCCCCTACCCGATAATTGAAATTTAAAAAAAAACAATGTTACCTACCTGAACTAGATAGGTACATATTATATTTATCCAACACTCTCGAAACTGGAAAGAAGGAAGGGAGCTGTACGTTTGACGTAAAAAAATATGATAGTATCATAGTAAGTATATTACTATGAGCTTCAGACCGCCACTGGTACCTGGTTGAAATCATTACTTATTTTTAAGTATTGTGAGTATAACTGCCGCATTTTAATCATCATTAAATCTAAATAATATACATGCGTATTACAGGAGCAGATCTGAAACTAATTTAGCGAGGGGTGTGGGTAAATTGAAAAAAAAAATATAGGGGATTCATTTTTCAAATATACAGCAAAGTTTAATAAATATTTTTACTTCTATATTACATTCTGAGTGCTGTGATTGTATTGGTTTTGCTATAACGTGGGCAAACTTTCTTTTGTTTCGATATCCGTGAACAATTTTTACCAGAAATCTTGTTCCGATCAAAAAAACGATAATTAGACTTTTTGTAGCATTTTGAATATATAGATGGTCATTTATTGATTTTTCGAGCAATTTTCATTGGGAAAAACCTGGAAAAAACGTACCTTTAGAAAAACCTTACAAAAATACGCAAATAAAAATTTCATTTTAATTTCTTTTAATGATTTTTCCATATCTATATCCTAAAGATATAGATGTTTTTCTTGATAATACCTGGTAAAATATAGATTCCGAAAAATAACCCAATACTATCGATATCAAATATCAGTTTGTGTATCCCCCTCTCACCACTAGTAACAGACACTGTTATATATTTCGTATTTACAATTTTTTTTAGATGTTTTTTTTTATTTTATGGTAAAAAATCGTTAAATGCAAAAAAATCAGTTATACTATACCTACCTCGTATAAGTACATTAAGAATTATTATTTGCGAAAAAAACACCGGTAAACACAATATAGCTGCTGTAACACAAACCATAAACGCATAGTGTAAACACTAATCATACAGGTATAGGTACCAAAACACTCGGTTTTATTCAATATTTTAATTTATGATTATTTCATAATAATTATCGCGTCTATATTTAAATTTCATTTTTCTTATTCATATAGAATTAACATTAAAATTTGTATGCAGTCACAGTGAGTGAAGAAAATTGTATTTTTGTTTTATAATCTAACTTGTTTGTTAATTATGAGTATAAAAACAACGACACGCTCACAATGTAAATAAGTAGTTTTTAAATTGTCTTTTTTGATAAATCTAAAATCAGCTAATAAAACATATTATTATGTTGAAATTTATCTGTTACCTAGTTTTTAATCATGCAGTAGGTTTTACCACTACATCACGTCATAGTATTTTCCGTGTATTTCTTTTCTTGCGCAATACTATTGATGATACAACTACTATCTTCTTTTCGTTCCCCGTGGCCAAATAACTAAATAAAAACCATAATATTAATCACGGTGATTCTGATCCATCTTGGTATTAGTTTTTTATGTTATAAAATCAAATTAAACTTTTTTTGGTGTCTCTTATGACCCAACTAAGTTAATAAGATATTTGGGTCAGGTTTAAATATTTTACTGTATCCAAAAAATTTAAATTTCACACGATTACCATTAGGTGTAAAAACTTGTAGCGCTAATATAATATCTTTAATCCATTTACGATTATTACAATTTATCGTTATTGATTTTTATTTATTTATTATCTGGTTAATTTGGTTATAACGCATTCTACGAATAAACAGATAACTCGTTTTTAAAAATATATATAGGTTTATTATATATTAATTACTCACTAAACTGTAAACTTGAGATTGTTTTTTTTTTTTTATTATTATCATTATTAGTTAATCTATAATTATTTTATAGTTGTCTTTGTTATCGACTGGCCATAAATAAAACGTAGATAAGAACGTACCTAAAGCTTTATAATTTATACAATGGGTTTTTTTTCTTGCGCGTTAATACGTTAATTACGGGTATTAAGTATTATTAATGCGGTACCTACATAAACCACGTATATATATAACCACCTATATAAATCCTCTTCAATAAGTGTTTTCTAATTTTCTTTTAAAATAAATATCATATGTTATTAACTGTATTAAAATTTGAACTGTTTAATAATAATGTATAATATACGTATACATAGGTTACACTAACGCACTTATTTATAGTACTTTTCGATGAATAATATTGTTAATTATAGGTACCACATGAGTTGGGTAAATTACGTGTAAAAGGTATTGGCGTATTGGTAGATGTATAAGATCGTTATTATTCAAAGAGAACTCCCTTAGTATACAATGAAAATATATACCAGCCATTTTATTTACATAAAAATAATTTTTATTTGTGTGTATGTGTGTTTAAATATTGATAAGTGGTAATAATATTAACGAAGTTAAGAAAATGTCACACCCGCATCAATACTGTCTAGCTAACAGGCGAAATAGCAATGTAACGTAAATTGTAGACGTTTAGGTTGAAATTAGGGCTTAAACACAAAACAAAATTTAACAATTTATAACAGAATTTAAAGAGGAGAATATTTTCGAGGACTGTTTTTTAGACTTTTTCTAAAATATTGGCATACAAAAGAGTTGCAGCTTACAGTTATCTAAAAAAAAAAAAATCTATTATAATAATATTTCTATAACTAGTTTGTATGGCAGCGATCTTTTAGAAAAAAACCTACATATTATATGATATTACACGCATAGCCCTCGAATATATTTGCTTCTTTTAATTTTGTTGTTGTGCTTAAGATTTAATTTCAACCGAAACACCACAATTCACGTTCTAAGTAACGTAGTTTTAATATGCCACCCGTTAGTTTAACTGACCTACATTGAAGCGTAGTGATATTTTAATTTAAGTTAAACAAAATACGAAACAAGTATTATTGTAAACAAATTATCAATATAATAAATGTATATTTAACACGAATATGGTATATAATTACATTAAAAAGTACATATTTTTGAACTTAATCTTCAATATAATCATTATATATACACCGAATACTCAGCTGAAACGATCATTATAAGGTAACCCACTTGTCGTTAATTTATAAAATATACCCACCTATAATCATTATTCATAATGTATTATTGTAATGAAAAAATGTAAGAATATATTAATTTGTTATTGTACCTATTATATATTATTAAAAAAAACGGCGATAATTTATAAGAATAAAAAAAAGTTAATTGAAGTATTTAAAAATGAATTTATATAATATTTTGTCTGTGCAATTTAATACACACTATAATAATTTAATAAAGTATATATATAAAAATGAATAAAAACAAAAATAGCAGATACTGCTAATGGGTGTGCTACTGTTGTAGATGAAAAGTTTGGAAATTTAAGGTAATAGTTTTCACACAGATCCTTCATTTCTGTTGGTTAAAATTGAAAAAAGAAATAAAAATCTAAAAGGTATTTAATTTATATCTATATGCAACGATAAATCAAAGCTAAATAAAGACAATACTGAACGAAGTAAGTAGGACGTATTTTATAAAAGTGTATATTTTAAGTATTTTGTAAAAATCGCAAGAAAAAACAAAATCAAAAATAATGAAATCGTTATTTCGTTAAATTTCTCATTATTCATACTTTTTCCCCGGTTTTTTCGCGTTGACAATAATTAATAAAATATATTAAACCACTATCCTTAAAATAGTTGAACGAGCTAAAAAAAACTGTATAGGAGCATTATTTTAATGAAGCAATTGTGGCTATCCTATGAATCGAGTGTTGTTTCAGCAACACATTCAAAATCTGGTGGATGTTAGGTTGGTAACATGATTTGATGGTACCTAATTTAATTTATAATATGATTGTAGTTGATTTTTCTCTAATTTTTTTATTTTCTTATTTTCTATTAAGTTAGGTTAAGAATTCTTAAAAATTTCTCATCGACACGTACTTTTTTGAAGATGACTACCACCACAGATTGAAAGAATATGAAATACTTATAATAAATGTGATGATAATTCGTACTAACAGATAAAAATGTTTAATACCGTCTAAAGGTTTTCGTACATTTTCAAGGGTGTTACTCGAGATTAAAATACAAGTACCTAACTGAAAAACAAATCAACTAGGTACCTTTACGATTGAACCAAGTAAATTAATCATGAGACAAAAAATGTAATCTATTAACGTTTTTATCACTATTGGTCCTGAATCAATATTAACTTTATCGTAGAATTAAGTTTATTCAGTTTGATCAAATTTGTATAAATAAAACTTACCTAATAAAACGTATAAACGTATAAACACGTACGAGGGTTGTCCCAAAAGTAATGCACAGCGCGCTCTAGCTGTCTTGCAATATGATATTATCAGCTGATTTTAGTATCAGTTTGTAGCTTGAAGTCTAACGAACACGTGCGTTTTCAGTTTTAGTTGTTTTAGTAAAGTATGATGATGTGTGAGAGCGATAACGAAAGTGAGAACAATTCACCGGCTCACATTTCTGTTTTTGAGCAACGCGCATACAATAAAATCGAAACGATTCGTGGTAAAACAGTGCCTGAAATTCATGCCGCATTAAATGAAGTGTGTGGAACGGATACTGTGGATCGTAGTACGGTGCAAGGATGGCATCAGCGATTCCGTGATGGTCGTATAAGTATTGATAACANATTCGTAGTGTTAGTATCGCAATTAACGCAATGATAAAAAATATAACACGATAATAGTCCATGGTAGCTACACTTTCAGCTTGTTTAGCTCGAATTGATAGAGCTGCAGTTATGCCACCATAGATAATAGATAGATGAAAGAAACGGATGACATTCTACACGAAAATTCAAGCCCTGAGAGCACCGAGATATTCAGTATGATATCACTATGAATCTATTCGGTTATTATTTCGTCATATCTTAT
This sequence comes from Cinara cedri, assembly GCA_902439185.1. Lineage (NCBI taxonomy): Eukaryota > Metazoa > Arthropoda > Insecta > Hemiptera > Aphididae > Cinara > Cinara cedri. The sequence goes on from CABPRJ010000495.1 coordinate 686,130, forward strand.
GTTCAATGATAATATCATAGTATCACGATAAGCAAGAATTATAGAAGAATTTTGTAATTTTTTTTTTATTTAATATAACTGGTGTACAAAAAATCAACATAAAAGGTCAGCTATAAAAGTATAAAATTCTAATTAAAATAATACACGATACATGGTTGTGTTTTACAGATAGGATCCAACTTACAAGATCATAAGGTTGTGTCCATTTCTTGAATCCATTTCAATGTATCATTATTTGCCTTATGAATTCCTCCAATGCCCCGATTGAACTTTCTTTTCGGTCAATCCATCACAATATGGCGTATCGATTAGCTATCGTAGTCACAGCCACTCGCAGGACTGTTAATAAGACCATTTAGTGTGAAAGCTATAACGAAAGTGAGAACAATTCGTCGGCTCACATTTCTGTTTTTGAGCAACGCGCATACATTAAAATCGAAACGATTCATGGTACAACAGTGCCTGAAATTCATGCCGCGTTAAATGAAGTGTGTGGAACGGATACTGTGGATCGTAGTACGGTGCGAAGATGGCATCAGCGATTCCGTGATGATCGTATAATTAAAAGTTCGTCGCCAGCAAACAAAGGTGAAACAAATGATGATTTTTGCTTACGATAAACTTGGGATAATTGTCACTGTTCGAGTTCCAATTGGCAGTAGTGTAACCGGGGATTACTACAAAACATTCCTTGCCAAAAAATTGCGACCAGAAATCCGTAAAAAGCGACCAGGAATGTTACAAAATGGTGTGTCCATATTGCACGATAATGCGCGGCCGCATATCGGAGCACCAGTCGTCGCTCTTTTGGAGAAATATGGATGGGAACGCCTCAAACACCCACCGTATTCGCCGGATTTAAGTCCCCCGGACTTTGATTNGATCCGTGAACTCAACAAAGATGGCGTCCTATGCGGCATTCAAGCGCTCCCGAAACGATGGCAATCGTGTATAGACAAGCAGGGAGATTATATCGAAGGCCTATAATATTGTATTTAGTTTAAAATAAAAACTTATTTATTCAGAGCAAATTGTGCATTACTTTTGGGACAACCCTCGTAATATTAAATATTAATATAATAATTATACTAGACGACTCCTAGAGTTAAGAGAGCTAAGGAGAAGAAATATAGTTAAGAAGAAGTTATAAATAAGAAGTTATACGAGAATGAAAAAGAGAATGACCCGAAGAGTTAATGAGATTTCTATTTTCTCGGTTTGGACGTTAATGTTTCTTTTCTACTTCTCCGGTATTCGAGAAAATTCAATAGGTTATTAAAATAATTTTAATAATTATCTCTACGCGGCAAAAATTTCAAAGAAATTGGCCGGACCCCGTGACTGCGACAACGTAAGCGCTATACCATGTTGTATTACCCATAAAAATAAATTTATATACATAAATACTAAAAATACGGACATACTTCACACGTAGGACGGCCACTGTTGTAGGTAAGAAATTGGTATGGTTATAGATGGGAAATTTAATGTGTATCTGTACGTAATGATTAACCATTGCTAACGAAAAAAGGATTCTGAACAGAGTTCGGTTGATAACGTTGCTTTGTCAACAATATATGTCATATTATAGCAAAATAATTACATTTGCATTAAACATATTTTCCTTTAATAACATTTGTTTAATATTATACCTGTTTTTCCTATGTTTATTCCCGGTTTTCCCGGTAAATGGTTACTGGGGAAATCAAAAAATCACCTCCGTAAAGTACCTCCCCAGTCGGATTTCCTTTCAAAAAAAGTGCTATATCATTGTAAATCGGAGTAAAATTACTGGTAGAAAAGTTGTTCACAGGAAAAAAAGGCCATAATATTTTTTGCTAACATTAACATTTCGTAAATTTTCCCATTTTTCCTGAAAAAAATATAAAAATAAAAAATAAACATCATTATAAACCAACACATTCCTCGTTCTACTCAGAATCTATTTCCGTATCCTTAATAATTTAAGTATATATCCCACTCTTGGTACATACAATTAAGACCTATTTAATTTTTATGATTTTTCAAAATTCTCTTTTTTCCTTAAAGTTTTTCTTTAACTTTTTAATTTTGTAACAATCGACCACACCACGAAATCGTATACAGCAATATCAGCTTTCTCTTCTTGATTGTTACACTAATGTTAAAAAGTTTACTCTCCAGTGTTGAATCCAGTGCATTTTGATAAGTTATTTTCCTTTGTTTAATCAACTATTGCTATGTCTGCCTTGCATCTACTGTCATACTCCTCCGTTATTTTACTGTCAAGAAAGCAAAAAAAAAAAAAACAACTTCTCGAGTCATAATTTTCTTACATGGTTAGTTATGAGTCGTTAGCCATGATAATAATAATAATATAGTGCCACTCAGTAGTGAAAATTCCTCTACAATATTCACTGACTAATAATAAAATAGGTTTACAAATTAGCGTGTTTTTAAAAACATATACCATATATGAAAAAACGCTAAATATTTATAGTGATCAATATCGAATCTAATAGATTTATTTTTGTGTTTAATCAGTTAATGTGCGTAATTTATAATATTAGTTCAATCTGTCTATGTATAAATATAATGTTTTACCGAGTGAATAATAAGAGTTAAAAAAAAAAAAACAGTTTGAAAACCTGCACATATCGTTGATTATATGTATAAACAAAGCCAAACACTTGGTTGTCATTACTCATTACAAAAAAAGCAATAGCATTTGAACGTTACCATAATTATTAAAAAAAAAAAAATTAAATTTACCATATGTAGTAAAATACGCGATCGAAATCGATTATTAATGCAATACACTGTGTACGGTGCTCCCGCAAACTCGCGTAATAAAAAAGCTAAAAAATTAAAATTAAGTTATAAGTTACTTTTTTTGGTACTCTTCAACTCAACAAGTTAAAAAAAAAATAACTAAGTTTACAACTCACCTAGTTGTTTTTTTCAATAAATAATTTGAGCATAACTTAATTATTTACTTAAAATTTGAGCTATTAATATAAAATTATATGTTAAAAAGGAAAAATCTGTGTATCTATGTTTTTCATTTATTTGTCAACGAAAATCGCATATTTTTACGTGAATATCATCATTATCACGTAACAATACTAAACATGTGGCAGATGCAGGGATACATAGAATATCTACACGAATCCTATATAGTAAGTCTATAGAAGTCTACGAATGTACAAAAAGTAAACGCAATATTTTTTTATGAACCTATATAGTTCTTCTACTTTTCCTTTATCTTCATCTCAAGTATTTGGAGTCAGCCAACTTCGTTATGAACTTCTAATTGATCCGATATCCCATCTCGCATACACCAGTTGTCTATAATGTTTTCACATCATTCTCAATCGCATCCAACCACTTCTTTTTCAGTTTTTTTTCTCCATCTCTTTACTACTACGTTTATTTTCAATACAATTCTTAGTGCTTCCGATTCCTCTTTCCCCGTGACATGCCTACACCACCTCAGTCTATTTTCTCTTATTTTGTCTACTATCGAATCCACGCCTAAGCACTACCCCTTATGTTATCATTCTTTATCCTATATTCTCTCGTCACTTCATTCATCCACCTAAATATTCTTATTTGTGCTACACTCATTCTCCGTTCTATTTTTCTGTCTACTACCCAACACTTCAAATCATACAACATAGTCAGTCTTACCACACTTTTATAAAACATATTTTTAGATCCCATTGGAATACTCGTGTCACACAAAACACCTAACGCTTCTCTCCGCTTTTTCCAATCGCACTTAATCGTAATAAACCATCAATCTTGTTTAGAACTTCCCATACTGTTTTACAGAATTATACCCCAGCTGTCGATCTGACGCAACCCTATCTGTCGAAAAGTAGAGGTAAAGAGGGAGTATTCTGATTCCCGTCCATAGGGAGAATGGTATTATTAATTTTTGTACACTGTGTACAAAAATTCTATCAGAAATCTTGCTCCGATATATACGATGTAGACCTTTTTCTGAAAGGAAATTTTTTTGAAGTGATACTTTAAAGAGATCATTTTTCAATTTTCTCATCAAATGTGAAAAACCGAAAAAAACATAGGAAAATGTACGAAATGTAGGTATTTGTTAAAAAATATTACGGCCTTCTTTTTCATGTGAACAACTTTTCTACCAGCAAGTTTTTTCAAATTTACTATGTTATCATTTTTACTGAAAGAAAATCCTACTGGAAAAGTACTTTAAGGCAGTCATTTTTCGATTTTCCTAAAAACTTTCTAAGTATATGAGAAAAACCGGGAAAAAACGTGGGAAAACCGGGAAAAACGTAAGAAAATCGGATCAATATTAAATAAAATATATAATGCCTGATTAATTATTTTCTATAATATAACACTTGATATATTGGCTCAAAATCGTTTTTTCGTTAGCAATGTGTTATCGGTGCTTGCAGATATACATTAAATTCCCTTCTGTATCCTGCCTTCCCAACGTTCTACCTACAACAGTGGCTACACCCAGCCACATTATCCTAGGACAGCTTTTTTAAGATAACTCGATTTAAAAAGGACTTATCTGAAGGTGCACACGAGAAATAATTTTAATATTGCAATACGCACGTATTGTTAGCGTCATTCTTAATTATTACTTCAAAGTCGAGTGTCTGACGGTGTTGACGACCAAGTAAATACGATTATTGTGTGCGCGATTCAATGTCGCGGACAACAAAAAAAAAAATCATCCAAAACATATAAGAAAAAAAAAAAAAAACTCGAAAACCCGAACGTGTCGTATCGGAAACGTTTCGGTCCAATGTCACATATTATACTATAGGCGAGGAGGAGCGGGAAACAAACTGCGAAAATAATAATAACAATATGAGTACGGTGATATTATTATTATTATTATCGAATGATTAAAAGTAAAAATAAAAATAAAAACAGACGATAATAACAATGATAATAACAATTATTTTTTTTCAATAATCCCGCCGATCTGGCATACGTCTTGAATATATTATTATGATATTATTTTTGTAATTCGTACACTACGCATATTATTGTATACCGCGTCGGTAAGCCGTTATCGGTCGAGAGCTGCAAGCGGTGGGTCGCGCGTGTGCGGAACACGTTAACATAATAATACAGGTACACGTCTTACAGGCACGCTGTACGGTACCGGACTCGAACCGCGATTATGAGAGATACAGAAAAAAAAAAAGCATCGTAATAACACCTAATATAAAAAAAAAAAATAACAAAAAAAATAATAATAATAATAATCGTCGAGTGGCGCGAATGCGACGTGGCACGTAGATCTCCGCGCTCTTATCTCGATTCCGATAGCAATTATTGTTATAAATTGGTCGTTATTGTTGTAATATCACCATACATCATCCGTACGGGTAGATGCGACCACGGGTACCACGGGGCTACTGACGGTTACCGGGCCCACTCGTCGGGCGCAGACGCACCTTATCATTTACATTGAGGCGTTTTGTTTGGTGCGCGCGCGATCGGCGTCCGGCTTCGGCAGGTCCGCGCACAACGGTGCGGTTAATTAACGGTTAATACCTATTTACCGGTAGGCGCGTAAAAACATACGCGCTGTTATTTATTAACACGATTAATAATAATAAAAAATAAAACAAGAGCGGTGCGGCGAGCGGATTGTCCGGTGCGGTTGCTGTGGAAGGCGGCGGTGGCGGCGGCGGAGGCGGCGGCGGCGCGGAAGAAGATAAGACACGACCTCTCCTCTAGTTATTAAACACCGTTTACGGCGTGTGTGTTCACAAAGCGTATGACATTTTCTATTATTATTTATTTCTGTTCGTTTCGCGCGGCTATAATATGTTTTTGTTATGTTATTCTCAAACTCGGCGGTAATCCCGGAGTTTTGTAATTTTGTTTCGAGAGAGAGAGAGAGAGAGAGAGAGAGTACGTTAATAACACCGTGCCGCGCCTTTTGTACATTGGGATGCGTTGCCATCTTCCGTGCGGTTTACGGCTGTTAACGAGGGGAATATAGATTGTAAATAATACACAAGTAATTCAATTCCAGTTACCGGAATCGAACCGTGAAATTACGATTCGGAACAAAGTTGAAACTGTAACGATAATATTTACGAATTTCGCCAAAATTTGATATTAAAATTCTTATTTAAAAAAAAATACTACATTGAACTCGATTAATTTTTTTCGCCACAAATTACGCGTTATAGTAAACCTTTAACCAACTGTTGATTTTTCAAGCATTTCTGTTTGGTCCAGCAAATTTATCCGCAGAGTACCTATACGTTGCGTAAAAAGCTCGCAAAATTAAAATGTCTATAAATAGCTTAAAAATTGCACGAATGTATTAAACATTTTACCACGAATAGAAAAACCAAAAATAAGATTTCTGTCAACGTTTGAAGTCTCTATGAATATTTTTAACTGAATTATAACAAAAAAAAAAAAATTTGAAATAATAAAAGAATTATGTTCGTAAATGTTCGTTCTTTGTACGTGTTTTTCGGTTATGTTCAATTATTAAAAAAACAACAAAGAAAATCAGAAAACGACTAGCGTACAAATTTAAAATAATAAAATCGCAACGCCATAAATTTGTCGAGTAAAAAAAAAGACAGACATACTTCGCACGCGGGTGGGCCACTGTTTTATGCGAGAAGTTGGGTAGGTAGAGGAGAAAATCAATGTATGATTGATTAACCATTGCTAACGAAAAACGATTATCGGTTAAAAGTATTGCTTTGTGAACATTATGGTAAAATAATTGCATATGCATCATATATTTGCTTTAAAAATATTCGTTTAATATTGTATCTATTTTCACGTTTTCCCGGTATTTCCCGTAATCCTGAGAAATTAACTTGATTAATTCTCCTGAGAAAATCGAAAAACGAACTCCCTAAAGTACCACCCAGGGAAAATTCCCTTTCAGAAAATGTGCTCGATACTTGTTACTCCGGAGCGGGATTTCTGGTAAAATTTGTATACAAAGTTGAAAAAAAAAAAAAAAAATAAACGTCTTTGTAAAACCAATACATTTCTCGCTGCAATCAGAATCTAAAAAGAGCACACGTCATAGTAAAATCAATAGATCTCTCACTACGTTCCGAGCTAACCTAATATAACCTAACCGTTTTTAATAATAAATTTGGAAAAACCGGGGGAAAAAACGTAAAATGAAAACTGACAAATTTACTGCGTTACAATTTTATTATTTTAAATTTGCACGCTTTCCATTTTCTACCAGAAATTTTATTCCAATAGAAAAACAACGCGAAATCTATTTTTCGTAGAATGTTTAATCTTGTCGGTGACCGAGAAAATCGTTTTTTTTTTTATTTAATTTTTCTAAGTAATTGAGCAAAACCGAAAAGTACGTATAATGAGCACGGGGAAATTTACGAAAATAATTTTCGCTTTTAAATGTAGTCCAGTTAAAAATAGTTCGCGGACACTTGAAACGTTAACGTAAAAAACTTGTATCAATCGCTTTATCTCGACGCGGTAGAATTTACAAAACATTTGAGCCGTTTTCGAGTGATTGATAGACATTTTAATGTTGCGAGTTTATTTTACGTAATTTTTATTCGGTTAGGTGCCTACTCCGGAGATAAAATGTTTGCGCCGAACGGAAATTTTCGAAAAACCGACAGGAGGTTTTCGTTATACGCAGTGCTGTGCGGTGTACTGCCCGCGCTACGTGGCGGCCGTGATTTTTCAACAAACGAAATGTTAAGAGCACACACTTCGTTCGTGCAACGCACGGGGGGGAGGGGGGGGGAGGCGGCGGCGGCGGATAGGACACGACTGTTTTCAATTACCGACGTGTACGTGACGCGTTTTAAAAATAGTACAGCCGGAGGTTATTTTTTCGCCCCTGTCTCGGGATTTTCCGGACGCGATGACGCGTTAATATTATCGCGACGCTCACGGTTCGGCGACGAAACGCCCGGCCCCCGTTAAGTCGCGTTGTTACATAAGGTGCCGTCCGTCACACGTTATTATTATTATTATTATTTACCCCCCTCGACGGTCTAAAAGTCCGTCGGAAACACTTTGTGTACAACACGCGCGCGCCGTTAACAATCGCATGGTCGGAGTTCTATATTTAGTTGTGTACGTTCGGACCGTTTCGCGGGCGAATCGGTATTTCCGTGCCGGGGTCGACGCGCGCGCGGAACAATGCCGGGGGGTAGCGTTTCGCGACGGATCGCGTGTATCGCCCGGTTCGCGCGTCGCGCGGTAAACCGATTTACTGTCGGAGCGGTCACCGGTGACCGTGTTTATTACAGCCGATTCGCGCCTGACGGCCGGACAACAAGACCGTACGGACTGCGTTTGACGGACCGAAGCGTCCGAGACTGGTGTGGTCCTTTACGGATTCTCTCGCCGATAAGAGCGGTCACAAGAGTGGTTTTTCCAAAAATGATTTTTCACGTCCCCGAACCGCCCTCCCCCCCCCTCCCCCTCGCCGACTACTGGCTTATTAACGCGCCCCGCTCGGTATAATTCAAAATACGATCGATTGAAACGCGTTTTAACCGAAACACTGTTTGTTTTGAATAACACAGAATTTCGTCGACGGCGTATACGAGTGTACGTGAGGATTGCGGTTGATTCGTCGGACGGCCACCGTAATAATATTATTATTATAACATTTATCGTGAACATGTCGACCACGGAGCCGCCGATTACAGCCGACGAGCCGAAATTCGATCATTCGGCCGTGATATTGGCGAAGATATTGTCAATCGCGTTCCTGGGCTTGTCGTCGCTGACGGCCGGCAGCCTGCCGGTATGCGTGTTCGAGCGGCTCGGCATTATGCAGCAGTCCCGCGGCGGCATCGCCAACACCGTGCTACGGTTGACATTGAACTTCGGCGGCGGCGTGCTGCTGAGCACCACGTTCGTACACCTGCTGCCCGAGGTCCGGGAGGGTGTCGAGGGGCTAGTGGCCAACGGGACGCTCGACGCGAACGGGCCCGTGACCGGACGCCTTGCCGAGCTCGTCATGTGCGTCGGTTTCCTGATCATGTACTGCGTCGAAGATTTGGCGCACGGACACGGGCACGGGCACGGGCACGGGCACAAACGCGATGACCCCGACGGTGGCGGCTGGCAGAACCCCGGTTTCAAGATCGAAGAAACCATGTCGGCGGCCGGCCGCGTGGCCAACTACAACTCGTGCACGTCGTCGGGCGGCAACGCGGACACCGCGGGCAAACCCGTCCAGCCCAAGTACGCGTCCAACAGCGACGCCGTATACCGCAGCTTCTTGATCATCTTCGCGCTATGCATACACGAAGTGTTCGAGGGCCTGGCCATTGGTTTGGAAAAAAATCCCACGACGGTCAGTATAATGTTCCATCGTAATACAACTGTATATTATTTCGCCTTGTCTGAACTGTAGACACCGATTTGTACCGTTGTCCGACCGAGTATACGAGTTTGTACTCGTAGGTGACTTGTATCCGATAATGTTTGAATTGGTATCAGCGTTGTAATATACGATCAGTATACAAGGAGGGACAATGGGGACAAGGGGCTACGTTACATATTACGGAATGTATGCCTGCGTCTTGTCGTTCGGCTGAATTGCAAACGTGCAACTGTATAATATTATAGCGGGGTAAATATTGTTAAAAAAAAAAACTATAACCAAACTATATTTTCCCCTCTTCCCCAGGCGAAGAATCAATATGCCACCATGTATTATAGAATACCCATCGATATTATATTGCGAACTTGTTGCGATAGAAACCTATATTGGATAATACTAATATTCACTGCTCGTATTTGGAAAATTAACGTAAAGGTGTTCTGCCAAGTCAGAAAAAATAGCGTTCCGACAAAAATAATAGTACATTTAGTTCAGATTTAGAGCCGTGAGGGCCAAGGTCGTTTCCTTTATCAATTCAAGAATTTCGACGCTTGTCATCGAAATCTCGATTAACCATAAAAACTTCTGCTACTACTACTACTACTACTATTGCTACTAATTAGTAACTACTATAAAAAAAAAAAACAAATAATATGGATGTTCAAAAAAAAAAACAAATTATAAAAGGCGCTCCGTCCCCCTGCGCACCCCCCACCCCCACAAAACGAGCACTGCTTATATTGTACTATAATATATATTCACTACAGTATATTAGCTGAATTACCCGGTGTCTCACCGATTTAATTCTTTCAAAAACAAAAATCAATAAAATATATTCAATTTAACGTGTTTCCCCGTTTCCACTATTATCCCAATCACAGCTGGTAAGTTAGTTAATCGTTGTTGTCCGATAATTTGTCTTTTAAAATGGACATTACCACGTGATAACCAAATTAGATAATAATAATTGTTTTTTCGTCTACGTCACCAAGATAACCCACAAATACAAATAATAAATACATTTTCCAAAAATACCGAGACCTCGGTGTCGGCCACTGAGTTTTTGAATTTCGAGATGAGTTGACAGCAATCTCCCTCTTGTTTTGAATGTCAAGTGTGCAAAGTTGCATCAAAATTATTAGAATATAAAACTGTAGATTTGTGTAACGGGCAGACAGACATTCAGACAGAACTTCAATTGGGCGTATCAAATTAATATAATCTACGTTAAAACAATAACTCGTTGAAATTTGTGGTTTTTTTTTTTTTTTTAATTAAATTCTTTAAAATACAAACGAGTGAATGTTTGATCATTTTCATATCTAATGATGACGTGTGTATACACAAGACACAAATGTAAACAGTGTAATTTTCTAGAGTCGGATACAATACGCATTTTATCTAAACAAATATTAATCAACTAATGATAGGAAAAAAAATAACAAAAAGTTTTATGCATACATTTATAATCATCACACTTAAAAATATATCATTACGATCTGTATTATATTCTCAACAATATATCGAATACTTCAAAAATTAAATACGTACCTACCTAAACCTTGATTACAAATACGCTATCCACATAAGTACCTACTTAGAATTTATTATTTGACGAAAGTGATATAATATACTAAACCGTATCATAAATTTAATAATATTCTGTATCGCTCTGGCTTATTAAAATAATATCCATACAAAAGTGAACCGCAACCGTTATCTCTGCAGACCAGTCTAAACATATTGGAATATATTTTTACTACCTTGGTATTCACTTTCTTTTATCAACATTTTATCTTTCAATAGGCATAAAACTCGTTCTGAACGCCTCTACGTTATTTCTTTTTAATAGTGTTGGATAGTATCTGTTACTAAATATTGTTTTCTAAAATTGCCCGTATGCTTTTTTCTGTTGGCGAATTCCTGTCCTCGAATTTAATACTAAACTATCAAACTATCATATAGATTAGTAAACATCATTAATGCATTTTGCATTTCATATTATATTTTAAATATTATATTTCATATAATATTTAGTTTCATTTTATTAGATTAACAAGAATAAAAAGTTCCCTTTCCCAAGTAAAATAAAGTAGTGCATTATATTTTTTTTAAAAAAAAATCAAATTTTGAAGCACCCCACACTTATAAAAAGAAGTTGTGAGAAGTTGTAGAGAATCCATATTTTTAGTAATTTAGCAATAATGATAGTGCAATACACTGAAAGAAGTAATAATATTTTTCCTGTTACAGGTTTGGTCACTAACTGTGGCGGTTGGATGTCACAAAGTGGTCATCGCGTTCTACATTGGATCGCAGATGCTTTCAGATAGAGCAAGGCCATACTTGGCACACTGTTCGGTATTTATATTTGCTCTCGCATCTCCGGTGGGTATAAGCATAGGCATTTTAATCAGCAATCTCAATGATACGAACACTATGTTCTTATTGTCGGTCGTTTTGCAAGGACTGGCTACTGGAACGTTGATGTTCGTTATGTTCTTTGAAGTACTCAAACCGTCTTACGAAAAAGTACAAATTAAACAAAAAATATTACGACTCCTTTTCATCATTATAGGTTTTTCTTCGATGCTGTTCATCCAATTAATGATATCCGATTAATTAACTTATTTACCAAGCATACATTTATGTAGACGGTCTACCGCAATAAACGTAGCTACATGAGTTATTATTATACACAATTATGCGGGGTTTTTTTTTTTTAAGTAAAGTATGCTTAGTGCTCACCTTAATTTTATGCTTAAACAGAGGATTTTTGCAAGTTTGGTTTATTGGGAGATGTATATATATATACATTGTACATAAAGTTTAGCTATTTCCAATAGGTACTTCTATTTGTTATATACTCGTATAATGTCACGAATATCCCGTGGCAATACAAACGTTTGCGGGGCAAACGAAAGCCATAAGTTGTCTATGCAAATAATTTTTCTGAAATGTTCGGTATATCTAAGTCAAAATTTGAATACATTTAGCTTATAGGGGCATATTTCTGACATGGTGAAAAGAAACTGTGTAGGAAATGCAGCATATTATTTTGTATATAATATATATATTATACATATATTCATTTATGTGTGTAAAAATATATATTTTCCGAAAAACTGAATTTTGAATAAATTTGTTTTATTTTAATTATATTATAATATATACAAATATATATACGCTTACGTGGACTGGAGTGGCACTAAGCAAGTTTAAAAATCACTTTGTATATCATATAGAGTTTCACATAAACACTGCGTATTATTATTGATTATTATTAAAATAAATTATTGTACATAATATAGATATATTATTATTATATATATATATAGGTCGGTACTAAGCGATGTAAGATAATCGGTTAGAGATTTATTTAAAAACTAATAAGTCATATAATACTTATAAATACATTTTTTAAATAGGTATTAATTATACTAAAAATATAGAACATAGACTTAATTAAAAATCTGAATAAGTTATAATCATTGAACAAATGGAATTCGTTGACTATATTATGAATTATTGAATTAGATACATAAATAATTAGCCGACAATTTTAGGAAGATGATGGAGAGCAGAAAATATACAGGAAAAATAAGTTGATTTCAAAAAATTGACAACAGGCTCCTTATATTATTTTGTTTTTAAAATTTATTATACCAGGAATAATATTTTATTGTATATACTAAACTTTGTTTACTGTAAATTATTGTTATGCGAGAAAGTAATTATAGAAATAATATTGTTGTTTCTAATTCACGTGTTGGTGTTTACTTTTTGAAACAAACAAATCATAAATACCTGTACTATGTACGTTAGTTTATTTATATGGAATTATTATTATTGGGCATTAGGGCGTACACTCGTATTTACTCGTATACATGACCTAAAAATTCGTTTACTCTAAAAATGTACGAAATCGTTAAAATATACCTTAAATATCACAAAATTAAGCAATAATATGAAAAATAAAATGTTATGTATGCATAGAATTGTTAGGTCATGAAAAGTATATCTTGTACCTATCTGCCCCAATTATCATCATTAGGTACTCTATTGTAATTCCAGATTAATAAATACATTGTTTCAAAATCTAAAATTATACATAACGTACTTAATATTTTACTGATACACATAAATATAGATAACCAATTAATATATTCAATGTTAAGGTTTATTTTATAAGATTTTGGTAAAATTCAAAACCAAAAGGGGACAATACCAAAAACGTATTTCTGTGTACCATTATATATGCACACTAAATAGCGAATAAAAGCAATGTAAAAACTAATGTATAGAACTTTGAACTTTAAATCTCTGTATTTTATGTTTTAATTAAAACCAAAGAACAACACATATTCGATGGTCAATACGCAATGTACATTGAACGTCCGCAACGCAGCATAGGTATACTGCTGGCCCGCCGTCGCATCGCCGTCGCCGACCGGTGTCCCTGTCATCGTGCCGACGTACAAAACCGCAGCAACTCGACCTCTCGACGGTTCACCCAGCCCCGAGTCCCTGTCACATCACAGGTCGCGTGGGTCGGTTCTAAACCAACCCGGTATCGTGGTATTATACTTGTTATATTTGCCGCTTATTGATTTACTATTGTCACTTCACTGCTATACCATCATGACATTCGAGATTATTCGTATAGAAACTGTTTAATATAACCACCGGATTCGCACCGTTTAATTTTAAAACTCATCTCGTATACTATTGTCGTTGGGAGCCAGTGGCGTGGCTATCATAGGGTAAAATGGGATAGTTCCCCGGGGCCCCAGAGCTCGGGGGGCCTCGGACAGTTCTGAAATTACTTAAATTGCAAATTTTGATGTTTTTAATAATGAATATTTTAAATCTTACGTGGAAATTCCAGTAAAAATGTTACGAGTAGGTACATTTCGAGTTTTCATAAAGATTATATTAGTTGGATGGCCTAGATTTTTAATTGCTTCGGGGCCCTTTCCCATCTAGTTACGCCACTGTTGGGAGCACCGGTAAATCACGTATTTACGTGGCCGGCAATCTCGTTTACTCTTTATTGAATATCTGATACGTTTATCGCATAATATGATAATCATTCATAGTGTGGGCTGCAGCTATAATATGTTTTCCTGTTTCTTCGTAAAGTTAGATTATCGTATTTTTTTTTTGTTTTTTGAAAAATCTATTACTTACGAATATGAGAAAATTTAAAAAACGGATTTTAATATATGAGTGTTTACAACAAATAGTATTCTGAAAATGTTGGATCATTCGTCTGTCTAAAAACGATCTGAGAAAATTAGTATTTTAACAAAAAAAAAATTAAAATAACACATATTAAAATCACTCCGTATATATACTATAGAACTATAAAACCAGCATATTTTTCAAATTTGTGCATTGTGCATTTCACTCAGAACCCATTTAAAAATGTGAGTACATTAGTAACAATTGAAAACGTAAAGTAAAAAAAATAAAATGACCAACTATAAAGCATCTAATTTGTTATGGCCAATATGTTCTCAAACTGACTATAATGATTGACGGTTATAATTAACAGGTAATTTCTGTCGTGCAATTATTGATTTCAAACGGTTGGTATAGATAAGTACAAAAATTAAGATATAATGAAAACGTATAGATACCATTATAATTAACCATTATGCTTGCTATATAATTTTAGTTGAAACATTTTACTTACATTATTATATTATTCAGTTAATACAAACTACTACCTAATTGTAAATAAAAACCATAAAACGTACAGTTTTTTTGTCGTTTAAATGATTTAAATAAATTATTAACCTTTTACTAGTATTTAATAAAATATATAGTTTATATTCTAAGCTAATCAAAGAATGTATTGATTTTACTATGTAAAATATGATTTATAGCTAGGATATCGCAACTTTTAGAACAAATTTTGTTATCAAACATGGGCAGTAGATTAAATAATATCAGCGAATCGTTTTTGTTGGGATAATAATTTACAAATCACTGTACTGTTTGTTCAAACAAGCAGAATAATAATGAAAATATTTTCAAAAAATTATAAATTAACTATCAACTTGACATATCTATCTAATTAATATGATAACTATACCTAATATTTTGTTTATTTATTTATTCGATTGTGGCCGTAGAGAGGAATGTATTAAAATACTACTATATGATGTGGTCTTTCTGTGTGTATGTGTGTGTGTGTGAGTGAGTGAGTGTATATGACGTGTGTAAATAACTTTTCCACCAGAAATCTTGCTCAAATCATGAACTTTAAGGGAGGTTACTGGTATCCGATTTTGTCTATTTGATGCATTGGAAAAAGCGTTTTTTTCTTTCATCTTATAGTTTTATAAATAATTGGGAAACAACGTCAGAAAAACAAGAACATGCATGTAATAACAGTTCTTGTTATTTTCGATTTTGTTTTTTACGTGGAGCCTTGACATTACCACTGAATCCAGTCCTTTCCAGCCCTTTCCAGACGTGGTAAATTATTTAAAATATCCTGGAGATATTTATAGACATTTTACATTTTCAAATTTTTTTGCCTCATCAAATTTAAAAACGTAACAATTTATTTTTACAAAGTAAAAAGTTCGGATTAAATTAAATGTTGAACTTTTAAGTGTAGTAACTACAACACAATAATTTAATTTTATATTATTAACCACGACTATAGCCGTATATTAACCCAACACTAATCTGGTTATCATTTTACTTAGGTAACTGTTTTTTTTTCCTGTAGGCCTAAACTTCTGACACTTATTACTAGAGCCCGGATTTATATGCATTTGCATGTTTGTACTAAGTGTATGCACGTCTATGGGGGTTTAAAATGTCCACGGATCATATCACACCGAATTTAAACTCCAAATTTTATATTGCATATTTTGCATATTTCAGGTTATTGCATATTTGTTCATACATGCATATAACATGAATATTTAATGGGTTTTTAATAAATTAACTATTAATAAATATACACTCGCGTCCCAGCTTATTGTATCGATATCATTCTATAAATAATCACATTGTGTTTTCGCGTAGCATTATATAAACTATATTTATAAATCTTATTTAGTTAGACCGGTACCTAATAATAGCCACCACCCGGCACGATGGCAATTAATTAATATTTAATACGCAGTCATCGACCATCGTTCGTTGTATATGTGTTTGTCCGCGGTAGTGTTTGTTTAGCCCGTTTGAAAAAAAAGACAAAATGCCAAAAACTAAGTCTAATTTGGGTTCATCCATAACTCGATGGGTTGAGCCTTACAATCGCGACAAAACTGTGTTTAACACTAGTGGATTAGTAGTTTATTGTCAAGTTTGTGATCGTCAGGTGCGTTGTAACAAAAAATTTCAAATAACGCAACATGTAACTACCGAGTTTCATTTGAAATGTTTGAAAAAAAGTTCTAACAACAGTAAACAAATGTTGTTGGGAGATGAAACCAAACCAAAAACATCAAGTTTTAATGAAGATCTGTGTTTGAACCTCGTAGCTGCAAATATACCTTGGTTTAAACTACAAAATCCAGTCTTCCGCGATTTTTACAAAATTATACAAAAAAACACATTCCTGATGAAAGCACTTTACGTAAATCTTTCTTACATCCACGTTATGTAAAAACAATTGAAAAAATTGGGGACTCGTGTATATATATATATATATATAGTNAGAAATAATGCCCAGTGTGCCCTTGCCGCCAGAACCAGTACTAACCAGATGAGGGACATGGGTTGAAGCAGCTAATTTTTGTGCAGATCATTTTGATAATCTTAAAATAATTTTACAAAAACTAGAAGATAAAAATGTTGTTAGTATACAAAAATGTATTAATATGCTAAGTCTGGAATCTGTTAAAAGTGACCTTACATTTATTCAATCTCATTTTTTTATACTATTAAAAAGTATAAAAATTTGGAACATTCTAGTTTAACTTTGTCTGATTCTACTCAAATTGTAAATAATGTTATTTTGGCGATGGAAAAAGTACTAGGACAAAAAGGAAAAATAATTCAAGAAAAATTGTTTTATTTAATTGAAAAAAATGTTGGATTCCAAACCGCGAAGCAGATAACAGCAATTTTGTCAGGGAAAGAAAACAGTATTATGCCACCAAACTTAACTCCTTCTATGTGTTCATGTATGAAGTTTGCACCTATAACTTCGGTGGATGTTGAAAGGTCTTTTAGTACGTATAAATCAATTCTGACTGAAAAAAGAACTTCAATGACACCAGAAAATATGGAAAAATATATTATTGTCCACTGTTATGAAAATTATTAAAAGAACCTATTTTAATATTTTAATTATATTGTTCTGAAGTTTTAAAATGTATACCTATTATTATTTATTAATTTTTAAAAATGTTATTTTAAAATATTTGAATTTTTTTTTTTAAGTTTTCTATTATTTTTCAGAGTAATTTCAATTGATTTATTATATAGCAGTGGATATTTTCATTTTTTTTTGTTTTTGATAAAATATACAGAATTTTCTTTGGTGTAAAAATGTGTTTTTTTTTAAATAAACTCATTTTATAAAGTTTAACATAATGCATATAATTGCATATTTAGCCACTTTTCCTTTGCATATTTGCATCATATTTGACACTTTTTAAATGCATATAAATCCGGGCTCTACTTATTATCTTCGACTAATCTGGTTTTTTCACCGGTTCTATCGCACAAATATTGCACAATCGTACATCAATACAAATTATTTAACACCAATATCGCCATTTTCAAAAAAAAAAAGTGATTTTTCTGTTTTTGTGAAGGTAGGATATAGAGGAGAATTAAATGTATATCTGTACGTAACGATTAATCTTTTCTAAGGATAAACGATTCTGAGCTGAGTTTGGTTAAACGTGTTTTAAAAGACCACAATATATTTATGATTTTAAAATAATACATTTCGTACATTTTTCTGTTTTTCCTACACTTTTTCCCAGTTTTTCCCATTTATTATGAAAACAGCAGGGAAAATCAAAAAATGGCCTGCTTAAATCTGCCCCAGTCTGATTTCCTTTCAGAAAAAGTGCTATACTTAAAAATCAGAGCAAAATTGCTGGTAGAAAAGTTGTTCATGGAAAAAAAAAAAAATATCACTGTAAAACCAATATATTCCTCGATCCGGTCAGAATCTAAAACGCGGCTTTTACTTTTATACGAAAATTAATACTTAAAACTGAATAAGGTGCAGAGAAAATACTTTTTAAAAAACAAAACGTCATGTTAGATCGTGTCAATAAATCGCAAAACATTAAATTCGCATGATACGCACGTTGCAGTAAGATAATGTCATCAAATGAAATTTAAGAAAAATTGAATTTAACAAATATTTTATTAAATATGTTCGCTATACGTAGCGCTCCGTTACACTACCTATTGCCTATACTTACCCCTCTAAACGTATGATGTATTTCTCGAAATATTAAGTTAAATAGTTCCTCCTCCCCCCCCCCATTAATATATTAACTTCTTAATATATTTGTTTAGGTCATTTGAAAAGAATTAAATTACTCAGTAGTTATTTTACGGCAAAACACAACGGAGACAAAATATATAGCCGTGTATTATAAATAGCCGCCGTCACTATCGTCGCGGCGAACGAATCGATGACATCACGCGTGACGTTAAAAACCCTCGTGAAACTAACGAATAGAAAAGAGAGTGCTTTTATTATGATGTACGCTTTATTTTATTCGTGTCTGTGTACAACTTCTCTATCAGTATCTTGCCCCTATCGAAAAATAAAAAGACATGTACTTCGCATGGTGAGTGGGCCACTGTTGTAGATGAGAACAGAGCCGTGGAGAGTAATTAAGGACCCCATGGACAATCTCACCCCCCTCCCTAATGTCCAATAATAAACTTACAACTAACACCCAATGTCGTCCTTTAAAATATGTATAAAAAAAAGAAGGGTGAAGGTAAAAATTAGGTATAATATATGACTTGGTTAATTTGATTTCACTCTTTAAGTCCCGGACCTTAAGACTACAGCCCCAATACGCAACGGTAACGATAAACCATTACTAGTGAAAAACGACTCTGAACGGAGTTGTATAATCGTACTTTTTCCCTTGTTATCAAAGTAACCCGGAAATTAACAGAGTGTATCATATACTATGGATAAAGCTACTGCATGATAAACGCGTATTACGAGTTGAAGACATTATTATTAACGAGTGCTAAGGTGAATGATGTCTATTGCGCATGCGTATCAGTACTCGTCGCATATTAATCGTATGATCATTACAATACCACCAGCAGTAATAGTAGGTACATCACACGTGAATACACGAATTCGACCTAGTGCGTGTGTTATAAATTTTGCACATGCACATTTGTCCCAACTCATCTTAGTTGTGTTTGCTTCAAATATTCAGTCAATAGCCTTTCCTGCTCTTTCCATAGTATATGACCTAAAATCAACATAATACAATGCGATAAAATTTTGATAACGTGGTGTTACTATAGAAAATCGTTTTTAACATCAATTAATGAAGGTTATCTTATTTATTCCTCTAAAAACCGGTCATCTGATAAAAAAAAACACTACTATTGAAGTTTTATAAATATTTTTAATAAAAACTACATTTTAACAGTCACTATAACTTAAAAATTAAACTATTATAATTACTAGTAATTAAAAAATAAAAACCATTTTAAAAAAAATATTAAAAGTAACTTTAACTTGTACATTTTTGATTAGTAACTTAACTAAATAGTTTTTTTTATTCGGGAACTTGTAACTTAACTAAAAGTAACTTAATTAAAGAAAATAATTAGAATTTATTCAGTTACTAAAGTTGAAAAACTTGCCCAGCATTGTACTTCATATTTCAAATGTTATTAAATTCGGAGTGTATAGCAAGCCATTTAACCTATGTAGTTATAATTGTTTGAAAAAACGAAAATGTCTGATAACTTAATAGGAGGTTCATTTTAAGTAGCACTTACGTATTAAAAAAAAAAGTTCAGTGTAATTCTACCTTCCCAATTACCGATTCGTCGCATCCAACGCAACCAAATCTTGTTTCGATCTTTAAAGTGAAGTACCTTTTCTGAAAGGAAATTGTATCTAGTTGATGTATTAAAGATGTAATTCTTTTGACTTTCCGAGGGGTTTTCGAAATAATTTGGAAAAACCCGAAAGAAAATTATAGGTAAAACCGCAAATATTTAAGGCACGTCGCAGCGTTACCGTTTTCTTTATTTTTATTACATAAACACAATATTTCCTATCAGAAATATTACTCCAATCCAAAAATGACAAATTATTAATTTTGTTCCCTTTAACATATAGCCTCTGACAGAAAAAGTTATTTTTTTGATATCAGTAGTATTAATTTGTAGGTTCAATCACGCAGCAGAACGCCCCATGAATTTACACAATTTCCCTGTGATTTTCAATCACGAATTTAGCCTCTCTAATTTTTCAAAAAAACATATTTCAGGAAATCCCTGCATAAATTGTCACGATTACCCTGCATAATTTTAGCCTCTTCATTCGTATAACATTTTTTATTTTTTATTTTCAAAAATGGTTTTATGTTATTTGGCATTCGTCAAGTTTATAAAAAGTAGAAATAAAGCAGCAGTCAAATATCGACAATTGATTGAGCTATATTTATGTTGTCCCCTCCATCGACTGTCTCATTACTTGGAAGATATTAACTTATGATTTTAAAACAAATTGTTTAGTTAACCGGTAACTGTTGTACATGCCAGTTGTGTTAGTATCATTAATTTTTACATTATGAATTTAACAAAATACTCAGATGATTTTTCTAAATTATTATACATCGTTCGGAGTAGTCAGAATCCGAAATATGTTGAGACAACTACATTTGCGTCAAGACTAAGAACTTTTGATTCATTCGCTTTGAAACATCTAAATACATTTTCATTGTGTGAAGCTGGTTTTAAATTCCTAGGCGCAAGAGATTGTGTACAATGTTTTAATTGCGGGCTAATTCTACACGAATGGACAATTGCAGACGATCCTTGGAAAGAATATGCACGCCATTCGCCGAATTGCACGTTTATATTACTTAAAAAAGGCAACCAATTTATAGAATCTGCAATTCATGAAAAACGAAAATTCGAATGTAATTGTGCTTATAGCTGAATTGGACATGATACTGTAGTTTAATTTGTAACTGCGTTATAATATTAATAAAGTGTGTTACTTAAATAAATATGTATACTGTTTTTATTTTGTGTGGTTTGATAGCTTAGCGGGATAAGGTGCATGATTAAAAATCATAATATAATAGGTACGATCATTTACAGGGAGATGGAATAAATCAGTAAGTATGTAAAATATAATTGGTTCTAGACTATAGAGTTAGATAATAGGTGTGTGATAAATATGTCACCCAATGGCTAACTGCCATTAACCACGGTTATTTTTTAATATTTTGTGTATAATCAAGTTTAACATGATTAAATTGAAAAGCTTTATAAGCATGAGAAATTTAATAAATATTGGAAAATTGGATGATAAATCTCTGCCTCCAAAATCTAAGTTTTTTAATTCTTTACTTGACGAACATATAAGCGATGAAGATTATCTACACGCACAAAATATGTGGGCTGAATTCGGAATAGTAACTTTAGGTGAGTACAGCGATCTATATTGATCAACTGATGTCTGTATTCTTTTCGACATATTTTAAAATTTCCGTGACCTTTGCTTAAAAATGTTTAATTTGGATGCTGCATATTTCATGACTGCCCCGGGGTTAGCCTTCGACTGTATGTTAAAGAATACGAAAATTAAGTTGGAAAGGTTGCAAGATTATGAAATGCAATTAATGTTGGAACAGGGTATACACGGGAGGATTTGTCATTCAGTAAAAAGATACGTAAAAGCAAATATACCAATTATTGAAAATATAGATTATGATGATAGCAAACCTATTATATGGTTAACCTATTTAGACTGCGTAAATCTTTACGGAAAATCTATGTTGGAACCGTTGCCATATTCAAATTATAATGAAAGTTGGAGATGATGAATACAGATATATATTAGAAGTTGATACAGATTACCCTAAAAATCTTCATAAAATACATAATGAATTTCCTTTTTTACTCCATAATTCATGTCCACCGAATTCCAAAATCCCAAAACTTTTAACAACATTAACTCCCAAACAAAACTACATTGTACACTATCGCAATTTAAAACAGGCCATCGCTAAGGGTATTAATGTCTTAAAAGTTCATAAGATCATCCGTTTCAGACAGTCGAAATGGATGGCGCCATATGTCGAATTATGTACTCGCATGAGGGTTAAAGCAAAAAATGAATTTGAACGAAATTATTGGAAGTTAAAAGTGAATAGTGTTTTTGGTAAATGTATGGATAATGTCAGAAAGCGAATTTCTTTACAACTCGTTGATAATGAAAAAAAGGCGAACAGATTAATGTCGAAACCGAAATTTAAAGATAGAACAATATATTCTAAAGATTTAATGGCTGTTCATATGAATAACGAAAAAATAAAATTCGATAAACCTATTTATGTAGGATTCACTATTTTAGATATATCTAAAATATGTATGTATAATTTTCATTACAATGTCATGAAGAACACATACGGTAGTAAATTGAATACGATATATTCCGATACTGATTCTTTGGTGTGTGAAATTAGAACAAATAACTTTTTTGATGATTTAAAATATAAATTATTAACACAATTATCCGAAAAATCATTATTGTTTTGATGACTGTAGGAAAAATCAACCAGGGTTTTTTAAAGATGAGATGAAAAGTGAGATATTAACCGAATTTCTTGCATTACGTCCTAAACTTTATACATACAAGTGCTGTAAAACTGAATTTAAAAAAGCAAAGGGTGCGAAAAAGTATGTGATTGATAAGCATATGCGATTTGATGATTATAAAAACATTTTAAATGCATACATAAATAATAGTTTAGATATATCTAATAAAGCTACCCGTAACATGAATTTGATTCAATCGAAAAATCATTTGGTTTATTCAAAAACAGTCAGCAAACTCGTGCTCAGTGCTAATGATGATAAGAGAGTTATTATGAACGATGGTATTAATACGTTAGCGTATGGTCATTATAAATTAAAACGTTTACAAAAATAATATTACAATCAGATTTTATTTTATCATCATTATTTAACATTTGAAATAATTTTACGTCATTTTTCTCAACCCATAAATTGTGACTGCTGTCGAAACCCATCCATATCTAAAGTATTGTTCATAATAATTGGGAAAAACTAAAACAATTAAAACGATTTTTTTCAAATTATGGTCCAATGATTTCATCATTTTTAATTTTTACAGCTTATGTTTTCTACCATTGCTCCAATAGATAAACGACAAGCGACCTTTTTGTTGCATTTTTAATCTAGTGGTCTTTTTTCTAATTTTCTTTGTAATTTTATTAATAATTTAAAAAAAATTAAAAACTAACAAATTTACAGCGTTACGATTTCGTAATTTTAAATTTGTACAGCTTGTTTTTTATCAAAAATATTATTTCAATAGAAAAACAACTAGAAATCTTTTTTGTTTCATTTTTAATCTAATTGGTGTCCAAGAAAGACATTTTTTGATTTTCTTTTTAGATTATTTTATAAATGAGCAAAATCGAAAAATACGTAGACAATTTAGGAAAATTAATCTGAAATTATTTTTAATTTTTTAATATAATTCAGTTTAAAATATTCGTAGAAACTTGAAATTTTGACAGAAAAATTATATTGAATTTTTTCTATACGTGGTAAAATTGTCTAAATATTGAAACATTTTTGAGCTATAGAAATTTTAATTTTGCTAATTCCTTACGTAATCTTTATTTGGTAGATACTCTGTGAATAAAATTGTAGACTAAAAAGAAACACTTGACAATTTTACAGGAGGTTCATTTTAAGTCGTACTTTTGGAAAAAAAAAATATTACAATTCACAATTTTTTTTTAGATTCTAAGTTTAGCGAAGAATGTATTGGTTTTACAAAAATGTTTATTTTTTTATATGTGTACACTTTCTACCAGAAAGCTCACTCCTTCGATTATCAAGTATAGCACCTTTTCTGAAAGAAAATGTTCTTCGGGTAGTACTTTAGAGAGGTTATACAACAGTGGCTGCGCCTACGTGCGAAGTATGCCCGTCTTTCTTTTTTATTATTAAATATGAGTTTTAAAATCAATTTTTAACGAAAATCGTATATATTACGGCTCTTCGAAACGTGTATAACCGAACTTCGCTCCGAATCGTTTTTGTTAACTATGGTTTATTGTTACTTACAGCTACAAATTAAACAACTTTGTGTATCTTACCTTGGCGTCTTCCCACGTACAACAGTGGCGCACCCATCCCCAGTAGATATCAGCTCTTTTTGTTAATTTTTAATTTCTCATAAAATTGGTGCTTATATGTTTTATTTTGGATCAAATTTAAATTCTGAAAATGATTGTAAATTTTAAGTATCAACAATGTAAAATGTTACTGTTTTACTTACCTAATTATGCCTATACAATTCTGCTAGATTGAAACTTGAATATTTAAAATGTTTTTAACCAAATGAATTATTTAGTTTTCAATTACTTTTTCTTTTAACATTTGTTTGTAGTTTATTACACGAATTCACTGTTTATCCATCTTATTATGAATTATTAATGAACAGATTTAATAGGTATATAGCTACTTATGTATAGTTATAAATAGGTGACCGTGTACCTAATTTAAATGTAAAATTAATATTCGTTTACTTTATCTACCTACTTTTTGTGTATCTACATTGCATTTTCTCATCTCATTAAAAATAAACGAATACACATGCAAGTTTGCGGTCGGATACCCGGAGGCGCGACGCGTGAAATAGCAGAAAAATGTCTTCAGAATATTAGATAAATCAGAATTCAGCTGAAAAATATATTGTGAAAAAAGTATGATGTTAGAACCGTATTTAAACCGAAAAATATTTCGTTAGAACAGTATTTTATCCGAAACGTATTTTCGTCGAAAATGAATAGTTACAAAGAAAATTCGCACGCAAAACCTTATTTAGTCTACACGTATTTTTACGTTATCGAATATGAATGAGAAGAAAATAAATGTTTTGGCAGAATACCTATAAAGACTATAAAGAATAAATATTTTCTTTATTATCTAGTATCTATGGTGTTATCTTAAACCACGGTTACGTGCACAGACTGAGATATCATTCGTGGTTGTGTGGTATCAACCATAGAGCAAAATATCAACACGGTTCTATCGATAACGGTGAGTATCAACAATGACAACAATAACAACAAAGTACTTACACACCGGACCGGTGGCACGGTGCGCACAACTGGTATCTATATAACCGCCAAGGCGCCAATTGACCGATTTGTAACGTTGAACTACTCGAATACGTTAATTCGGTGTCAATTCGGCCAATTCACACGGTAAAGACTAAAACGCGGTAAAAAAAACAAAACAAAACGATCGTCAGAATACAAAACGCACGTATCAACGGCTGCACGGTAAGACCGGAGACGCGTTATAGCCGATCAGGCGAATAATATTTACACTATACACGCTGTCGCCGGTTTAAAATACCCAGTTTTTGTCTACCTATGCAGTTACTCTTGCACAATGCCCCCGAAGATATTCAAAGAACATGCCGAATCGTTCCCGATCCGCGACATACCTACGGTGGTAGACGTATTTCGCAGGGAACTGGACAAAAAAGAACCGGACCTGTTGCTACTTTCATTGGTGGCTGGAGCTATTGAGAATACAATGACTTGCGTTCGGCCGAGCATCGAAGTTCCAGTAGCTGTAACGACTGAAGCTAACTTTGACATTGATCAGGTACCCTTGAGGCTGCCCGACGTTGAGTTACACATCATAGAAGCGCTTTACACAAAATTCTGCTCTATCATCAAGGGCAGTGTAGACTTATTAAAGTTTGACGATAGTCTAGGACACGCTAGCCGTGAACTTGTCAAAAGAGTGTCTGATGTCATCTGGAACACTTTGACCAGAAGTTATTATAAAGATAGAGCACACTTGCAAAGCATGTATAGTTATTTAACAAGTAAGTAACACATGTTGCCAATAGTAAAATAATAAATACACACATCTAAACCTAAATAATGTATAATATGTATTATATTTGTTTATAGGTTCAAAATTGGACTGTTTTGGTGTTGCCTTTGCAGTAGTTGCTTCTTGTCAAATACTTGGTTTTAATGATGTCCATTTGGCCTTGTCTGAAGATCATGCGTGGGTTGTATTTGGTCCAGATGGTAGTGAAAATGCAGAGGTTACATGGCATGGTAATTTATATTTCTAATATCATATAGCTATGTAAATTTATATTGGACAAAAATCTATGAGTATATATTCATAATATTACAAATTCTTAATTAATAGATTTTATTTTAGAAGTAAAAAAAATATTTGTATTTATTGTATAATTAATACACACAACTTAATTTATGATTGTATAATCAATTACATTTTTCACTATAGGAAAGGGAAATGAAGATAAACGTGGACAAAAAATTAAAGATGCAGGACCTAGGCATGGGTCATGGCTTTATGTTAATGGCCATCCAGTAATTTGTAATAGGCATATGGAAGTATCTGCACTAGTTAGTTCAATAAACCCAAGCATTAACCAATCTAGTGATGCTTTGGAAGTTGCTACACTTCAAAAAAATCTTTTGTGGCTTCTTTACGATGAAGGACACCTGTCAAAATTTCCCCTTGCTTTAGGTAGTTTAATGCATATTTCATTTAATTTATGTAAAACTAAAGTTATAAACTATTTTTGTTTAGGTAATTTAGGCGATTTAGAAGAGTTAAATGCAACACCTGGTAGACCACCATGTACATCCTTGTTTGAAGAAGCTATTTCAGCTGCACAGATGTATTACAATGATATGTTTGTTTATCCATATACATATCAGGGTGGATATTTTTATAGACATAACATGATAAAAGATGCTTTTGCAAGTTGGGCTAATGCAAGTCAAGTTATAAGCAAGTAAGACTAATTTAAAAATGTACATTGTTTACAAATGATTAATTGGTGAATTTATTTTTTAAACATCTGAAATTTGTATTTGATTGTAGGTATAGTTTTAGTAAAGATGATGAAGAACTATATAAAGAAATGATGGATATTGCTTATGAATTAATTCCATACTCATTAAAAGAAATGACATGTGGCAAAAGTCGATCAATATTGAATAATCCACAATGTTACGCATACGTATTATTAATTTATGATGGTCTTTGTCTTTGGGAAGAAGATGGAACTACACCAGTATTACATATAAAGTGGGCAAAACATTTTATAAATTCCATATCAAAGTTTGATGATAGTGTGAGAACAAGACTTATAATTTTAGAACCAAAAGTAAGACAATTTTTACTTATTTATATATATTACAATTTTATTATTATGTAAAAAAAGCTAAATTATCATAAAAACAGAATTGTATAATGTAGTTTTATTGCATATGTAGGTATTTTCATAAAAATATTTTATATATAATTTATTTTAAATTTTATTAAACCTATTGATTTTAGGATTCAGAAAATGATGGTACTTTAAATCAAGACTATCACGACAAAAATATGAATAATAATAATCGTCCAATGACCAAAAAAATGTTAAACGCTTTACCTGGCATTGATGAAGGGACTAAATCAGAACTTCATCCTGAAATTGAAGCATTAACTGCTGCTTGTAGTGAACGTATATTAAATCGAGAATTCTTATTACAAGGTGGTGGGGAACCATTTGTAGGTAATTCTGATTCATTACCTACTCCTGTTACTCCACCACAAGCACCTGTTGCAGAAACTATATTGAATCATGATGAACCTGAAACTAAAATCATGTTAAAAAGTAAAAAGATGAGGAGTATGAAAGATTTACTAATAGCGAAAAAATTAAATACGCAAGCAATCAGTTTGCAAATAAGTGCACAATCTCAAGGAGGAAAACGCCATGCCCCTAGAGATAATACAGAACCAGTATCGAGGCGAAGTAGAAGAAGTAATAACTAATTACATGTATATTGCATATATACTTTAAATGTAAGTGCAATTTTTTCTTTAAAAATAATTTATATGTTATTTCTTATTGAAAGACTATCATTGTGTTACTTATATTTTAAAAGTTAATAATTAGTTTAAATTTCTAGCTATAATATTATATAAAAGTAAATTCATGACAAAATAAATAGGTATGTCAACACAAATCAATCCAATTACATCCAATCGGTACATATCTCTACTTTTCACAGTATAGCACATATGTAGTATGCGAATAAATGTTTTATAATATTAGGTTATAACAACCAATGAAAAGTGGAAAACTGATATCAGCCATTTATAATGTCATGAGTACACAATTCTTTTAGAATCTCTTATTTAAGACGCTTAATATTTAAATAAATGTAGGGTTTTACCTTTTTTGTATAAAATAATTGGTATCAATAATTATATAGTTATTATTATTATGATTATTTGTTACTATTGAAGTGGTTAGTTGATAAAATTGTTGAATTCAACAAAGTGATTAATTAGCGTTACCATTTAAAACAAATTTATATACTTGATATTTATCTTGAAACTAATAGTATCCTACATGTTTGTAGTTTAAAATCATTTTTTGTGTTTGTTTTTCTTTTAGCTTTATTTTTATTTTGGATCAGAAAATTATTCGTTTAAATGCATGAAGTATAAACGGTGCTGTAGGGGGGATTTACACTTTAAGTGCATTAGGTATAATAACACAACACAACCAAGAGAAGGGGGTTTATTAAATGTCTGAATATACTTCTTGAATAATGTCCATATGTTTTTTTTTAATATATATTAATTGAGTATGCTATTTGATGGCAGTCACGTATAATTTATTATAGAAATAAATTTATTTTCCTTATAAAACCATATTTAAAAAATGATTAGATGTGTTTAAATAGTTGGCTTATTTATCATGTTTTAAAATATTTTGTAAAACACAATATGTATCAACATTTTATTCTCAAGATTTTGAGTGAAGCACAGACAAGTTTTGTTAAATTTAAATAAATTATGTTTCTAACAATCATAAGTTATGGTAATATTTGCCTTGCAATAATAATTAAATCATTTTTATCATACATAATACATTGTATACATCTTTTAAACAAAGTTCTATTTTATATCTAATAAAATAAAATATTATCCTTATTTCATATAAATGCTTAATTAATATATAAAAAATTAAAATGTATTTAAATAAAACTCTCAACCTACCCCCCCATAAAAAAAATGACTAATGTCACCATAATAATTTATTGTATAAGGTTAGGGTAATGCATAATATTTTGTATATAATATATTATACTATTTTATCCAAATTCTAATAGTCTGTATACCTAATTGAGTATTAAATTATAGGTATTTAATAATATGTATGCATTACCGTAATATTTGAATCATATTATTTGTAGTTTACTTGCCAATTAATTTCCAATCACTTTTAGTATTTAGTGTAAGGTAGTACAGTTACACAAATTATACACACTTATCTATAATGTATTCAAAATTTAAATTTAAACCATTCCCAACTAGTATTAAAATTACAGGGTTTGAGTGATATGTTTTATATTTACTACCTTTGTTGTTTATATTTCATAGTTATTATAAAAAAAATCAATCCTAATATCATAACTGATTAAATTACATGTAATAATGAAAACATATTATAATTTGTATTTATATACAGTTTTACCTTGTTCTACTTGTCATTATTTCACTAAATAGATTTGCAGATAAGTATACTTCCCAAAATATTTAAATAATTTAAATTTATAATTATTTTATTTTTTTCTAGTAGAAAACTAGTCTAGTTTGTCTTAATAATTGTTTACTTTTCATTTATAATTTAGGGTAGTAGTTTAATATGCTACGTACTGTTTTATTGTTACCTTTATATTGTTTTTATAAGCTTGAGAAATAATAAAATCTAATAATAATAAAAATAATTTAAATTAAGTTAATTATTCGACCCTTGAATTTATGTAGTATAAATCGCCTTATTCGCCTATACAGAATGTATCTTTATAAAATACATGGATAAGTCACTCCTGTGTTTACTTGTTGTAGGCTGTACAAGGACAGGAATTAGGATAATGGAGGTAACACAATTCACAACTGCAAAAATACTACTGATGGCATATATTTAATATCTATGATGAAATATTAT
The DNA here is from genome assembly GCA_902439185.1 of Cinara cedri. NCBI lineage: Eukaryota > Metazoa > Arthropoda > Insecta > Hemiptera > Aphididae > Cinara > Cinara cedri. Next base: position 716,759 of record CABPRJ010000495.1, read on the forward strand.
ATTATTCTTATTAGTTTTAATAATAAATTTATTATATTTTGTTTGTAGGTACATAAAAAATGGAAGTACTATATTATAGCATACTGCCATAATTTATAAAAACCTTTTGAATCTGTCTGAAATTGGTCTAACCTAAACATTATAGTTTCTTAAATCCCAATCAATTCAGACATTCATCGATAAATTTTTGTTTTAATATTAATGCCAACAGTTTATATATTAGTATTAATTTTGCTCCTGTTTTATAAAAAGATCAAACCAATTTAAATCTTTTATTTTCTTTGAAACAAAGTTGTTCGCATATAGGTACCATTATATAATTTTAAATTGGTTTTCAAATATAATTGAAATAAATAAATTGAATTTATAAATATATTTTTGTATAAAATGTTTAAACTAGTCCTAGAATATAGTGTTAACCTTATCTCCCAATTTTTTTTTTACCATGTTTTGGGAAGTTTGTCAAAAGCAAAGATAAAATGTTAAATATTTTTAAATTTTTATTTCATGACATTGCTTAGGCTGTTCAAATTTAGTGATTGGTTTTATGTTATTATATATTAAACGTTAAATGTATTTTTACCATTTTAAAATATATATTTAATAATAAAGCTGTACTGATAGGGAAGATAATTAATGTTAATTCATATTCAAAAGTTAACATTTAATTTAGGCTAAATTTTAAAAATTGTGTACTTGTAGACATTCATTTCTTTATCTTAATTTTTATAGAGTACCTAAATAGTGTGATTTTATGTAATATCTATATTATATAAAAAAAAAATACTGAATCAAAAGTTCAAAATTATTTCTAAATAATTACATTTTTTTTAATGGAAATCTTAAAACTAAAAGCTAATTTATTTATTTGAAATATAGTATACAAATATTTATAAAGATTACAAAAAATAATAATTTAACTAATAAATTACCAATATACAATCAACAAATCTTAAAGGTATACTAAAATACTATGTTTATATATAGTATGTTTCCAAATGATGTAGTTAGTATAAATGTGAGTTACCTAATATTAAATCAAGAAATATATTAATAAATAATTTATGTCAGCATTTAAAATAAACTAAAAACAATTATAATAACGAGTATTATTAGATTTAGATTTTAATTAAAATTTAAATAACAATAAAGGTATTTGAAAATAAATAAATTTGAAACTACAATATACATAAAAGAGTTCTCAGTATATATGCATACTATAGTTTATGCTTTTAAAAAATGTCTTCATTAATGATCTGCTTGTTATATCATCATTCCGAAAAATATTGTATATTCATGATGTATATGGATGTCTCACAAGACACATTGTAATATCTCCTAAAATAATAAAATTAATGAAATGTTGTTTTTATTTTTTTTATTACACACAGGGATAAGGACAAAACATATTTATTTTTGAATTTAGTTTTTATGTTTTGGTAAAAAAGAACTATAAAAATAACTTTATTTTATTATTTTCTAAAAATTTAAAGATAACCATTTTATAAAGTTAATTCTTCTGAAATTAATTGATGTTTCAACTTTTATTTTCATTAAATTAATAATTTTTTAAAGTTAAAAGAAAAGTACCTATAATTATGCAGTAAGCTGTTATCTTATTCGCTAATTGATTATTATTATAGCTAATTAACTATACATTTTTTTTTATCTGATGTTTCCAAAACAAACAAAATTAATTGAAATATAAATATTTGTTGTATTTTTCCATGTAAGTAATATAAAAAAAAAGCAAAATTTGATTATTTTTATTACCTCTAGAAATATTACTATAGGTATAGCTATCTTCATAGGACATCTTGTTTATATAGGTAATTGTTTTACATTTATAATTTAATAATCAATAGTTATAACAACATAGTATAAAAACACAAAATGTTATTAAAAAAAAAAATTCCCTACTCCCTTTAACAAGATTAAATTTAAATTTTGCAGTACTAATAAATAATAATAATATCATCATCTTAAGGCTGCATCTTTTTGTGATAGCTAACCTTGTTGTTTGCCTTGTTCCTCAGCTGCAATCATATTGAGTAGTATTATTAAACTACTGTATTTTAATTGTATTTAGGCATATTACATACAGTATTTTAAAGTTAAGATCCATAAAATATTTTAATATTTAGTTTTGATCAATAACAAATTATTCAATATTATAACTGTCTTCCTTTAATTATTAAAATATCAATATTAATTATATTAACTGTACTTATATATTAGTTTTATTTTATTATAACAAATTGTAGTAAAAAATTAAGTGATCTTTTAAAAAATAATTATGTACATCACAATATCTTACAGTTAAACCCTATTATATTTATGAAAATATTAGTTACTAATAATATATATTGTATAATTTTAATTAATTTTTATGTTTAATTTGAAAATTATGTTGCTTTTGAAAATATTTTATTTTCATATATAAGTTTGTTCAGTATTTGGTTAAGTTTTCAGTATTTTACTTATTTATGAAAACGTTAAATGAGTTATTATAAATATTTGTTATGGAAAAAGTGCAAGTGTATATTTATTTAGGAATTGGGTAAATTAACTTCAATTTATTGTTCACCATTTTATTTTTTTTCTTAAATTTTTGTTTCATTTTTATTGTTTAATTGCATTATGATTATACTTTATTATCAATAAAATAAAAATTATGACATTGTGCTTTGATGTAAAATAAAATTTTTCAAAGTTTAGTGTCCTGAATTCTAATTCCTTAATCCTTCAAAATGTATTTCCAGTTATAATAATTGTATTGAAGCTAGTCAAGTACTTGAATTTTATTGTCATTATTAAATTATTATCAAAATCATAATCATTAGACAGGCTGTAATTCATTTTTCAATTACAATAAATCAAATGTCAACTATATGTGTGTCAATTATTAAAAACAATTTAATGGTTTGATTTTTTTCAAAACTTAAATGTTAGCTAATGAAGCAATGGAAGTATTTTATAAAATCGTAATTGATATAATTCATTTAACAACTTTACCACACTCATTTAAATATCTACATTAATTTAATCTTGAACATAAACAAACTACTTGTGAAAAAATAAATTACATAAACTATATAAATTGACTTATAATAATTTTGTTGCTGTAGCTTGCAAGTAAAGAATGTAAAAAAACTTTTAGTATTCTTTGTAATCCTAGATTTGTTTAGAAATACATGCAAAATAAAAATAATCAGATTCCATTCCATCAGTGATATCATTGGTTATAGAATATTATAAAATCTATGGTGATATCTTACGGCAATAATACCACATAAGACATTAGTTAGTCATCTCTAATATAATAAGTTCATATTTCTCTTCTGTTTACAATACAATTATGTATCCAATTGCCAAATACCATAATCTAGTTTCTGGTGCTGTTAATGTCTCTGATTTGCAATATACCCTCGATGGTTTTAATAGTTTAAATCAATTTTTTATTAATACAAACCCGGGGGTATATTTCGGAAATGCGGGTATACTCAGAATCGCACAATTCAAGGGATATTTTTGTAAAAATAGTCCAAAATTAAGTATTCCTTTCGTGGTTTGAATCCGGTACCTCAAGTTTCTCACGCCTCACATTGACCATTGCCCCACAACATAATTCAAATCGGATCAATCAGAACAAGTTTTTCTTAATGCAAATTGTTCTTCACAAGTGTTGCTATATTTTATCGATTCCAATTCACCATCACTTCCTACAGGGATATTCCCTGATCTTTGGAAGTTTTAATTACCACCCTATTTCTAAAACTAGTGCCTTACCAAAATTTTCGGAAAAATAAATTACACTTAAACTTCTTTCTTTAATTCTCTATTCAAATAATGAATGTATAATGGTTACGATTTATTAATAAATAATAGGAATGTCTGATCCTCTTTTACCATGGTTTCATTTTTACTTAACATGTAGAACTCAATTGGTGAAAATAAAAAATACACATTTAGAGCCATTTATAGTTACATCAGGAACCGGAGCGGACTGGTCTGGTCCACTGATCAGCAAATACTGACTAGCCTGTTATTCGTATTATAATTTGGCCAGTTGGATAAAAATGAATATCTATATTTATAATATGATAAGTTGTAAACCCTAAACACTGAATAATATACGTATACACAGCAAAAACTTTATTAACGAATGTACCTACTCATATTAATCATTTAGCTTCTATTGAACTGAAAGGAATGCTAATTTTATTTTATGGAAAATATCAACTTTCATGTATAATATACCTGCTTTAAATATAACAACAATATAACTTTAAATTTGTTTGGCATTTATTATTATAATCATGTATACACCATACAATATACATATACCTTTATTTGTATATAGTGTCATGTACATTAATATCAATTAAGATTCTTAGTGTAAGCTCTTTCAGTTCAGAAACTAAATTACCCTGTATCTCCCCAGTTCTTCTAATTACTAATGCTATCCTGTATGTCGTATAAGGAGCATAGCCACTACTTGGCCTGAAGTTTGAAAACTGTGGATTGGCCTGTGACCTAGTCAGTCCCCCTCCTGAACAGGAGTATATAAAGTATTTTAAAATACAAAATATTTGCAGATGCAGACCTTAAATTATATTACTCAATTAACGTTCATGAACACAGTACCTAAGTTTGTCCAAAATTATATTTATAGACTATTTACGGTTTGATACAAATTTGTTAGAAATAAATGTTGCTAAATGTAAACTAATATCATAAAAACCATATTACAATAAATGATAAAATGTATGATGTTCCATTATCTATTACTTTTTCAATAAATAATCTAGGTATTGTATTATCTAATAATCTCTTATTTAATGAACACATGAATATTAATATATTATACACAAAATAAACTTTGCAAGATGGGAGGCCACTGTGTAGGTGAGAAGTTGGGAAGGTATAGAGGAGAATTTAATGTAAATCTGTATGTATAAATTTATCATTGATAACAAAAACAATTCTGAGGTTCAGAATCTGAGTGGGATTTGTTTACATGTTTTAAAAAACCCTAATATTTATGATTTTTACATAAATTTACTATATTGCTTCCTAAGTTCCTCTATATTATAATACAACAACATAATTTGGAATCTTTCCACAGACTATTGAATAAACAAAATTAAAATATTCAGAAACAATTATTACGATTTTATTTTTTGGGACTTATAACTAATCTTCCAGCGCGTAATATTAACTTAATGATGATTAAGTATAGCCTAAAAAACCTAGTCAATCTACAGTTTTTAAATGATATATCATTTGTTCATAAATTGCAAAACAATTATATTGACTGTCTAGAAATAATTGCAAGAATACATTTTAATGTTCCTCCTCATTCCATGAAATCTACAGACTTTCCATATAAATTACCGCCGCCAAAATTATAGCCTCAATACACTGTTCAGTCAAGTATTATCATCCTATAATCGTATAAACAATTATGATTATAACAATGATAATTTATTTTCATTTTCAACAAAAATTAAATCTCTAACTTAATGAACTTTAATCATTATTATTCTTTGTATTCCATTTTATTAAATTGGATTGGATTTGATTGCATATTTTATATATTGTAAACATATTGTTGTTTCTCTGGTTGTTATTAGTAATAAATTAATAAAGATTAAAATTATTTGAGAAAATGAAAACCAAACATTTTTTATTGATAGCTTATATATAATTTATTATTATTATTAGTATTAGTGATACAATTAAAAAAAATCAAATAACTTAATACAATAATTTATTGAATATTTTGTTTTTAATTGATAAAATTGAATAATCACTTCATTTATCAAAATAAATCAATTAACAAAAACAAACTAATTCTTTAATTTACTAACAATACATAAGTATATTACAGGATTCTAGACTGATAAAATTCTGTTTCTATGCGAACACATAATTGAACTAGATTGTCATAAGCTCTGACTGTAGCAGCAAAACGATTATTTAATAAAGGTGTAGTTATTATGGAAAACAAATGTCCAAACACTAAAGCATCTAATTCAGTTGGCCTGAAAAAAAATTTCACCAATAATGTATATGTATTTTTATAAATATATGGTTATATTAATACTTTTCATTAAAAAAATAACTCTTGTCTCCTAAAAAGGTTGACAGCGACTGACAAATCTTCTCCACTTCTTTAAATACTTCATCCAATGATTTTTTTTTCCAGTCTAATACATCTAAATGTGATAGCATTTCACGTCGCTTGTAATAAATAGCCCAGTGGTTAAGAGGAAAAGGATACACGGAACTATATCTTGGTTTGGTGAGTTCTTTATAAGTGAGTTCATGATTCCATGTAACATAAATCTATAATTTCAATCTATATTATATTTGTATAAATTATAGAATTGATCTAAAAATACTTCACTGTTACAAACCTCAGCATTCAAAAGAACATTGTTAACCAGTGCCATATATACTCTAAGATCCCATTTTTGAGTTTCATCCAGATGTTTAGATAGTGAATAGCCCTATAAAATATCACTGCTTAAATATATTTAAGTCACTTTTAAATCATTTAATCTCACTTTTGATTGAGCAAAGTTGACGATTGGCTCAAAATCAGCAACTAAAAATAGGCCAGCTTTAATGAATGGTACTTTACCTCGATGCGGCGACATATATTCAGCGTTTTCCCTTGCTTCCACAATAAATTCTAAGCCAGCCATTTTTAAAAACGTTTTTACTGATAAACATTTTGAGTTGTCAGGTAATAAAATTTGTTCTGTCTCATATGGTTGATATAAAACTGTATTTTTTGGCCAATCACTTTCACCTATATAACAATTAAAATAAACATACAGAACAAAATAACAATATAAAAATAATTTTACCACAAATTTGTGTTCTTAAACATTCTTTTGTCAATATACCTGATGGTGTTTGCAAATCTGGCATTTTTGACTTCTTACACCTACATAAAATAATAAATATTAATTATAGATAATAAACTAGTAAAACAGAAGAAGTAAATTTTTTAATAATGTCCAATGTTATATTATGAAGTTTAAAAAACTGACATTAGTGAAATAAAATATAAATACAATTTGTGTGCATGATTTTTATAAAAATCAGAATAGCGATTGCAAAATAATCTAATAATTATTGTATTCAAAGACAATGAAAATTGTTTATTCAATTATAATATTTTTAAGATGTTATCTTAAGTTGAAAACGTGTTGAAACCATGGCTATTCCTAAAATAAACATCATTTATTATTTTATAGAATTTTTTTAATAAACAATATTGTTTACATTTTTAATTATATATTTATAATAAAAGGAAATATTATTTTAACATACTATACACTATTTTAAAATTATAAATATGATAAATTGTAGGCGATGTTGTAAAGGACATTTAAATAGCTTAACAACATGGAAAAATCATATTAAAGTCAGACGTTTATGTAAAACTTTTGTAATGTCAAACACCAAACTAAAACAATTTATGAGTCAAATGAGTTTTTGTATTGATCAAGGCCTTGGAAAAGAAACACAGAAAAAAGCTACAATCAAATGTTGGCAAACATATGTTCAAGACATGCCTACTGGTAATGAAGAAGGAGAATTTCTAGCCCTTGATTTGGGTGGTTCTAATTTCCGTGTTCTTAAATTGGAACTAGGTATAAATAAATATTTCAAAATGGACCAACAAACATATGTAATATCTAAAGATTTAATGATTGGATCGGGCATACAATTATTTGATTATATAGCCGAGTGTTTAAATAACTTTGTTAATTCTCAAGGAATTAAATCAACAAGTTATCTACCATTGGGCTTCACATTTAGTTTCCCAATATCACAATTGAGTATAAACTCTGGAAAACTTGTTAGATGGACGAAAGGTTTCACATGTGATGGTGTAGTTGATGAAGATGTAGTAAAACTCTTAAATAAATCAATAAAAAAATCTAAAGATTTAAATGTTACAATTTGCTCTCTTTTAAATGACACTGTCGGCACTCTAATGTCTTGTGCGTGGCTAAACTCAAAAACGAAAATTGGTTTAATCGTTGGAACTGGCTGCAATTGTTGTTATGTAGAAAAAGTAAAATTTAATATATTTATATTTATAATATTCTTAATAATAAAACCATTAATTTTAAGGTGAAAAATATCAAGTCATATAATGGTAGTTCAACAAAGGAAGAAATGATTATCAACTTAGAGTGGGGTGCATTTGGCGATAATGATGAATTAAGTGATTTTCTGACTAAATACGACAAAATTGTTGATCGAAATTCTGAACATCCTAGTCAACAAATTTTTGAAAAAATGGTATCTGGGAAATATTTAGGAGAATTGTTAAGATTAATATTATTAGACATGATAAAAGGAAAATTAATATTTGATGGAATGATTCCTAAAATACTAAATACTCCCCAATCATTAACGACTAATGTAATATCACTAATCGAGAGTGATCCACCTGGAACATTTACCAATTCAAGGAAATTCCTTAGAGAAATTGGAGTAAATAATTCTACTGACAGTGATTGTATGAATTTAAGGTATGCAGCCGAGTGTATTTCAAAAAGATCTGCTCACTTAGTTGCTGCTGGACTTACAGTTTTACTAAACAAGATGAATACTAAGGATGTAACAATTGGAGTAGATGGTTCAGTGTATCGATACCATCCATTTTATCATCAATTATTGGTTGACAAAATAAACGAGTTAGTAAATATTGGTATAAAATTTGATATTATACTTTCTGAGGATGGAAGTGGAAGAGGCGCAGCTATTTTAGCATCCGCTGTTTGTAAGAAATCTAAAGAATAAAATAATATTATAATGAATCTTTTTTGTGATCATTTAATTGTTATATTAATTTGAATACTTCTCATACCACTTTGTTAAAAAAAGGTATAACTAGGTCTAAAATTATTTATACATAGAGCACTTGATTACTTCCCTAACAGATTTAACATTTTTTTTTTTTTTAAAAGGCATGTATTTTGACTGATTCTGAAAATATTTAAATATTTTTGTGGAAACATTATAAAAAAAAAATGTTATATAACAGTTTAGAATTATTACTTGTTTTTGATTTTTATTTAGTAGTTATAGACGTTTTAGTAATTTGAAAACTGTAAGCTAGTATTATACTTAACAAAATAAGTAGAACATCAAATCCAACATTATATTCTATGATTCAATTTTCCCATTTCCCACAGAGATATGACAGGTTTAGAAGTGTGCATTTGTGGTATTAGACAAATTTTAGTCTGTAAAAGTCTGTCTCTTGGGGGTAAAAAAAATATAAAAATATTGAAAAATTACCTATATATTTTCCATTCCCATTCCTTACCTTATCAAGGTAAGGTAATAAGGTAATTTCTCACAAAAATATATGAGATTTTAACACATTTATTTGTTACCTAATTTAAACGGAAAGCACAGAAAATATATGTGTTTGGCTTTTTTCAATATTTTGCCTTTATTTTTTTTTACTACTCAAAGAGCCTGACTTAAACCCTAACTACAAAGTAAGATATATACATTAATTTGTAACCTAAAATTATTACCATCTGCATCTACAATAGCACTACTATGCTAAGATTATCATTTATGTTTCTCAGAAATTTAGACATTTGCACATAAATAAATTAGCATATAATTCCAAACAAACTGTTCAAAAGAATCTGTTTATTTTTTCAAAAGAAAAATTCATCAAGTACTAAAAAGTATGTTACTTTTGAAGCTAACATTATTGCTCTAGAGTCTAGAGTCAATTGAGACTGGTCAAGTTTTCAACAGTCTGACACTAAGGCTGCTGATATTATAATAAATTGAAGCTGTTCAGAGTCGGTCCTTACTACCTTATTACATAATTATATTTAAAAAATAAAACTTTTGTTGTATGTCTACTAACATAAGCAATTAGGTTTGTATATATCTAAGTTTGCTCTACATAACAACTTAAAAACAACTGCCCAACTTCATATGTAGTAAATATAATTCATAGTTTTATAATTACAGTATTAAAGGGTAAAATGTGGCAAAGAATCTAAAGAATTTTTATTTTTACAAAAGGTAATAAATACTTACTGAGGAACAATATTATTTATTTATTCTCAAAAAAACTTCACTTTAAATGTTTAAGTTTAATTTGAAATTTTTAAAATACTAAGATATCCCAAGTATATCTAAGATATCTCAAGTATTTCTTAGTTCCATAAATAATACCATATGGAATACTTATGTATTATTTATAATACATACTTAGTTCGTGATTAAAGATATTAAAAATTTAAATATTTAATTTGATAGCTTATCTCATTATATTGATTTGAAAATAAAACCAAAGAGATAAGAAAATATGTCACAGTCATACGGTCATTGTTCGTGAACAACGTAGACATAAAACCAACCTATATTTTAATGTTGTCTACCCTGCCGCTTCTTCCATATTTTGCTTATCGACCTCACACGATCGCATATTATTCTGATCAGGGTGAATTTTGTGGTCTTAGGAACATTAAATATTTATTAATTAGATAATAGCTGTTCTAGTTGTGTCTTTCTTTTTGTATTCATTTTTTCAATATTATACAAATAATAATTGCCTTTGAACTAACGCAACCATGGCTGAAGCAATGAGACAAACTGTTGCGTCCCTTTTGCAAGGAATTGAGAGGTTTGTAACAATTATACATGCAATTAAATACTGAAATCGAATTCCAATATTTACATAAATTTATTATTGTTCTACTATAGGTATAATCCTCAGCATTTATCTACACTAGAACATTATGTAGAAGTACAATCTCAAGAGAACACATATGATCTAGAAGCTAATCTTGCTGTGCTCAAAATTTATCAATTTCATCACGATTACAATTTGGACATCACTGTCCAAATCATGTTAAAAGCGATCACTAACTTCCCGCACTCTGATTTTGTGCTCTGCAAGTGTTTATTGAATGAAAAATTGGTGAGATGAATTTTAAGAAGACTAGAATCTGTTACTTTTTATTTTGCAACATATTTATAAATTGAGAACAAGTGTTATATCAACCGATTATCAAATTTTATTTATTTTTTTTTAACTTCTGTGTTTTACTATGCTGACGATAGAAACACAATTTTTTGTCTTGCATGATTTAAATTTATCCTGTTTTACCATTATATTGGCCCATATTTGAACACACTACAGGTGTAAGGGAGAACCGTTAAAAGAAAGAAAGACAAATTTAACCAATAGATACTTATTGGTTTGTAGATCTATATTTGTTAATGATATTAGGAAGTTAGTGCTCAAAGTGTAAACCTAAACACTTCACTATGCAAGACCCCTAGTCTTCAGCTACCTATTCACTGACTCATATCAAAGATAATACTCAATTTTTGTCTATTCAATTTGTTTATATAGAAATAAAAGAACCAATGAGAGAGTAGTGAACTATAATTCATTCATTGTAGGTAACTAAAATGTATTATCATAAGTACCTATAGGTGCTTTAAATTATATAATTTTAATAAATTTGATTAGGTATGAATAAAAATGTAAAAACACTATTATTTTTGGTTTACATTTTATAATTTACTACTAATACTACTCCCCTCAGAAAATATTTTTCCGTTTACAATAATTTATTGTTATGTTTTCTTTAAATTGGGTATGGTAGACTGTCCTTAAAATTTAGCTGAGAAACAAATTCGTTTACCAACTTTAGCAAAACAACCTGAGACCACTGATGTTATTTTTATTTATAATTTTGTTAATAACATGATCAATTGCCCCCGAGTTTGTAGAGAAAATGTCTTGGAGGGTACCTGTAGTTAATACTTAAAATTCTCCCACTTTCTACATACACCCATATTCTAGAAACTGACAATTAAATGACCCATTCATCCATTTGTTGAAGTCATGCAATAATGTACCTTATTTTGATTTCTGTTTCGACTTTGTAAGGAAATTGATATTCTATTTTCTTACTATTTAATTAATATTACCGTTTATTGTTATTTCATATTTGTACACTGTATTTAAATATATTTTTATAATTAATTCACAAGGCAAATGATCAATAATTTATCTACACTTTTACCATTTGTGGTGTTAAATATACATATATATAAATTTTAAAAAAAATACAGCATATACACTAAATAACCCTGTATATCCTAACTTCCACTCTTTCCTAATATCCATATTTAATAGTGGTCTTGGAAATTATCAACTTTTTAAATATTATTGTTTATTATTTTTAAATAATTTATTTACTTGATTTTTTTATTATGATTTAGTGTCAAGAAGTTCCATTGAAACATGTATTGTTTTTGGCAGATTTATTGGAAAATTGCAATTACAAACAATTTTGGTATCATGCCCACTCTATGCCAGAACTTTATGAAAAAGTAAATGGATTTTTAGATTCTGTGCGCAAGTTTGTTTGTCATGTGATTGGTATAACATATCAATCAATCGAAAAGCATACTCTTACAGAATTACTTGGAGGTCTTGATGGTATGTTTAATATTATATATTTCAATTGAGACCAAATCTATTACAATCATTCTACTTTTTAACAGATGCTGCTCTAAAACACTGGTTACAAAAATACAACTGGAAAGAGGTTGATAATAAATATGTGTTTATTGTAAATCAAGATGATAATATCAAAACCAAGAACATTACAGAGAAAATTGATTATGAAAATATATTGGGTATTATGGCAAGTTGTCGCTAATGTATGAACATTTTTAAGTCAAAATATATTTGTTTATACTAATATTAAATCTGTTTGTGTTTATTAATAATAAATAATTCAAACAAATAATAATTCTACATACAATTTTATCTAAATATAGGAATGATTAAAGTATATTCACATATTAATTATTTAAGATGGTTTAGTTACTGATGTTATCAGTTTACCTTAATTGAAAACTTATAATGTATAGCGTTGACCAATTTTTAATGGAATGTAACTAATACAATTGAAAATTTGTTAAATATAATTTAAAGCAAAACTTTTTGCAAAACAGCACTAATTTTTACGAAAAATAAGAGAATATTCATGGGGTTTTAAAAATTCGTCAATTATTGCTTCAATCATTTCATTCAGAACACCTTTTAATTTGTTCACATCACTAGAAAAAAAAAAATAGCCTAATATAATATCAAACAAAAGATAAATATTAAATAAGTGTTCCAAATTTTAAACACTTAAATCTATTATGCTTTAATTTAACTTACAAAGAATTTTCAGGATCACAACATAATTCAGCATAATATTTTATTTTGGGTTCTGTTCCACTTGTTCGTAATGTAGCGATTAATCCATTATCAAAGTTAAAAGTTATCATTTGAGACGATTTTGATATAGGTAATAATGGTATATGGTCCAGAGTACTAGAATCATATCCAGTTGTTAAGTCTCTAATAGATTTGATTGGATACTTTCCTCCCATAATGGATTTTGGATACTAAAAAATGTTAAAAATCAATTATTGTTTATGATATATTATAATATTTAGTTAAATATTACATTATTTTGCTGGTTATTAATTTGTCTTAATGATTCAAATATTTTCTTTATCGTCAGACTATTATTGCATATAAAATAAGAATTCACAGATAAATGCCAACCGTAACTATAACAAAATAAAATAGTTTAATTTGCAAATAATAATTTAACTATAAACTGTTAATGTTACTGGTTATATATTGATTCTAAAGCTGAAGATAATGTACTATTTTCTTTTTCTAAATAAATGGCCATTTCTGCAACTTTAACAGCTGCAGATATTCCATCTTTATCTAAAACCTCATTGCCACACATGTAACCAATAGACTCTTCAAAAGCATAAAGGACTTTATATCCTTCAGCGGCAAGTTGATCAGCTCGATTGCCCATCCACTTAAATCCAGTTAGTGTTTCCTAAGATTTATTAATAATCATACATTTTAATTTATTTGAATTAAAACATTTTAAACTACTATATAGTAATTATGTATTTATGGTATAAAAGCAGTTTAGCACCATTGCTTGTTATAGGAATTGTTTTTTTCAAAATAAGAATTTGAATACACTGAATTTGAAAATGTTTAGAACAATTTTTGATATTTTTTTGTTTTTAAATCAATCTAAGCAAGCAAGTGACCCTAACAGGTCTCTATGTACACCAAAATGCATTGGTCTTTAAATCTCTTTTAAAAACTTCTAAAATAATATTTTTTAACAAATTTAAATTGCACTGTCATCTTCAGCATTAAAATCTGTCAACAAAATATTTGAAAATATTTTTTTGATCCAAGTTTAAAAAAAAAATCAAACAAACATTTTTTCTTTTTTTTTTTCTAGCTTACAGGACTTTTTCCTAGCTTAACTGCTTGTCTCCATATAATTCTACTCTTACTAATCTTAATAGTCTTCTAATCTTATGCTTTATGAGACTTCAGCAAGATATGATATTATCCTGTACACCACCTTTGCCTAGGCTAACCCCTGGACCTTTTTTCATTCAGCGTCCAAGAAAGAATGTTGTTTGCTATACCTTTAGATCTCCAAATATGATCAGCCCATTCTATTTCTTTTGCTTTTCAGAAACGTAATTATGATAGGTTTTTGGAACAATTGGTATATTTCTTGATTAGTTTGTTTTCTATGTTTTCCGTTATCAATTATAGATTCGTAGATTTGACGTAGTATTCTCCTTTAAAAAGTATATTCATTTTATCTTCATCTCCCTTAGTTATAATCAGGTTTCAAACCCATAAATCAGAACTGGACAAAGAAATCTGGAATATAAATATTCCTTTGATATTGTGAATAAGATTTTCGACTTGTCAACTTTCCTAGAACATAGTACCTAAACCTTATTTTCTGATGTAATTCTCAATTTGATGTCGCTGTGCATATTGTTTTAACTATTTATATTATTTCTTAGGTATCTGAAATCTGTAACACCTGTTGGAATTTTTGAATTTAGTGCATTGAAACACATTTGGAAACAAAAAAATGAGTAATGGTGCTGTACTGTATTTATTTCACATTTATATATTTCCATGTGCTAATATAATATATTAAAACTGTTCAAATTTTAAGAACTTACTTCAAACCTGATACCTTCTATTTTAGCCATAGAATTAAGTATTGCAGATGATACAGTACTTGAAAGTAAAACTAATTTAGGATGTGTTTTACCATGTATTTTTTTATATGTATGTATCATCCACCATCCTAATAAGGCACCAAGTTCATTTCCTGTAAATATTTTCCAATCTTCACTTCCAATTCTAAAAAACAATAAAAATTGCTTCCTAAATATTTTATTTAATTTTTAAATAAATTATTTATTCATATAGTTTACGAATGTTCAGCTACTGCTAATCTATCAGCATCAGGATCATTTGCAAGTATAATACGACTTCTATTATTTTCAGCTGTTTCTATAGCCAATTTCAATGCAATTTTTCCTTCTTCTGGATTTGGAAATGGCACAGTTGGGAAATTTGGATCTGGATCTCTTTGTTTTTCTACAACTACTACTGGCTAAACACAATTCAAAATTTTAAAATATTAATTAAAGAAAATATCAAACTGATTTTATATATTTTCGGTTAATTTATTTCTAATAAAAATTTAAAAACTTGCGTTAAATTTTGCGCTGTCAAAAACATTTCTAATAAATGGATATCCAACACCATGCATAGGTGTATATGTGAAAACAATATTTGTTTTCTTTTTTTCCAAATCAGGAAACAATATTTCATTGATAGAATTATTGTAACATTTTTGAAGGTCAATCAAAGGGTTTATTAACAAATTATTATTGTATATGTTTTCAGTATTCCAAACATTGTCTTCAGGTTCTAAATGTTCAGTAATACTTTTTTCAATATTTTTATCAACTGGGGAAATTATCTAAAAAATAAATTTCAATATTTTCTTGCATAAGTCATTGCCAACCACTCAAATTATTAATATTTGTCAAAACTTACTAACTTGAGCACCGTTTTCCCAAAATACTTTATAACCATTATCTTCTTTAGGATTATGTGATGCAGTTACCATTACCCCACCACAACATTTGTACTGCCTAATACCAAATGCTACAAACGGAGTTGGACAAACTTCACTCATAAGATAAACTTTAATGGAATATTTTAAAAATACATTAGCTGTCAGTTCTGCAAACCTAAATAAATAAAATCATGATATTCAAAATAAATTATTTTTAAATATTGTTCTCCAACCTTTTACTATTATATCGTCCATCGTAACCAATAATTATGCCAGCTTTTTTTAATTGATTTCCAAAAATGTTAAGCATGTAATGCAAAAGTCCTTGAGCACTTTGTACAACAACCAGATCATTCATACATTTAAAACCAGGGCCCATCACTGCTCTCAGGCCTGCTGTTCCAAATGACAGACGACCGTGAAAGATATTTTTTAATTTATCCACATTCTTTTGTTTCAATAACTCTTCCAATTCTATATTATATTGTTTTGACTGAAAACCACAGCTATGTAAACAAGTACATCTTTTAATTTACACAACTATTTCCAAAATTCATACTTGATTCCACGACAGCCAGTTTTTCACCAGAAACTCTAAATATTCTGGTAAGAATGTCGTATCCATGTTAATAAGAAATTTTTTGGTTGATGTATTTATATTATTAAGAACTGAACTGAATTTTAACTTCCAATTAGAACGATTACTAATAAGTAATAATATGGGTAGCAGGTACGTGATTGAATGTCTAATGCCGATATATGAAGTCAAGGCCACTTAGTTTTATCACACAAGTAACCATGGAAAGTTCACTTCACGAATTTATGATAATGAAAATACCAGATGGTTTTATATCTATGAATGGTCCTGCGTCCAGATGTTTAATAATTATTCTAATATTATTACTCTATGTTCTGATTCATTATCTATATTATCAATGCTATGTTTAGACTATAGAGTAATCTTATTCCGTGGTTCAGACTACTAAACGATGTAGAATGTAGATACTTAGATAAAATCAATGTAGACCTATAGTATAACATTTGTATATTATGATCTAAGACCACAGCCTCCAGTTGTTTTTTTATATTATCATATTATCATTTAACTTGTTATCAATATATTCATATAACTATCGTTTTTGGAAAAGTCAAGTGTAGTTTTCAAATAATTCATTAATTATTTTTAAAGAATTGAATATATTCATACAAATTAAAAATGCTGATTGATCGGACTCCCAAAGGCCTATTGCCGAAGATAATCAATTCGAACATTATATTAAGGTGTCGTAGCACATCAACTGAAGATTCAGCTCCTTACGCTCAATATGTATTTAATCGTAACCCGAGAAATTTGGAGAAGATGAGGATTGCTTACAAACCAGCAGGCTACCATCTTGAAAAACCTGGTCATGAATTTTGGCATAAGTAAGGTTTTTTAAGCTGTTTTAATATTTTTTAGTAGGTATTATAAAAGGTTGTTCTCTATTCTTAGGTTACAAATAACAATAAGTAAAAGACATGTGACTGCTAGTGTCTTACATCATACTGGAATGGTTCCGATACAAGTAAGTACTGCAGAATGGGCTATACGAAAACAGCTTTACAGGTTTGTATAATTTTTTATTCACAATTTTAAATTTGAGAACGATGAAATAAAATAAAAACTATATAATATCTAATTACGGTTATAATTCATATTTACAAAATATCTTTTAATTTGAAGTAGATTAGATTTACCCAAACTCTCATTAATCCTACAACTCAACTTACAATTTGTCAGTATTACTAATCAATATGCCTATTTTTATTGTAATAATAATAGGCAATTTATTAACTCTTTAACAACAATATTTATAGAAAGTATATAAAAGAAATATTTTTGAATCACCTCTAAAGCCAAATGCAGTGTTAAAGATGAGAGTTATGCAAATAAAATCAGATAAATATAACTAATAGGAACAATATAAATACAATGTTTCAAAATGCTGAGAAATGTTAAAAGTAGATAACTAATAAATAAATAAATGGTTATATATAAATGATTAAAAAGGAGATACATTATATTATTTAAATCAAGAGACATAAGTTTACATTTTAATTTTAAAATTGTGCATGTAAACTTGAGAAAAACTGACATGGAATGACTGACTTTAGTGACTCATATAGGTGAAAGTGTAAAAGGTCAGACATCCCCATAACAATTTCTTCTTTCATGCAAATCGTTTATCTAAATTGTATATTAATAATAAAATATTGTAATATATTTATGACTTATATTCTATTACTATAAACACAATACTGCCTCAAAAAGAAAATTCTATGTGTACTACTATTTCCGTTCATACAAATTTGACCAAACTAGGCTAGATTCACTCATGCTGATTTTTGAACCCAGTCTCCACTTGACATTAACCAATATAATGTAACACAAAATATTTATAAAATCTGCATATTATGTAAAGTTTCATAATATATTTTTTATTGTTACTTATCTGTATTTAATTGTATTAGTATGATAATTTTTGCTTATATACTTATTTTTCCTTTTTTTAGTACTTTAGATAAAGTAGCATACACAACTATTGGAAAAGTTTTGGCACAACGTTGTTTAGAAAGTGGTATTTCTGAAATGATGAATACTTATGAAGCTATACCTGGTAGTAAGGTAATTTTTTTTTTAAATAAAGTAAAGTCATAGAAATTTAAAATTTTTAGCCAATTACTTCTTAAAATAGTTTTATGTTATATCAATTTCATTAAAATTGAATGTGATTTAAAGATTTTTGTTTTTTGTTTTCAGTTTGAAGCTTTATTATCAAATATATTGGAAGGTGGTGTACGATTAGAAGAATATCCTCGATATAAACTACCAAACCCTTGGGATATAGAAAGACCAGAAAAACCATGGGAACATTATTAGATATAATTTAAATTGATTGTTAAAAGTAAACTGTATAAGTGCATATATAATGCATTTTATATAAATATATAATTCATATTTTTATTTTATTGAAATAAAAACCAACTCTTTCAAGTATAAAGCAATAAGGTTTTAAAATAAATTTGTAAACTTAGTTGATATTTTGACAGTGATAAGCAGTAGTTTGAAAATAATGTTTTTGATAAGATAGCCCGATCCCATATTAACATACTGAACACAAAATAAAAACTTACCTAACGTAACATGCTAATGCCTCAATTACTGGGTTGGAAATTAGGCATGTGGAACAACCAATATTTTAAGTGTTTTTGTCATTTATAAAGTGATATTATACTACCAATTATATGATGCAGACATTAGGGTGGGTTTTTGCAAGTTGAATACCGCAGACAAATTGCTAATTGAGAAGATTTAAATGAGGACAAAAAAATAAAATCGGTTCATATCTTCTGGTCGCATATGTGCTCTAGAGTTTATGAAATTTTTGTGTTAATTTTTTATCATTTTAAAATTAGCTTTTCTCCTATGGTAATAGCTTAATTCCTTATGTAATATAACTACAAAAAATAATACTATATTAATAATTTTTTTGATTTTCGAAAAACGGTTTTCATAATATCTGGGAAAAACCGGGATAAGACGTAAAAAAAAAAAAAACAGGAAATTTATGAAATTATACTTTTATTATTTTTCATTTTTGTTATTTGTTGTAATTCAGTTGAAAATATTTGTAGAAACTTGAAATTTGGACAGAAAACTTAAATTTGTCTTTTCTAGACATGGTAATATTTTCAAAAACTTTAAGCCATTTTTGAGCTATTTATAGACATTTTAATTTTGAGAGTTTTATATGTCATTTTTATTCGGTAAGTACTCTGTGGTAAAATTGTTAGACTTGAACAGAAATGCTTGAAAATTTAACAGGGGGTTCATTAAGAGTCTTACTTTGTGGTCAAAGAAAATTTTAGTTTTTATGTAGTATTTTTTTTATAAAGGAATTTTAATATCAAATTTTGACAAAAATTGTTTGAGTAAAAAATTATGGGGAACAAATCTTATTTTTCAATTTTATTATTTTTTAAAACATATATATTGCTGATTTAAAAACGATGAAAAAATCAGAATTAAGCGGACTGACTAAGTTTCAAAATTATAGCTTTTTGAAATTCTGATATGCGGATATTATATGTTATGTTAAATAACTCTATATTGTACCTCTTCAAACATATTTGTCGTGATCTAGTTTATGCCTTTTATTTTCCTAGGGGTTCCAAGTACAAACTAGTGTTTTGTAAAAAATTACTTGAAATTTTTTCCCTTTTACCTAAACAAGGAAAATCAAATGCATTTTGGGTATACTTAGAGACCCAAGCTATCACTCACTCGGACTATTTTAATCGCAAAATACCCTTTGATTTGTTGTACAAACTTTTTTACCAGCAATTCCTTTTCGATTTAAAATGATAGCACTTTTTCTGAAAGGAAATCTTTCAAGGAAGTAGTTTTTCGATTTTCCCACGAGTTGTCCCAATAAATTGGAAAAATCGTGAAAAACTGGAAAATATACAAAATATATTAGTAAAATATTAAGACTTTTTTTTTCTGTAGAGAACTTTTCTACTAGCAATTTTGTTCCGATTTACAATGATAGCAATTTTTCCAAAAGAAAATTTGTTAAGTGTAGTACTAAAGGGATGTAATTTTTTAATTTTCCCGAGAATTTTCCTAAAAAATGTGAAAAAACATGAGAAAAACGTGAAAATCGGTACAATATTAAACAAATTTTATTAATGAAATTACATAATGCCCATTTAATTATTTTACTATAATAGGACATATATATTGTTGACAAATCATCACTCAACTGAACTGCGCTCAGAATCGTTTTTTTTTTTTTTGACAATTTTAGAAGCAAATAAGATATAAAGAGTTCTGAAAATACTTCATTGCGATTATTATTTGTTTCATTTATTTTTGGGGGTGAACCGAATTTTATTTTATATTTTGATTTTCAAATAGCAACCTATATTCAAAAATTCCATAAATTGATAGAGTATTTGTTTAAATACAGTTCAATAAGTTTTTTATTTCAGTCAACCCGATTCCGCTTTTAAGTTTGAGTAGGAGAAGAGTATTTGAGCATTATTCTGTGTAGTGAAATAGTGTACGACGTTTAAATAGTGCTCCGCTATTTTCAAACAAACAAAATTCGAAAAAAGTTGCTTTTTTTTTATTTTATTATTTTCCAACAAAATGCAATGCCCATATCTTTGTGGGCACAAAAATGTCGATATATGTGTTTTGAATTTTAATTTCCCAAACCGGACAGTATCTAGGTATAGTTAAAAAGTAAAAAGTTGCTCTATAACTTATGTAAGAATCTTTTTTTGATAACTTAAATATAGTTTAAAAAAAATTAAAGACGAATGTTGGATAATAAACAAATAATAATAGGTAGCTTAATTATTTATTATGGTTGTATACGAATTTGTTTAATAAAACAATTGTAAGTACACAAATAATTTTTCTATACCATCACGTGCATATGGTGCAAACTTTTTACACAGGTTTCATCCCCTCGAAATAATAAACGAACAGATCAAGAATTAAGATGTACTGTGTTAAGATACATCTTCATTCGTTGAACAGATAAATGATAATAATATGATATATTAGATAATTATATATCCTTAAACGTAGTTGGCACTTTTTCTTTGAGGTTATACTTCTTATCATCCCAAGAGAAGTGATATTTCGCTGTGACCATATACCTGGAAATAGTATAGCACCATATTATAACCCGTGTGCCGTCTACGATCTGTGACCACGATTTACCGCCAATTTTAGTCGTTAACGTTTTACGATTATTCTTATCAATAGTTTTCAAGTTTTACTCAGTCCACGGCATAGATATAGAAGATATACAATTGATATATATATCTATAGTACACGAATTATGAAATTGATGATGTCTATTATTCCTATTGTTTTTTCATTCGACAATAAAGTACGTTATTGTGTATTATAAAACCCTCCTTTTTTTAATTTTAGTGTTAAGTATTTTCTTTGATTTTATATACCGTCTATAATTATTGCATGCCGAAGTATAACTGCCAAACCTATTGTGTGCAGTGGATATGGAATACATATATACTGTATTTATAGTAAGCGTCTATGAAAACAAAATTGTTTTTATAGTTTGTACGAATAATGTTCAACATGTTTAGAAATTTAAATAGCGCCACTACGCAATAATTACAATTAACAATATATACCTAATCTAAGAGTCGTTTTTTTTTTTTTGAATATAGACAGTAAGTAGTGGGTTTGTGCCTTTGAGAGCTCTATAATGCTCTTCGAAATTTGAACTTTTACGAATTCCATACATACATAGTTGCTTAAATGGTATTACATTTTTAGACATTTCCTTGTACCTACTTAATGTTATATAATAAATACTGTTGTAGCGCCGTATTAATGAAATTACTAGTCTTGGGGTAATTCATTCATAGGGATCCCAAATTTTACTAAAAATTTAAAAAATGTTTCTTATATCTAGCAATTATAACATGTATAGCAATTTTTAAATATTATACCTAGGCATTTATATTAAGTTTTATTATCTTTTTACCTACCTACTAATAATATTTTTTTTTTTTTTTGTCTGTAAACAACTTTTCTACCAGAAAGAAAATTTTATCTAATTGATGTAAACGGTGGTCGTTTTTAGATTTAACCTTATTATTTTCTTGATTATTGGGAAAAACCACGAATAATATAGGTAAAATAGGAAAGTTTATGACAATAAATCTTGTATATAAAATTCTCGGGTCACAGTGTTTGTTATTGAACTCCTGTGAAACGGCTTGATCGATTTTCATGACATGTTTTGTGTATATTTGGTAGGTCTGAGAATAGGTTGTAAATTTTTTTTCACCTTCCTACCCCCATCTATTTTTTAATCACGATTTTAGTATGTTCCTATGTATATATATATATTTATATTTATACGAGCAACATCAAATAATTTAGCTTATAATATAATACAATTTTTTTTTTTTTGATTTGTGTTACCCCGGTAATAGGGATGATTAAAAATGGTGAATAATCATTATTAGACATTAGTCATGAACATCGGTCCAGCCGTTCTTGAGTTATAATGGTATAACTAACCCGACTTTATTTTATTTATATAAGATCTTTGTTTTTTCAAGGGTTACCACGGAAAAGAAAACTATTATTATTATTATTTATACTATTCAAATTTCACAATAGAAGAACACATTTAGTCCGCCGAAGGTGGACTACCCACTTTCCACTTATTTGTTTTCATTCAATTCTAAGACAGTCAAAACTAAAATTAATATAGGTAAAATAATAATAATACAAATTGGAACGGGCAACGCCGGGTGCAGGACAGCTAGTATTATGTATAATTTATTTATTGTTATTAAATATTTTAAAATTTGTTTTTATTGTAATTTGGTTAAAAATGTATCTGTGCTCTAGTCTATTTTTACTTATGAATATAACGTTTTAGACAGAGGAATGAAAAAAAAATCTAAAAATTTGATTGCATTTGACAGATTTTAATTTTGAAAATGTTTTTTTTTTTAATTCGTTCATTAGGTTTTTAACTAGTATACGTTGGAATATAGTTTTTATTATTGTTATTATAAGTAAAAGGTGAAGTACTTTAAATAGGTAGATAAATTTTTGTATTTTTTTTAAAATTATTATCAAATTTTAAGATTTACACTAAAACAAAAATTGTATTTCTAATATGTCCTACTTAAGAATTATAATCCGTCAAACACTATTACTACAGTTTTTTGTGGATTTTAGGTCTAAATCAACTAATATTTATTCCAATCTCCTTAAATTAAATGAATAACATTTCAATTATTTAACATATATTATTATTAAAACTCCACGAGCATAAATCAAATTAAGATACCTTAATTCATGGTGTAAACCTCAATTCTGCTTACAGGGATTTAGGTATTAACATATAGTATAATTATGGTATAGTAATAATTTAAAGTTGAAAATAAATTTTGCAAAAATTATATATTATATTAGCATGTATAATTATTGATTATATTAAATATATTTATTTAGCTATTGAATAAACTATCTTTGCATGTTTATGTAATAATTAAAATGAATAATATGTTTATGATTCATATTTATTCATTTCTAGATATACTATGAATTTTAGTACATTTTTCAATTGAAACCTTAAAAATGAATTTTACACCTCAACTAAGTCAAAGTAAGAATAAATTTTGTTAAATATATAAGTAATATTATGAATTATTATATAGGTATCTAAAAAAGTAATAGTTTATTAATAATATGTTGTTTATATTTTTAGAAATTGGTAATCTTAGTGGTAAATTTGATGAAGATTCAGATTATAATGATAAAGATTGGTATAATGGAAGTATTAAATCTATCACTTTGGAAAATTTTATGTGTCATTCAAATTTTCATTTAACATTAAATCCTCGGATAAATTTTATATCAGGCTTGAATGGTAGTGGAAAAAGTGCTATCCAAACTGCTCTTGTTATTGGTTTTGGTGCCAGAGCAAGCATTACTAACCGTGCTGATTCATTAAAGAAATTTATTAAATATGGTTGTTCTTCGGCTACTATTGCAATAAAAATAGCAAATGGTGGGATAGGAAGCTATGAAAGTACTCCCTTCAAACCTGAAGTGTATGGTAAAGAAATAACTATAGTGAGACAAATTACAGAATCTGGTAGTGTTCCATACAAGTTTTTAAATGAAAATGGTCGAATAGTTAAAGCTTCTAAAAATGAATTAAAAAGTTTAACTCTTCATTTCAATATTTTAGTAGAAAATCCAATATGTGTTATGAATCAAAATATGGTTAAAACATTTCATAAAAGTGCAAATCCAAATGCCAAGTATGATCTTTTTTACAAAGCTATATCTGGCAATATATACGAAGCACAAATAGAAAAAACAAAATCAGTTGCAAATGAATATTCTGACAAACTTCAAAATGTCGAAAGTGTTTTGAATCAATGTTTTAAAGAAGTAAATGAATATGAGATTTATGAAAAAAAAAACCAAAGACTAGGAACTTTAAGAAATAAAAAAATGGAGTTTCAAAATGAGTATGCGTGGGGTATAATTTCTGAATATGAACAAAATTATAAATCAATTTTAAGCCAAATTGAAGTACAAAAAAATAATATGTCAGGAAATACAGAAAAAAAGATAGAGTTGGAAGAGAATTTAAAAACTTGTTTAGAATCATTAGAAATTAAAAAAGATGCATTGAAAAACATGGAAGATTCTCGTACGCGTAATCATTTTATTTACATGGATACTAAAAAAGAATTAAAGGAAAAAACTAATGAATGCGAAATTCAACAAAATGTTGTTAGAAAATATCAAAATTCTTTAAATTCATTGATTAATGATAGAAAAGAATTTGAAAGACATATTGAAATTGAGCGTCAAAAAGGCAATACAAATTCTTTAGCACAAATTCGAGCAAAACTTTCCCAATGTGAGGAAAATATTGCTGAAGTTGAAGCAGCATGGAAAACTAATATGGAACACGAGCAAACTTTACGTAATACAATTGATGATTTAAAACAGAGAATGGGACAGATAAAGGACAATAACATTAGTCCTATACAAAGGACAATCATTGAAATTAATAGAAATATTAAAAATATGTCTCAACAGCAAGATAAGATACATTTTTATGGAAATTGGATGCCAAACCTAGTAGAAAATATCGAAATTGCATTCAAGCAAAGGAAATTTATAAAAAAACCAATAGGACCTATTGGGGCATACATTAAAGTAAACAATAACAAATGGATATTTTCAATTGAAAACCACTTGGGCCGAGGGAACTTAAAAACATTTTTGGTTGACAACTTTGCAGACAATAAGGTACTTCAATCTATAATGAACAAAACAATACCTAGCAGTGAAAGAAAACCAACTGTCATCACCAGTAAATTTTTTGACAAAGTACATGATATTTCTACTAAAAAGACTACAAATAGTATGTTTGATATGTTAACTTTTACTTCTCCTGCTGTAGCAAATTGTTTGATTGATAACAATCGCATTGAAAAAATAATGCTTATTGATGATACAATTGAAGCTATGCCTTTAATGGAAAATGTGTCTAGAGTTCCTAGAAATTGTAACTTCAGTTTAACTTTAGATGGTACCCAAGTGTATCCTAGTCCTTCTTACAGAGTATATGCTCTACAAAATCCTTCTGAACCTGTTCTCCTACTAAGTGATGTCTCAGTTGCAATGAATAATTTAAAACATCAGAAAAATGAACTAGAAAAAAAAATAAGTAACTTAAACAAAGAGTTTGAAAATTTTGAACAATCGAAACTAGAAAATCAAAAAAACTTGAACAAGACTCAGTTAGAAACAAGACTCTTAAAAGCCAAGTATGAAGAATACAATAAGAAAATTAACGAACTCAAAGCTAAATGTGAGGAAGACCAAGATGACAGATTGGCTTTTCTCACAGAAGAAATTAATGAAATTAATAAGAAGATAGATAAAGTTGTACAATTAAAAGAAAATGCTATGGAACCAATTGCAGGATATAATAAAGAAATTCATGAAATAACTCAAAGATTGCATGAAGTTAAGTCGATTATTGAAAAAACTGATCGCTCTGCAATATTAGAACAAATTGAGGGTTTTCAAACTCAAATTAAAAATTATCAAATGGAAATGTCACAAATTAATCAAAATTTAGTAGAACAAAATAAAACACTAACAACATTACTCAAAACAGCAGAAAAAGAAAAAGAGATTCTCATAAATAAAACTGAAGAAGCCCAAAATTTTTGTGAAAAAATTAATGTTACACGTAGTGTGGAAGATATAAAGACAGATATTAAAGAGATCACACATAAATATGACTTGTTGAAAATGGAATTGAACAAAAGAGGAGAAAACTACCTAGTGTTGAGAGATGAATATAAGAAAAAAAAAGAAGAATATATTAGGCAACGAGCTCTGTACAAACAAATTGTAGAAATTTATCAGTCGAATAACAAATCTATTAAACTTAGTAAAATAGCTCTTGATAATTATGTTCAATTTATTAAATTGAAGGTAATTGAATCTTTTGATTTAGTGCTGTTAATACGTAAAATAAAAGGTCAACTTCTGATCGACTCTCAAGAACAAAGTATGGTTATTACCATGTTTGATAATATAAGTACATCTTGTGCATCTGGCGGTGAAAGAACATTTGCAACAGTAGCTTTAATTATAGCATTATGGAGCAACATGCAACTGCCATTTTATTCTATTGACGAATATGATGTGTACATGGACAATGTTAATCGATTAGCTACTACTCAGTTACTGATGATGGCCATTGAACAACGCAAAAACCAGTTTATATTCCTAACACCACAAGACATTTCACATATAAAGAAGAAACATAATATTAAGATTGTTAAATTAAAAGAACCAAGAATATAATAAAGTAAATGGTTTCAATTGTTTTTCTTATTACATAGTAATAAAGTATATTAATAATTTAATTTTTAAGTAGTTTTTTTATTTTTATATATTATTTAATGTTAAGTAACAAAATAGTACATTTTATCGTATACTGTATTAAATTAATACTTGATTAAAATGTATGATTTATTGTTTTTTATAATTATTATAATTGTATACTGTAGTAAATTATCGACATTTAGTTACTTATAGTACTCTTAAGATTTAAGTATATATTATACCAATACTAGTGTTTTACTATCTTTAGGCTCTATAAGCATTGAATAGTTTATATTTTTATGATGAAACTATTAAGTAGCTACTCTGTATTAATTTCATATCTAAAACAATAACTTGATACAGACAAAATACTAATATTATTTATTATATAAGAAGTTTGTATTTATGAATTAATGTAAGTTTTGAAATTTATATGATATTAAATTAACAGTTATTATTACTTTATTATTAATTCATTCATCATTCTTTTTAGTTAATATTTCTAGTTACAAATTTTAATAATTAAATAAAATACTACAAGAACTGTGTTAACATGTTATATTCAAATGTCACATCAACATTTTATCATAAACAGGATTAATTCAAACTTAAAAGTATTTACAATACAAATTGATAAATTTCACAGTAAATAAGAAATAACAAAATTTAATTCATATATTATCAGATTGATTAAACAAAGATTAAAATTTAAATTTTATTTCATAATTTAAAAATTATTACTAGTTGTTAACATTATCTTTTAACCATTGATTTACCCAATCACTTATTTGAGATATATTGCGTTC
Source organism: Cinara cedri (assembly GCA_902439185.1). Taxonomy (NCBI): domain Eukaryota; kingdom Metazoa; phylum Arthropoda; class Insecta; order Hemiptera; family Aphididae; genus Cinara; species Cinara cedri. Next base: position 745,069 of record CABPRJ010000495.1, read on the forward strand.
CATATCTGCAAAGGTTTCGTTGCGTAACTCGTGTACAATGTTGCTATCGTATGATTCCATTGCTTCTTCAAATAAAGTTTGAAATATTTCACATTGAACATTATTTTGAAGTTTTTTTGCAGAATAACCTCTACATGAAAATACAATTAAACATTTATCATAGGTATTAAATATAGTCGTAAAAGACAACTGCAGTGCATAGAATATATTTATTTTTGATAAGGCTAAACAAAATTTCTTTCATTTAAGAACAAACCTTGTGAATTTGTACAGATTTATATTATTTAATATTAATTGCAGACAATGGAAGAAAAATTTAAACTTGTTATAGATTTATCACCATATAATATTTTTAGACAAGTCTACTTTACCTGACTATTTTTTTTTTCCAAATAAGGACTTAGTAGTTTTAGGAGTTTATTCTGAAAATGTTTGTATTTTTAAGAAATTATTACTAAAAAAATTATGACAAAAAACTGAGGTTTTTAATGCTGAAAATAATAATAAATACAGAAACTATTAGGGTACATTAGAAGCTATATAAAACAGTTTAAAGCCTGTACTGAATAAACAATTGCAGGAGATAATTTCAGCTGACCTACATTTCTAACCAGATTCTATTGCAAGAAGGATAGTGTGATAAATGTAAACTTAAACTTTATTATGTGAGACCGTGCTTTTGAGTATCACTATTCACAAGCTCATGTTAGATTTGCACAACAAACTAAAAATATCTATTTTTTTTAATACTGATTTTCACAAAAAAAAAAAAACAAACATATTCAGAATCAGTCGAAAAACATATCTTCAAAATAAAAAAAGGTGGCCTGGTAAAATATGTTAAACAAATAATGAAATACATTTTTAATTAATTAACGAATATTATTTATTAAAATAATCAAATATTTCTTAGTTAGGATTGTACAAAATGTAATTATAAATTGACAATATAACTGGGCACACATCAAAATAGTTAAAATTACAACAATGGGCTTGTAAGTATAATAAATAATTCAAACTCAACAATGTAAAATTGAAGTACTAAAAATGATAATTTAATCTAAGTTCACCTTTGTTAAAACAATAAACAGTGCACGTTTGACAATAATTTATAAATTTGTATAAAATGTTAATTATGTTATTAATATAAGTCTTGATATATTTGTTAACAGAGCTTACCTTTTCTCAAGTCGATCAAATAGTAATGTATTATTAGTTCTTAATATGAATACTACATCGAACCAACGTTCTGGAAAAAAATCACAACCATGATAGTCAACAATTTTACCACCTTCTTCCATCCTAGATTCTAACTCATCTAATAACTGACAATTTAAATAAAATATTTTTATATATTAAAAACATTTTACATAAACAAAAATGTATATTTTACTTTGTCTTCATCAAGTATATGACATTCAAGTTTTTCATCATATCCAGAGTAACAATCACATTGTTTAGCTACTTGACCAACTTCAATCCATTCCATGTCTAATCCACTTCTAATTAATTCTTCACATAACTTTGATTTTCCAACACCCGGCGTACCTAAACAGAACAAGTTCAGAAATTTATTAGGAGTAAAAATGTTCAAACTAAAGCAATATGTAATTGTTGTTTACATTTTTCATAAATGTTTTTTTTTTTGTTAACATTAAGAACAGTAAAATTGGGTATTTCATCTCCATTAAAAAAATTAGTATACAGAGGTTTCGTTCCCGGCAATTATTAAGTCAGGACATTTGATATATTCATTGATACTTATTAACCATAGGAAGTTTGGTCTTGGAGGTATTTTGGATATACACTATAGTACTTTTGGTTCTCCAGTTTTTTAAATCATTATTTATTTTTTATTTTTTATAGACAAATAAATTTTTACACAATTACATTACATTCTTAAATGTTTTAGAAATAAACTAATACGTAGGTCAGTAATAATGATTGACTTAGGTAGACAGCCAGATAGACTGTGAGCATATGAGCTGCATTTCAATTGTAAATTTATATTAATACATTAAATGCCAAAGTTTTCAAATAAGTATATTACAGGTTATTAATATAGGTACACCAATTCAGTAAAATGGTTTATACGTTTACTATTTCTACACAGTAATATTTTACCTAAGTAAAAATATGGAGAGTTTAATAATAAAAATGAATTATTTAACTTTAATTAATAGTAGTTATATTGTATTGTATTGTTGTAAATTGTAATTAATCTTGAATTAATTTTTAAACATGATATTATTTTTGTGTAAAAGTTGAAATAAAAATAAATCGAAAATTAAAAAATGAATTAATTTTTTTATTGAATTGGAATTTCCAATTTTGTAATATTATTAAGAAATTAATAAAAAATAATGATTCAAAAACCTGCAGAACTAAATGGCCTATAGCCAAGTCATCTGGAGGCCAAACGTTTTATAGCTAATAACTCCCTGGATCCAAACTTCCTATCCATGATAAAAAAATGTTTTATAATTGTCGAAATAAAATAACCGTCCTAGAATCATAGGTGACTACGCTTTCATAACATATAAACAATGAACTTACAACACTACAACAGTAATATAATATAAATACTTACCACTAATAAGAATATTGGGTTTTCTTCTCATAATTATAATCCAACACAATTTATTATGTAAAATACAGATATTACAATGTGATATCTAGTAAAAAATATAGAGTAAAAGTATAAAACCAAAACACAAAAGTGAAGGCAATTTCAGAATTAAATATCAGTCGACGAATTCACGATTTCACATTTCGCCAAGATAATAATTATCTAAATTCGTCGTATCAGCGTATTATGGTTTCACGGTCTATGGTTGATACCATTTTCCATTTCATATAATCATATCCTAATGTTTACGGAAAAATAATATTTTATTATTAATTATTATTACCTATTCTATGCAATTATTAATATAACAATATAGAATAGACAATGTATAATAATCGAGCAATAAATGTTCTTTGTATGCCACATACGTTGTGATAGACACTCGGTTTGTATTCACTCGTGATCTGAAGATTGAACCAATGATATAAGTAAGTACGTTTGTTTTCAAACCAAGCTATTAATACCTATACGTTTGTTTCCCGTCAAAATCGACCTTTTGTTACAGAAAAGTAGGAAGTATTTATAGCCCGATTTCATTTAAATCGACTGCAGTTGTGCAGTCTTTTGTAAATTGTAATACTGTTTGTTAAACAAATATTATTAATTCGTGCAAAATACCAAGTACCTATTCAGTGTTTTAGCGATTTTTGCGTTTGTGCCTACCTATCTGCTTACCTAATTTAGTATTTAAGTGTAGACGACCTAAATGTATTTTCAATCAAAATGCTTTAATTTAATCCAATTATTGTTCATATATACAATTGCAAAGACTTGCCATAACTAACCGAGTCGATGTACATATCCAATACAATACCAAAAACGTAAATACATTAAAACAACTTAAAAATACGAATCAATTCGTAATAACTAGAAAAATATGAACGTACATAAACAATATAAAATCTAAAACAAGTAAAATGGATCCTCGATGGCCAATACCGTTTTTCTAAATTATATTACTCGGAACTTAAAAATTGTCGCATTTAAGTTGAAATTGGAGATTACACGCATGGCAGGTGTATCAAAATTTAAAGACGAAGAGATTTTCGAGGGCTTGCCGCGTTGCTTTTTATTGAAAATATTGTCAAACGTGTTACAGCCGTATTAGTTTTCGCTGTTTTTAAATGGCCGTTACATTTTTGGTTTGATAATATTGTGGAAAAAAATACAACGCGGTAGATTCGAAAATATTGTTTTCACTAAATATGTTCATCTGCGGAAGCTCTTATGGCTCGTTTGTAATAAAAACGCAGGTGTGACAGTTGCGAGTTTTCGTATTCGTATTGCACATTTAGCCATTTAGGACTTGTAGCGCACACAAAAATAGCCACTGCGGCTATATAGCTATAGTGTTACATCCGATGTCCGTTATCGTCTAATTTTGCTAACACAAAAAGTGTTTTCCAGGAATAACGCATTTACGCCTACAAAACGAACAACTTTTATTTTAATTTAATTCAATTCTTATCAGAATATTTACCGGGTTCTATTTGTCGTGTTACCGCGGAGAGTATGTCGTCTTATACGTATCTATATTTGTTTAGGAGTTTTATAAAGTTCCGAAATTCACAGCTGTATTCGTAGATCGATAATATTATTAGTTTTTTACTTGGCATTAAAGTAATGACTGATGAATGTTCATTTGTAATTTGCGTAGGTACGTCTCCAACGAATATTTTGAAATAGTTATATACATATATAGCTAGGTATGTATGTATATATTTTTTTTTATTTTCGAAACTCGGTCCGGTCCAGAAAAGCCACAGTATTATGGAATTTGTCATTGTGAATAATTTATTTACCTACCAGTGTAATACGTATAATATCATGTCGGTAATAATTGTTATCATCACGAAAAGACACTATTATGAATTATAATCTCAGTTTGTGGTTATTATTTATGTTTACGGATTGTTTAAACGTCATGTGCATACGATGCGTATACGTACATAAATTATTTAGGAACTGGTAGTAAAAAATGCGTCTAGAGACATACGAGTAATTTTATAGAGTATTGATATTTAATTTTACTATATTTTAGTTTTCGAGTGGTTTATTAAGAGACATACATAGCAATGTACACTATTGAAGTGGGTTGATTTAATATTAACTTTTAAATCTATAACTTGTATTGGTATCAAATATCAACGTAAGAATATTACGAGTGGATGTATAAAATGGAGGGTTATAATTTGTTGGAAAAATAATTCATCGGAAAGTATTTTGTCGGAACTGTTCAATATAATTTCACCATAAGCATTCTATGACTGCATGTTATCGTCGTTGGGTAAAAATTATTTTCCAACAAAATACGGTTCCGACAACATATTTGCCGATGAATTATTTTTCCGGAAAAACTTTCCGACAAAATTTTATCAGACTAATATATGTTTCCGAAAAAAAACGTTCCAACAAAATACGTTTACGACGAATTCTTTTTCTGACATAATACTTTTCCTACAAAATATTTTCCAATATTTTATGCGCCCCCTATAAAACCTAACATCCTTTTATTAATTAATGTTTATTAAGATATGCGGATGTATTGTTGTTTATTGTTCCAAACGCAGTTGAAAAAAATATTCCTTTATGAAAAAATAACAGACAAATTATTATTCTCTTTTGTTGGTTTTCTTGGTTTTTCCTAATTATTATGGAAACTGCAAAAAATAACCTCAATGATAATATTATGTGATGGCGGTGAAATCGAAAATCGGCGGAAACTAAAATTAAAATATACCTATACTCTACAGTTAATTTCACTTTTACTACACTGAAATATACCAGTATACCTACAACTGCTTGTCTGCTTTCAAAATATTTTGATGACATTTGAAATGATTTTATCTGTTTAGGTTGGTCGATCGATATAAACGTAGTTACTATATTATTGAATATAGATAGAGAGAGAGCGGCGTATTTTCAAATTTTTTTTAGACGGAGGGAGTATCAGAAATACAACATTATACCTTATATATACTTATGGGAGTACGTAAAAACCTAACGTGTATAGGCGTAGAGTAGTCAAATTATAGGGGTGTGGTTGAGCCTTCAATACATTTTGAATGCGTATTTTCGTGGGTGGTTTTGCCCACCACCTTGCCCTCCCCCCCCTCTCACATTAATTTATATCATTGATTATCATTAATGATATCAATAAACAAAAATATGAATACGTCATACAGTACGTAATATAGTGGAACAATTAATTTTTTTAATTATAATTCTAAACGCCTATTTTATTTTGCGTATAAGTATTTAGAATATCATTTGATTTTATACTATTTGATATACATATATATATATATCCCTTTTTATATTTAAAATATTCAAAGAAGAAAAGCGATCTTGAACCATCGTATAGATACATCTTTTATGCACGTGATTACTGCCCTCATTGTTGAATAAATGATCTTTTGCGAGATGCAGATTAAAATGGTAGGTACCTATACAATTACGGCCAAATATAACAGTTTGTATGAATTAAAAAATTTTTCAATTTTAACGTAGTTTTGGAAGAGACTAGTTTGATATATTGGTTCTGATGCATAATTACTATTGTCAATATCATTTTGAAGACAGTTTTTGGCAACCGTTATTTCACCTTGAATTGAATTCAAAGAAGTATTCAGTAAATCCGAAAATTGTTTTAAAATATTATTTATAAAATCATACACAATTAAAATATTTATACTTTTATGTTATGGGTGCCTCCTACATTAGTTATAAGTTGTCGTTATAGTTAAGTATGTTGGATATTGTTGAATTATTATGTAACAAAATATTATAGTTTTTCTGATACCCGTGAGGCCGCGACGGTAGCGCAGCGTACGGTTCTCTTTTACAACAAACATCGCGATATTGGCAAATTGCACAATGCATTATGCAATATAGATGTAGTGTTTTGGATCGATTGAGCATTTAATGCAATATTTTAACCTAAAATTTGGGAGGCTAAACCTATGTACATGTTAGGAATATAAAAAAAATTGTAATCCAAGGTTTTACGGATGTCGACATCTGGAATGTAAAATGTTTAAATTTCAACGAAATTATTGGTTTAGGCTGTTGATATATTTTATAATAGGTTTTGTTTTAGTTTCTAGATTAGCACATTTTTGATTTTATATGGTTCAGATTTCGATAATCATAATACCATGGATTTCATATTTTTACGTTCCAGATTTGACATCTTAATAAAAATTAGACAGAAAAAAAAAATTTCTTTCAATGAAATATATAATTAATTAAAGAAAATTACCTTGATATCTTGTCGCATTGTACAGCCAATATAATTAATAATTTACTTAAACATTTAAGTACTGTTAAGTGTTTACATTAGTTTGTTACTAGTAATGTTTGATAATACATTTTTGTCCTCTCATTTACTCGTTTTTAACGAATTTATAGTTGTATGTAAATAGATTGTAAATACGATTTATGAATAGACGTCTGGCAGACAATGGTTAGTATATTGTATTATAATGATATTTTTAATATTTAAAGCCGTGCTCACACGATGATAGTTAATCGTTATAATTATCATCATGATAGCTGTTATCATAAGAGTTTTGCCTACTATAATTCTATCACCGCGTGAACAGCACTATCGCACTATCACACCATCGCGATAGGTACTAGCATGATAATTTTTAGTTCTCTTGCGATAATGATAGTAATTGTTATTATAGTGTGAACAACAAATGTTTGTATTGTTCACTATCACGAATGAACAATTTAAAACTAATTAAACAGATACTCTACTTATCTAATTTTTAGACGAAAATCAAACGTAAACAAACTGACATCGTTATTGGTAATCGTACATCATCGATTAATAACAATCAATTATCAGAAGTACAATATAGTATATCTTTTTTTCGTCATGAGAAATAGTAATAATGTTTAAATAAATGGTATCATAAATATCTTTTCTTAAAATAATTTGTTTTAGCTTTCAGAATAATATTTGGAAATAAATTGTAAATACAACAAATGCACATAAACGTAAAAACTGTAAGTAAAATCAGCGTACCTATAATAGATCACTTTTATAGCCGTAAATTAGTAGGGGACAGATACGGGCAACAAAATTCTACAACAATTACAGATTGTACGCTTTCATTAAATGTGAAAATGGATGAAGAATCTAGGGTATACCTAAGTCTATTTACATCTCTTCTTATTTTCTTTGTCCGATATCATTACTGATCGTCGTATTTATCACAAAATATAAAACCGTCGGTGACAAAAATAGATTTATACAAACCTTCACCCTATACACTACCAACTGTTTAACAACTTTTTTCCAAATCGTAATATTAGAATTGACAAACGGGGATAATTTATCAATCATTTTCGACATTTTCGTACTATTTCATCTTGAAATAGTGATTTTGTTAACAAAAACAATTTTTTTTTTTTGAAAATTGTTTACAATACACTATTTTACAAATAATAAACTAAAAAGATTAAACAATTCATTAACAAAAATTTAAAAAAAAAATAGCCTAGTTTTTTTCGATTTTAAGACATTGTCGCAACACGAATTTAGGTATATATATATTGCTTATATTTATTTTTTTTTTGCTGGAACATTTATCTGATTTGTTTTTTTTTTTGCTCTGGGGGTCCATTTACCCTAGTTTCCTCTCTACCAGTATTTAATTTAATTTATTTAAATACCTGTACTTGTGTGAAACTTAACGGTAATATATGGCAACAGGTGCATAACTACTAAATTTAATTGGTTATAAGTTAATAACTTTTGAACTGCAAGACATCGAATTTTAATGGATTAACTATATTATTAACCTTTTTATAGGAGTCGTGTATAGGCAATTTCTTTGTTATGAATTATGTAGTTATCGAAAAATTGGTTTTATACTACTCGTATATCCTCTGTATTTAAAATAGAATAACTCAGACATTTTTCGTTAAAATGTCAAAGTCAACATTTTCAGAAAGATCATATAATTGACAAGTTGCATTAATACAAGTACATGTTGGTTCACATTTGAAAAACCAAAGTTGATATGGCCACAGGATACTCCTCAAATATTGTGAAAAATCTAACCGTTCGAGAATATGTCTTTCACTACACATTCAAATTCCAAAATACAGAATTTGAGTTCATGCATAATTGAACCATACAAATAGAGTGGGCATGTTTAAAAAATCACTCTGTATATATTATAATAAAATTGTAATAATTTTTTGTAAATCTTCTAGGTTAATGAATCTGTTATATTCAATAACTATGAGTGATTTGCACGGTCCGTTATTTCATAGACAGTGAAAAAAGAGAAAAAAAGGTAAGTACCCAATTTCTCCAGCGATTTTCTGCATACCTATCTAGTTACTGAATTCGCCTGGCATCTACTAATAAATAGACGAAATTACATTTTAAAAGTCGTTTTGGATTGTCTTGTTGTTGCTCAATGCCCAGAAATCTAATCTTAATTCAGACTCTTGTACTTATTTTATTAGTGTGATCGTTTTAGATAAGACTAATAATAATAATAAATTATTAATTACACTCTGTTGTTACACCCGTTAGGTATATTTGGAATCGTTTCAGCGAATAAAGGCAAAATACTCTGATCGTTTATATTATCGTATTTGATAAGATACGGAGAAGGTTATTTAATAGAAAAAATGTATTACCTACTATTCTGATTATACACAAATAATAATTTATAACCAATTTATTGATTTATTACAGGTAATTGTAATAAGTTATAATTACACGACTCTAGACATAACCACCGGACTGGACCAAATCCAAAGATCCACACTATTATCAGACTGATTGAATAATATTTTGATACTGCAGACGGACCAACATTTTCAGAAGTAAACACAAATTTGAAGTTAAGTATTCCAAAATATAATGATCTATGTAGAGAGTAAAACACGACGGGTAAATAACTTGTGAATCATTGGGGTACATTTCAAACTTTTGCGCGTTGATTGTTGTGATACATGTGTAATGAAGACATAGACGTTGGGAAGGAAGGAAAGAGGGAACATTCGCTTCCTTTGGATTTTCGAGAATATATTAAATAGACCACTATTATAAATTTGCCTTCCTTCCAAGACAAATTTCTGCGGGCGTCTATATAAGTAGATACCTATTTATTTAAGGGTTTGTTTTATTACTGCTTAAAATGTGTTGAATAGTGACTGTTTATCGCATTGATGTTTGAAATATAACGTAACATTATTACATTTGTATGTATTAAAAATGAAAAATCCATCGTCCAGAAATAAATGCTCGGTGGTGTTGAACGTCGTGGTGAATTTAAATTTATTTCGTTACATTCTTATGTTTTTGATTTAATGTTCTTTTGTACCCAATACATTTTCTATAATATTATTACTTATGCAGATATGCATATCATAATGTATGTATATAATAATTATTATTATTGTCACTTTTTATTAAATAACATAATATTTTATGTCATCCTATTTGTTATTAGAATAATCAATTAAAATATTACGCTCTAACCTTGATCTGTCTTTATTCAAAAATGGACAAACAGAAACACGTGTCAACTAGATTATCGGAATAATATACCAAACTAACTTTCTCGTATTTTTAAAAAAAATCTAGTAAAAATGGGAATTATTGTTTAAACGCTAATGCTAAACTGTCTTACTTTAATTAAATTTATTATTAGGAATCTATATCAATATTCTCGATGAACAAGTCGTTCGCATTTTAATTATCAATATATATGAATTATAGGTATTGGTAGTTGGTATCTATACTAAGATGGAATATGGATTCCTATGAATACGTCGCATCAGCTGATGCTTTGATTCCTGAGAAGGAAATCGACTTACAGTTAAACTTACTCTTAGTTTTACCTAGTTATTATTTCCATTGACTACATATTATTATTTGATTTGTGATTTTTTTTTTTTTTTTTTTAATTTTTTGATGTCATCAAAGAATATTAAATAATTTATCGCTGCGAATTATAATATAGTATTATACATAATCGTACACGATGACCCAGATGCCGATTCTTGAATGCTCTTCGAGTCCTTGGATTACCATATGGTTGCTTGCACGTTTTGGATACGTACATTTTCAATGTCCTAATAATAATTGTAATGTGTATAATATTATAATGGTGTTTATTTTATTAGTATAGAAAAATACAAAATTTGAGGGTTACATCTTAAATGTACGATGTTCATTGTAGTGACGCATAATATAGGCATATATTAATTATTTTCGAATAATAATTTGTTTGATATTTGATGATACCCGACTACCTATTATAGTGAAATATTCTGTTCTTTCATTATAGTACTTATACTATAGTGTATCTAATGCATGCAATTATAATTTCCCACGGGTAAAACAAGAAAGAAAAAAAAAACGAAAATCCTTAACAATTTTTAATATCGAAAAAAAGTAATAAGTAATAAAATTTATAATTAATAGCTAAGTTTATTTTGCAATTTATCCATCGCTTTTTCACTTCTAATACAATTATTATTCTTGTTGATTGACAAGATTGAAAAAAAAAAACCTTTATAATTGTACATAGGTTAGGTATGATGATGTATATTATGATTATGATGCCTATACTATAAGTATTAATTTATTATTGGCCCTATTCTAGTCATTAATAAACATGTAATAATTATTTAATAATTATTATAATAATAATTTTTGTGTTTGGCGTTGGTAATGATTTTTGATTGTTATGTCCAAGTACGTGAAGCACGCACTATCGCGACATTATTATACACTGGTTAAATGAAAACGGTCGATATTATAACGTATAATATAATATTATAGTAAATCTGTGGAAAGGGAACAGACTCGAACAATATCGAAGAACACATGTCGTAGGTGTCTTCTCAGGTGGCGCCTTAGCAACAGTTTGTTTCTTATACCGATCGGATCAACACGTTCGTTTTTTATAAACCCGTTCCTCGCACGCACAACTTGATATTAAAATATTATTTTATATATTATTTTATACGCATTAATATCAAACCGCATAAGGGTTTTTTTTTTTTTTCAGTGAACAAATATTATATTATTGCTAATCCTTGAAAAAAAAAAAAGTGTTGTGGACATTCATAAAGTTATACGATAAACAAAAATATTGCGGGACTACGATTCTTTTGGTATGTAACTATTTTTGTTTTTTATTATTATTTTGCACGTTATAATAATTATATTATAAACGACATACCTATATATACATATATATTTATATATATGTACTAACGAACGCATTTTATTTTGCCACCTACCTTTTCTACCTACTTACCTACACTTATTTATTATTTTTTATATTTTGTTTTATTTAAACGAACAAGTAGGTAGGTATACACATGATATTTAACTACGATTTATTATAAATGTTTAATGCTGCGATAAATATAAATCGCACTCGCATTTTATAAGTTTTAATAATTTTGTCGTATAAAATTCGAAAGATTAGGTAAGTCGCGAAATATTTTTTTGTTCGTTTTTAGACACGGTTTCTCGTATACAGTACCTATCTATAATAATTAGGTATTGTATGAAATCGAAAAGAATAAAATAAATTGCATACTAACACTGAAGATCCTATAACATAATAATATTGTGTTTAATTGTGAAGAATAAAATAAAGTAATAAAAATAAAATTAATACCTACACAAATAATACAATTGTCATGTTCGACGAATAAAAATTCGTCGAACTTAACATCCTACAACTTTTACAACTTGACATTACGTTGGTACCTACCTAATTAAATGTTAATTGTACGAAATGCGAATATGAAATCGTTTCCGTATGGTGTATTTTATACTACCTACCAGTTTAATAAGTAGGTATAAATAATATTTAGCAATATTTTATGATTATAAGATACGTTTGTTAAAAGATTGTATACTTCAGTGGAGTTCTGATTGAGTCCAAGCTTTTTTTTTAAATTCGAGTTAAAGTATTTAATTATCATTTTGAAAATATTACAATTGCTGATGCTACAGGTAGAAATACATGGATACGTATTCCAGTGGTGTACCTTCGTAGACTTTACTTCAGAGAGGGGAGGGATATGTGTTTTGATTGAAAAATAGACATGTTACAACTACAACATTAATTATATTTAATTATAACAGATAGATACGGCAATCGGGCTATACAAAATGTTTTAATTTATAACGTGACATTTAAATAAATAAAAAAGGATATTTGTATCGTATTAAATCGATATTTTTCATACTCGGAGGGTGCCCTCCCTTAAAATACGCCGCTGGCCTGTTCTTCATTACTCATTTTTACTACATTTTATTGAACAATTTTTTGTGAAATTTAATTAATTGTTAAATATGACGTGTATATAATTTAGTTTTATCAACACGCGTATCATATAATATTATTAATAGATTAATATTATCAATCAACAAGCTGGTTATTTAATGTATGTTTGTACAACACAAATAATTAGGTATTATTTCAATAATATTATTATGCTACAATAACGATACGTCATATAAAATAATATGACGTATTTACAAATATTATGTAAATTTAAAATGCCCATAGGATACAATTTAAGCAAGTAGGTATTTTCATGTAGGTTTCATAATAATATAGATATACCTGCTCTTGTTTTTTTTTTTTTTTTCTATTCACTAGATATAGGTAATTATTTCGAGTATTGGAAAAAAAAAAGTTATATACTGCCGTTTAACGATGTCTTAATATTACAGTTTTTTTTTTCTTTGAAATCCTAACCAGCCGAATATTATCAGCTCATTGGACTACAGCGTGTAAACGACCGGACATCGAGTCGAGTTTTGTAAAAGGGGCCCGTCAAACTATAATAGAAGTACTATCTTCTCAAACTCTTGACACACCCTCATGCCAACACTTTTTTTTTTTTAATTATTTTATTAAATTTGTAAGTCGTCATGTTGCAGTTAACGAGTTAAAACTGGTTATTAATATATTAGGTATATTATACGCTGCATTTCCTCGCCAGAGTAATATTCACCTTTTTTTGTACGACAATATACGAGATAATATATTAATATAATTATTACAATATTAGATCGTGATATTTTTAACAAAATCCAACGGGTTTTTTTTTTCAATTTTTCATATTAATCTCACCCCACTTGCTTAGCAGAGACTAAAATAATGTGTTTTCGAGCAAACAAAGTTTAGTACGAAATGTTAAGAGTACAATTCGAAATTACACCGTTGAAAAGAAATTGTTCTTTGAAAGAGCCCCAGGGAGCCAAAAATGTAAATACGTCTGCAGTTAAGCAATTTTTGATTTGTTCGTTGTTTCAAATGTTTCAAATTTCTAAATGATATTAATTTTGGATTTTTCGAAAATTAAAATGTTGAAAAAAAATTAATGTGTGTTTAGTCATTGGAAAATTATGAATACTATGGTGTATCTATAACTAAGATCTAACTTAGCACGACTGAGTCTACATAGACCCACGCAGATATGAACACATTCAGATTTGTAGGTACCTATATAATAGATATTATAAGCAATAACCATCATTCATGTAAACAAATATAATTACCTACTCTAGTAGGACCGTCAAATTTACTGTTGGAATGTATACCTTAACGATTTTAATTTATAATAATATAATATTACCTATGCAAACAATTTTATAAGTTTATGTTGAGGTAGTAATACATGGGTAATACATACTCACCTATTGGTTATAACGTAGGCGGTACTCTGCAGTTAATGTGTGGAGATTCGTTGGCAAGATATTTTTGTATGTCGACTCGAGAATAGGTAGGAATATTATACTGCCCTACCGGATATTGTTAAAAAAACAAAAATTATTAAAATTTTAATAGATAAGTATTTACCAAAATTTATTTTTTATATTACTCCTACACGTTTGATTAAATAATTATACATAAGTTTATTTATATTTAGGCATTTTTAAACAATGAAAATAAATAAATTACAACTTGGTCGTACACTATTATGTATCATATTATTGCTGTCTGAAGTATTTTAAGTTGTGCATTTGATTAAACCTGTAAAAAGCAATAGGTATTTTAATTTATAACACCAATCAAATTATCACTTTTAATTATATTTGTTGGACAAATGACTAGCTTTTCTCCATATACTTTATGGAGAAACCATACATTTATAACTTTACTTGGTTAATTTCATCATATCCTGGTTCAACTGTCTACCATTAAAAGTAAATAGTTCTCACTAAGAATAACATTCAATATTAATATAGGTAGGTATTGAAATTTGTTGAGTAGACAAACGTAAGAAATAAGTACTAAGTAAGTAGGTAGGTGTTAATATGTTATGAAATCGAATCTTGGGGGTCAATATACTAATTCTTTTTTAAATTTATTATAGGTACCTATTAAAATATCCATAAACATAATTATTCTTCAGTTGATTATGTTATAAATTTAAAAAGACGTCTTAAGATTATGGGGACGGGTGCAGCCACTGTTATAGGTAATTTAATATATACCTGTGAGCAACGATAAACCATTACTTATTAAAAAACAATTCTGAGCAGATTTCAGTTGATAGTGAAGCTTTTTAACAATATATAATATGTCATATCACAGTAAAATAATTAAATAGGCTTCCTATATTTTCTTTAAAAATATTTGTTTAATGTTGTACCGTTTTTCCCATGTTTTATCCTGGGTTTTCACATTTGCCTGTAAAACTTTTGGGAAAATCGAAAAATGATCTCTCTAAAGTACCTCCCCAGTAAGATTTCATTTTAGAAACATTACTATCATTATAAGTTTGAGAAAAATTGCTAGTTGAAAAGTGGTGCACAGGAAAAAAAAAAATCTTAATATTTTAGTAATATATTTCGTACATTTTACGGTTTTTCAAATTTGATAAGAAAACTCCTAAGAAAATCAAAAATAAATCTTCCTGAAGTTCCTCCCCACACTGATTTCTTTTCAGAAATGTTACTACACGTAAAAATCTGAGTAAGTTTTCTGGTAGAAAAGTCACGCACGGATAAAAAAAAACATCTTTGAAAAACCATGAGCTTCTTTGCTCCACTCAGAATCTAAAATGTTTTTAATTCGTTTAAGTATATAAGTAATAAATAGATAATAATTAATAATATTATAATATGTAATTACCTACATATTATTTACCAATGTTACTAATATTTATGCAATTTCCAACTTTTACCTAGAGGAAACATAAAAGGCTTTCAATTAAAAAAGTTTAGTAGATTAAAATAAAATATTTGAAATTATAATTGTCTATATAGTATTTATAATTATTGATTAAATTATGTTGTTTAAAAATGAGTTAAAATTAATTTAGTTAGATAATGTCGGGGTTATTTTTTTTAAGTACAAAGTTTTAATTAAAAGATAATATTTAGCATTTTTGAGCGCATGATATTGAAAAATTTGATATTTTCTTTTGCAGTTTTAGTTAAATTAATTTCGGAGAAAAATTATTAAAATACAGGTAACTAAATATTTGTAACAGTAGGTCAAACTTTAATGGTATTAAAACTTTATTATTAAATACCATTTTAAAGTATTTAGTTAATGTTAAACACTTTTCCTAGGATAATAGTAGTTACACATTTAATAAATACATATTCTATACAACGTTGTTTGTGCTATATAAACATTAAACATGACGTATCTACTCGTTTTTTGTATAAATCTTTAACTTTGTATATTTATGTAGGTAGGTACTTTTATAAATAATAAATAGAATACAAGTAGATTTACAAAATTAGTACTGATTGGTACCTATTTAAAACACTTCTATTCAAATATACTTCATAAGATTAATTACACGTTGTACATCTTTATAGCCGTAATCGTTGGAATTGATTTCCTTTAAGTACCTATCTCCATTCTGTATTATATACGACTTCCTGTGTTACAATACCGATATTATAGCACTAAGTTTAGCATTTTAAGCATATTTGATTAATGAAGATGACTAATACTTGCCGTTTGTGTGTTGGGGGCAAGGTTGGCGTTATAATAACAATATTAAAGGACGGGACGGACAGACGGCCAGTTTCCAAATAAGGGCTCCTCTGGCTCGCCTACTACCACTCACCGCCACTACCAACTGTCGTTCGACCTTACAATTTTGTATATGACACAAATCCAGCACAGCTAGTACATTGCAATATCCTAAACATGCTACTAAATGCTATATATTATTGGAATTATCCTATTTATAATAATACATTATAATTATTTTTATATTATATATAATTAACTTCTGAATGCCCATTTCCACGCTCATGTTGAATCGATTAAAAATTACAGTTAAAATTCAAATATACCGTAGATCACAATAATATATGTATATAAATATATAATTCATTTCTACAGTACCAGTATACAAAAACAAAAATATAATATTAGTACCTGACTAAATTAATCTACCGTAACTATAGTAAATCAATGCAATATTCGAGTTGATAAAAATATTATTTTTTTTGAAACGCACACGTTATTTTCGTTAGATACCTACTGACGAGTGGCCCACGAAGATTTAATAATGATTTTAAACGGTTGGCAATGTGGTTTACGTTACCCCACTATTATATTTAAGTAAATTCTCGTGGGACATTCTGTTATATAAGTATAAAACGTGTATGAAGATCTAGTTTTAGGAGTGTCGATTTTAAATAATAAAATAGAGCTGCCATATTTATGTACGTAGTATGTTAGTATGTACTTATAATATGTCTTAACTAGTAGGTATGTATCTATTGTGATGTATACACAATTTCTATAATTTAAATTAAAAATCAATGATTTTTTTTCGAAATGTATTTAAAAACCCATAAAAATAATCGTAAATTACGGTAGTTATATTGAATTACTTTTACTATTTTACTGTATATATACTTATGTACAATTCGTAAAATAATTCAAAATTAATTTATTGCCTACTGTAAATATATGTGTATACTTACAATATATTATGTACGCATCTGGCGTTTCATTTCAATAGGGTTTTGTAAAAAAAAAAAATAATAATAATAAAATAAAGGGACGCGTCACAAGTACGTGCTTGCGCATTGATAGGACAAGCGATGTCTTTCACAATAGAAAATATCAAGGAATATAAACGACTTAATTAATATTACGAGCAGAAGCGCAGGATAAACGAACGTACACGTGCATGATAGGTAACCTACCTAATGTCTATATTGTATGCAATATATAGTACAATATGATGTGTTAAATGTGAATGGTGTATGATAATTCATTGCTACAGTTACTGTTATAACTTAAAACACATAATATAAATTTCCAAAGATCAGAGTAATCGATAATATTTTATATGCAAGAGTATATTTAAAGCAATAATATTATGATTGTATTGAAATCATTTTTGATTTTAATACTAAGATGTAAAATATAATTGATTATAATTTATAAGTATAATATTTCTCGTACATTTATAACCGCTATTATTTTTGACCAGATGTTTTTAATTTAATATACAGTACCTATAAAATATGTACTTGTACATCTTATAATTTTGAATAAAATGTTCATTGTAATTACATGTTTTAGAAATGGTCTTCTAAATAAATTATGAGCATAACAGTAATTACAGATAATGGGATGCACGAGAGGGTATCACACCTTCAAACTTAGAAATTTAATTTAACGATATTTTAAGTGTAAATTCGGCAAACTAATAATTTCTTCTTCTTCTTTTTATTATTATTATTATTATTTTTTTGTATTTTATTACGTGATTAGTGATTATCGTTATACTGTTACAATATTATTTTTCTTCTTTTCCACTATTCTTGGTCTTTAAGTCCAACCCTCCCAACACATGTACTTCTTTTCCTCTCTATCCATTTCCAATGCTTCCCGTTCTATCCAGGGTTTAGTCTTCATAACATCTTCATTCATTCTATAATCCTATCTTAATCGTGGTTTCCCTTCTCACGGCTATATTCCTTAAATCTTCTTTCTGAACAAATCTCAGTAGAGACTGTACTTTTCGCCTTGCATGGACAACCTAAGTAAGTAATTTTTTGTTAACTCCTCTATAGTACTTAGTCCCCTATGTATATACCTCTCGGGTTTTTCTTATTCGCCATTTATCTATAACTGTGTCTCTACATGTGTTATATATATACTCAACAATTTTATTTTCGAATACTTGTAGAGAGTTTTTGTTCAATTTCCGGTCTTCTGGAGCGTCCATATCTTTGAACCATACATTACGACTGGTCTTATGAGTGTCTTATACAATTGTAGTTTTAAAATAGTCGACAAAACTCTGGAATGTAGCAGGTTACTGAGTCAAAAATATAATTTATTGTCGTTTTGTTCTCGTTTTTACCCACCTCCTTCATTGATTTTTGTTAATCCCAACATATACCTATATAATAACAGGGACCTCATATTAAATTTTGAGCCCCTGTACTAAATTTTTGTTCGGGCCCTTTACAGAACTTTCAATAATACAATTTACCATACATTATTAAATACCAAGATTCATAAGTATTTTGATAATAATAATATTTTTAAAATTTTTTTTTTTATTACAATATTATCTGAAAAAAAAAGAAAACAGGGAGTTAGGACGCTAGATATAAAAATCTAATCGTTCTAATCGAAAATCGTTACAATCCATTACAAGCGATTCGAAAGATCCAAACACGTCTAAATTGACTAAGCGCATGTATTTTCAAAATTTAATTTGCTTGTATTGAAAATTGCACAAAATTGGCCTTTCTTCTCTGCAGGGACCAAATATATACAGGTACCTGTAGGTACCTATTTATTATTTGAAAGGGTAAAAATAATACTTTATAATACAAATCATACAAGTATACAATAATGGTAAGGCATTGCATTTTTAAAAATTATTTTTTTTTTCATTGTTTCTCATCATGTGGACGTCAGAGTACAGACTTCCGGTTCCGTCGACGTGAACGGTTGAAAACAATGGCCAATTTGTCACTTCTACCTTGCGTATCAAGAATATTAAAACGATAATTTTTGTATTAACAACATATCAGAAACAGTTACGTGGCTAATAAACCGAGAAGAGTTTGACTTCCTAAGCTCAATACCTATGTATAATATACGATTAGCAATCCGTTTAATAATATAAAATGAAAAAAATCGAATAATAATAATTAGGTGTCCATTGAACCTTATATTATAATATGGTCCGTCGATTAAACCCATCTACTTCGTTTACCCTCGTTTAAATCGCTGGCCACCTATTATGTCACGTACGCAATACATAATATTATACCTAGGTATCTATATTGTATACAATAAAATATGCACTGTGATCTCGAGACTAATATCGCGTTTGGTTTTAGCGGCTAAACTACTTGAAAATTGATTCATTGTCTATTGTCTCGAGATTTCTCTCCCGATTCGGCCGTACAATGTTTACAATTGGATATACCAATAATATTAAAATCTCATATAGGTACCTACTCGTACTATGGTTTAAGTAGGGTAAATGTTCTAAACCTTGTAAGTCATAACTGTGGGTAATTGTGAAAAATGGTAAAAGGTGAATATTATTTTTTACTATAAGCCCGTTGATCGCGACTTTAATTATTCTTGTCGATACATAGGATATAGGTAACAACTGCTATTATATCCTTGAAAGAAAGTGGTTAAAACCGTTGCGGTATGAATATATTTTTTGAAACTTAAACATGATGGTTATAACTTATATTTGTATTTGACCGCTGTTGTTAAATGTATATTAGCATATAACTGTATGTATTAGGTAGGTAGCACGTTAAACAATATTCCAAAAATATTATTACAATACTATACACATATACCTAACATCTGAAGTAACAACGATCAATAGGTAGTGAAAAATTGTTTAAGAAAAACATTATATTATTATCATATTATGTACCTATTTATTCAATGTTATTTTGCGGTTATGAACCAACCTGTAGGAAGGTACCTCCTATACAGATATAATATAATATTAGAGATTAAATTTATAGGTGTCAAAATATTTTACTCAAAAGACAAGGCACGTGTAATGAGAAAACGTGTGGGTGTCGTGGTCGATTGAAACTCTTGTAGGTACCTATACTGTCTATCTGTTATTCTGTATAGTCCACTTCATGTATCACTAGACATATTTGTTATAAAATACCTAACAATATATAGGTATGTTTGCAATATTATAGCGCAGTGAAAAGTTTAAAAAATCAATTGTTATCATATTATTATTATTATAAAAACGATGGCATTGAACGAAAATGTTTTATTCTTGGGCGTTTTATTTAGATAAGTATTTGTTTTAAACATTATTTTAAGAATTCATTTTTAGCTTTATAAAGGTATTACCTAATTCCGCAATGTACGTAATAATATCATTATTATTAGTATACCACTCAATGTTTTTTCTAACGACTGCTCGTTTTTCTATATTATAGCTCTCAATGATGACTTCACAATTATATTACAGCCACTCCTTTTGGTCGTTGGAAGACACCCACTCGTTCGCGTACAGATTTTTCTTATAGTGTCTGTCTCGAATTCGCAACTATACACACTGCGCGAGTATTACTACAGAAACACCATAATTTTTGCAAACCTACGTGTTTTTAAAAAATACTTTTATTTATTTTATTAATCTTCAGAGTAATTTCGATTATGATCTAAACTATTTAAAAACAAATGGTTTTTTAAAATATTATATTTGTTTTACTCTTACCTATGTATATGTTAAAATTTCGGAGTCAATCGACTTTTCCGGTATCTACCCTATAGCGGATAATGTTTTTTTTTTTTTTTTTAAATATGTCATAAACCAAATCTCATATAAACAATCGTATACAAACGGTTACGGTGGCGTCCTTGGCGAAGATTGACACGAAAAAAAGAAGTTGCAACATGCGTGATGATAATATTATTCCAGTAACTACCATGTCTGGTCATGAGGCTTAGTCGTGTTTTAGTGTTGTTCAATGCCATTCAAGAAAGAGAGAATTTATGCACAAATAGTTTGACCAATAATGTAGTAATTATTACGAATAGACACTTAAAACATTTAAATTTGAATTAAATATCATTAAACAATAAAACAAAAAAAATAAACTAAGATAAAAATTCGTGTATAATAATACAGTCAGAAGTGTACTCGTGATGAGTAACCGTATCATACAACCAATGATTCTGTCCAATTAAAAAAAAAAAAACAAATTGTACGGCTTACATTTTTTAATATTTTTTATTTGTTTGGTAGCTGATAGTTTTATTAAATTATTGTCAACGTCTAATTTATATACTTAAAACACTATAATGTTTTAACGTAATACACTGTGACTAGATTACATGGCGCGTTAGTTAAATTTTACGGACATATAATATAAATAGTATATACTCGCCATTTCCAATAGTTAATTCTCTGGTAATTCTGTCATAGTGTTGATCTTCAAAATCGCTGTATATTGTCACTTTCACTTCATGCCTATAGATTTACGGTTTACCGCGTTCGCCATAGACATTTAGCTAATGTTAAGTGTTTATATAGGCCAACTCGTGCAGTACTTGTGAATGGAATTTAAATATTTTATACTTTTTTTTGTATGTGTTTTGTAGATAAATGCACGCGGTAACAACAAAAGGATAATATTCAGAATGGCTGCTCGAAAGAGTTGTACCGAAATCTAGACATGGAGTCTAGAATAGGACTTGATTACATCGTCGAGAATCCAGAGTACACAGCGAAACTAGCAACAGGTAATTACTTTTTTTTTCAATTGCACTACACGAGTATACAGGTATTTTTGATTTAAATGAATATTTGTTTGATAATATATTTGACATACAATATTATTATAGTAATACGGTAACTATAGTAAGTCATTATTGTACCGCGATACGAATAATTGCATTCGTATGGAAGGTTAGGTATTAGGTAATTGTATAAAACACTAACGTATATATTATATATGTGTACAAAATGATCGATATATCTCGATCGAAATCATAATAATATTAATTAATCGTATAATAATATTATTAATTATCAATACTGACGTTACTCAAGTATTTTGAATACCGTAGTATTCGTGGCCAGGGCCAGGTTAAATGAAATCAGTTATGCTATACTATCGTATTATTGCATGTAACATTTCTCATTTTACGACGATAGGTGTAGGTATAATATAGTAAAAGATTATAAAACACGCCGAGAAAAATATTCAGGATTGCGTGTGAAGTAGCAAATCCTAGCTTGGGGCGTGTTATAATATGGCATATAGTATGTATTAATCGGTACAAATTATGATCATATTGTTTGTCGAATTAAACTGTACGGTATGTATACAGAAAACTATATTAATACGCATATTACATATTATTATTATTATTATTATAATACGGTTAAAATACATTTTACACATATTTCACTGTATAGGTGTATAAATTCAGAGCTCGCGGCTCAATACATAGAGATAATATCGATTATTTGTAATGTTATAAAATATAATCGACCTTGAAAATAAAAAACAAACCCTTTAAGGTAGATAGGTATAGGTACTTATATACACGTGGATGTAGTTTAAAATTATATGTTATGTGAATGTCTTGGACGAATATTGTGTTATAGTTCGGTAGGTACGCATTATGATAATATATTAATACTCGTTTGCGGTTGCCTAAGATTTACCGTAAAATAAGTTCAATTAAAAGTATATGCGAAAAAACCCGACGACAACCTCTTGCCATATTATTCGCACGTCGACCAAATTTTTGAATGCATAAAATACAATTTAGGTACGGTTTACGACCGTGCAGATAATATCAGATGAATTTTTAATATTATTATATGTTATACAATATAAATGTTTGTCGAAATGTTATCTTTTTTGTTACCCATATCACATATATAATATTATAATGCAATGAAAAAAAAAAGAAAACGCCGGAGAGTTTGAAGTGAGAACTACCCATTTGCGCCGAAAAATTAATTCGTTTTGGGTACAACTCATCTGTATCAAAATAAAAAAAGGTACATTTTTTCCGACAGCCCATTTGAACCAAATTTACCTGTGTATAATATACGATTTAAGGAAATTGGCTATGTTCGTAAAAAAATGTCTCCTTTCTAATCCGAAGTCTGTGTCTGATGTTCAAAAAACATTAAACGTACAGATTTGATTACCCTAAAGATAAAGATTTTTTATTGATTGATGACGAATTATCTAACATACTTGTAATATAGTAATATTTACTTGTCATGCAATTAACGCGTTATGAATATAATATAAATATAATTTTTATATAATAAGTGTATGACTATTATTAACAATTATTTTAAAAGAAATTGTATTATTGATAATTAGTGAGTTATTTGGAATACAATGCATTTGTGAAACAAATTTATTAATTTATTATAATTTCTAAAGAAATGTGTACTATAACTATTATAATGTTAAAAATAAAAATTGATTATTATTATTGTTGTTAAAATCATTGTTCAAATGTATATACAAGTAAATTTGACGTAAACGGACTATCGAAAAAAACGTACCTTTTTAATTTAGACGCAAATGGGCAGTTTCCTTTGAAGTATAATACCTATAGGCACAAAAAAATGGTATTAAATATTTATAAATGTTTGGTTTATAGAAATTACTAACTTTTGAAATACCTTGAATCGAAAATTGTATTGGCAAGAAAGGTCAAGAAAGGGAAACTTGTTTGTTATAAAAAAAAACAATCCGATTATGTCTATTGTATTGACATAATTTTTATAATAAGGAGTGTTTACATAAAAACGCCGGCAGCTCGTTTTAAACAAAATAGAAATTATAACAACTCATAACAGACAAAGTTGTCGATTCCAAAATATAGATTATTTTAGAGTTGTGGTTACAACCGATAATAATATTATGTACCTAGTAATATTAAGATAAACGATTATTACAGGTACCCATTATTTTATAAACGATAAAATAGAAGTTATGTAAATAGAATGATCGTCCGAGGCGTTGATAACATATTTTTTAAGTCTTGCGTTGTTTACAAATTTTCAGTGAAAGTAATATTCTCAAATATTTTCTGAACGATAGATTTCAAAAGATGGCATCGAAAGATACAATTCATTTTTTTTTCATTTTAACAAAACTATATATTATTAACTATTATCGCGTACATTTATCCGAAACACGCTTTTGACGAAACTATATTAAAAAATATCGACCCAGGACCCGGTAGAGTTATAAGGGACAGCACGTTATCAAATAAATATTCTATAGGCAAATCAAACGATTATAGTTGTTCGTATATTAGGTAGGTATCATTGTATATTGTATGGTCGGAGCAAAAACGAAATAAAACTATAATTTTTATTATGAAAATATTTAAAAAAAAATCTGCCATCTTGTTGAACAGTAAAAAGAAGTTTAAATATATTATATTTATCAATTATTCGAGTATTGATTTTTCATTTTCTCAGTATAAATTGATTTGTACGGTTCAAATATATACTATTATATAGTTCAACTTCAAAATATCTTTTAAAAAATATTTTCAATTGCTTTAATATTTTTAATTGTTTATTTGTTTATTTTGGGTTACCAATTCACTAGCTATCCATCGTCTTTTTTTTAACTTGGTCTTTACGCCTCATCTCAGTTTTTTTCCTATCGGGTTCTGTTCTAACACAACGTATTCTATTGTATCAATCATTTAATCATATTATCATAGATCCTACTCTGTATGGATGAGCTATTCGATACCTCGAATCTCGATACCTTAAGACAGTATCGAATATCGAAAAATAGGTAATTTTTTGGTATCGATTTCGATATTTTATTATGTTAAAATAATAAATGTTAACGTTATACCTAACTACGTTGTGATTTTAATTAGATTAAATAAATAAAGTATTTCATTATTTTTATTTTTAATCTGTTTTCCTTTTACATATAAACAGTGCCTAAAATTATATACATTGGCAAATTTAGTAGTGTGCAATTTACGATTAGTATACTTACTATTTTAATGTAAGTTATGTATTAGCTGTATCGTATGTATGTTATTTTCTACCTAATGATATTAATTTAATATTTTTAAAAATTCTCAATAATTTTTCCGATTTTTTCATGCAGTAACTTAGAAGTTTTGGAATTTCTAACTGGTGGTATTTTACCGTCATTAAGTTAAATATCTTTTTAAATTCTCAAAACTTCATCCCCTAGAGCCTTTATTTTGTTTTATTCTCGGAAAATTCTTTTTATGGTTATTAAAAATGCACTCAGTTACAATTCACGATACACAATACAATTTAATTGGATATTCGATATTATCTATTTAATTAATAATAAATTATGTAAATATTTGTTTCATGGGAAACGGTGGGGATGTGTACAGTAGTAATCATATGCATTACATGCATTTTAAGTACTGCATCTAAATAATTCTTAATAGTGTTTTATAACAATAAATAATATTAATGATTAATGTATTAATAGTTGTATTTTGTTTTTATTTTTGAATTAAGGTATCGAGTATCAAATTATAAATTTTAGATTTTTTTTCGCCCATCTGTATTATAGGGACTTAAAGTATAGATAAGTACAGTAAAAATGTAAAATATAAATTGTTGAGACTTTTCACGTTGCATGTTATCCCCATCGATAATATTTTATTTATTGTTATTTGCCGTGATAACGAAATTAAATACAATTTTCATAGGTGGGGATGGATATAAAATCATTTTATGGGTGGTGCTAAACTGCTATACAGTTATTTGGTAGGTAATTTAATTACCTAGATATGCATGTATAAGCAATCATCGCCCAAATTATTTATTCATTGATGCTTACAATATAACAAAACATATTATAATTTGAAAACAATTTGTCTTTATTTAGCTATGTAAAACAAACCTGACCAAAGTATATTCATTAGAATATTAAATTTTAATTAAATACTGTTTAATATTAATTTTAACCAGTTTTATAACTAGTAACTTCGCCTTTCTATTAATTGTATTATTATAATTTTACACATGTATTATAATAAATTATATACCTAATTTCTCAACGAAAAAAGGTCAACATCCAAATCAAG
Source organism: Cinara cedri (assembly GCA_902439185.1). NCBI lineage: Eukaryota > Metazoa > Arthropoda > Insecta > Hemiptera > Aphididae > Cinara > Cinara cedri. Next base: position 771,799 of record CABPRJ010000495.1, read on the forward strand.
TGGGTGCTATAGCATGGTTAAGCAATCAGGGATCCGTCCCTGATTATATGTCATCACCTATAGATAAAGTACGCGTTTTAATAGTATTTTATTTATACAATATTATTTAAGTAAATTGTATGGATGTCATTAGGTATATTACAGATTTTAATTATTTCATTCAATTAAAATTAAAATTAAATACTATAGGTATAGGTAGAGGTAGTATTAAAAAAAAAAAACAACAACAAACGATTTATTTGGTGATTACCTACAATATGTTTATGATATTAAATGATTCATTTAGACATTCGTTTGAACAATAAATTTTTTATCAATTATACGTATGCAATATTTGATTACGTACCTATATACAAGTTTCGTATAATTGCGATTTACGTTTCTAGAAAATACAAGAGCGAATATAATATGTAGGCAATTGAATTTGATTTAATTATCTTTGTAGCTAGTGCTTGACGGCGTGTATTTTATGTTTAAAGAATTATTTGGATTTAATGATATTTTTCTGGGCTATTGGAAACTTCAATGAAACCGCGGGCGCCCGGTCAGGTAGCCGGACTAGTACGCGTAGCGTGACGTCACTACGTGTATCTATAATATAATTCTTGGCGAAAAAACCAGTTTTAACACCTACATACCCATAGAGACCGACCGAACCGTCTAAAAACTCTTATAATATTGCCGTGTGCATTTTCTATATAGGTACGCGGGTAGCCTATATTATTATTATTATTATTATTATTTTTTTTTTTTATGTAATCTTTTCAACGAATTTTTGTATAATATAATATTACTTATACGTACGTCTCGCATTATTTCATTGCCGTCTTTATAATATTATTGTATAAAACAGCCGTTGTAGTTGCTTAACCATCATTGCACATCAGCTGTGTACGACGATAATAATATCATACCTACAACTGCAGTAAAACTATTTCGCTGCATCCAGAGAGCTGTTACGCTATTACGGCCGACGAGAGCACCCCACGCTGAATCAACAAAAATCTAAAAAAAAAGTTCGATATTTTATAGGTATACAATAGATTTGTTTGTACCGAACAAACCAGATGTTCGTCCCGCCGTGACAATTTCCCGTACAGACTTTGCCGTTAATTAACACTCGGACACTCTTATCGAACGTATATTATTATATAGGTACCTAGTTTATGTTTTTACGAATACGCATATTATATATTATATAGACATAGGTATTACCTTTGTATGTTATACGTATAAATATTTTTTTTTTTGTAAACGTGATTATTCCATATTAGGTAAATCCTTTTAACGTGCCGCTACTATTATTAAATTATTACTAATTCGATTTAATTGAAATGTTTGCGCAATACCGTCGAATCTATACTAGGTATAGACATTATATTATATCTCTATATGATACAACTTGTACACTTGAATGTAGAAACGTTTTACACGTTAGGAAATAAGATCCAGTACAGAGATATAAGTATATATTATTTATAATTATTATCAAAGAAATATTTGTTTAGGAAGTTACCTTTTTTTTGTGTTCTTATGCGAATAATCACGCATTTCGAATCTTTATCTTTTTTAATTTTTCAATGCGTTTATCTATGTTTAAAGTAATAATGCATCATAAGGTATTATGAATTAGGTATATTTATCTGCATCGATATAAATATAGATATAGTAAATCATAAGTGAATAGAACAGCAAATATGTACTTAAAACCGGAATTAATTACTATTCTAATCTTATATTATTATTATTATTTTATTAAGTTAATCATAAGTTGGTATCTTAGAGTATATATCTGCAGGGCAATGAATAAAACAACGAGTCGGGTATACCGCGAGGTAAATAATAAAGTATATACATTTAAATAAATTGTAAATTATAAGCTACAATATATATATATATATACCCATAGGTACTACTCGATTAAAGACACATGAATTATTGATTTAAAATAAAATGTGTGATCCGATAATATAATTTAATACCTGTTGCTATTGGAGAAGAACAAAAGTAAGATCTGAGAGTAGGACTTTCATGTGGCTCTGTTTGAATAATATTATTAGATAAGGTCCTCTTATATACATATATTTGTTAAGTATAATGTGTTGCCAAAAAGAGCTAATTACCTCATTTGTTTTAAATATATGAATAATAATCACCGCGCGCATCCATGTGGGTCTGATTATAATCCATTGTTTTCTCGTGTGTGTGTTAACACTTGATATTTTTTTTTTTTTAAGCGATGTCTTGTGGAGGTAAACGACTAGTTTTTTTTTTCAAATCTTGCACACAAGTTCATTCACAAATGAACGACACTCTCTTCTTAAGTGGGCGATGTTCTCAAATATACGACTATTTCTACATTATATATATATATATTGAATTAATAACATTGTAACTGTTTATGCTCTTTCTCTCGTGCAATTTTTTGGGTGCGGCAAGCCCTTCGTTAAAGGTGTCTTGGCCAAGGTTTTTGACGTTGGACTGTATATTTATAATACGAGTTTATAAATATTTTGAAATATAATCGATGAGAATCAATCGAAATTTTAATTAACCGATATTATGTTCGATAAAAAAAAAAAAACATACGTTTTCGGTAGTTGATAGTTATACAATAAAATATACATTAGTTTGTTAAATGATGAGTGTTTCAAAATTATTTGTATTCACAGTTTGGTTGATAAATCAGAAAATTTAGAATTAAAAGATTAAAAGAATAATGCATATTTCAATGTGTGTATTAAATTTATGATACGTTTGATAATGCGTTTATTTTTCTATATAGGTATATTTTTAATAATTTCTCGAACAACAATTTTCTCCAAAATACAAAAACCAAAATCGTCAGTTGTTTACTTATGTTGTAACTCTGCGTCGTTCCAATTAATCATAAAGAGTTATTTTTTTGTACTTTGACGAATATTATCTAATTTCCCCTTGGCTACTATCAGTGTAATTTGTTTAGGTACATATAAAAAATATCTATTTGAATATTTTCATACAAATTTGTCTTAATGTGAGATAAAATAAAACAAAACGTGTTTTTAAATGTTTCTATAAATATAATTATATTGCAAAATAAATTATTGTATTATGTATGCAGGTATAACATATTAAATTTAAATGTTTAATAAGAACTCATCAATTACATACTTGAAGCACTCCAGAAATTAAATTGTTAAATATTCACATTGGTACGGTTAATTTTCCAAAAAAACAAATAAATATAAACAAACGTTTACAAATATATGTGTAAAATAAAAAATCAGAGAATTTTTACAAAATGTAACATTATTATACATGTAGGATACCTAACCATTTTTTTATTTTTTTATTATTATAATAAAATATTATTTATATTTTATTTAAAAAATCTTTTAGTTATTATATTGTTTTAGGTTTTTTTTTTTACTTAATTTGTTTTAAATATAACCTATTATTATAATAATACTTTTTATTGTAACATTTAGTCAATGAAAATCCGACACTAAAACATGCTTTCCAAAACAAAAATATTTACAAAAATATATGTGGGGGAAATGACCATATTAAAAAATTTACTTAAAGAAAATGACCAATTACTCGAAAATAGCCGGAGGAAAAATGTCCATTTACCGATTTTCACATCCTTTTTTAACCATTAAAGGGTAGAATTATAAAAATCGACCGCCAAAAATGTATTTTACTATTTATTCGATAGATTTTCTATACAATTGGTTGGGTTATTAAATCGCATTCAAAATTTTAGCTCCCTTTAACTTCTTAGAGATTTAATTTTGAAAAATTATTTTTTAAAAGTTGTCTACGTTTCATTAGAAATTTCTGTGTACAATTTTCAGTTTTTTGGCAGTAATTTGAGCTGTGTGTTTGATTTTGTCAGTCAGACGGTTTCTTCTTTTTATAAAAGTAGGTAGGTACTCATATATAGCTGTTTGCATTCTCGTTTTGAACAAATTCGAAAACTATAAATAATTAAATAATTGGAATTTTGTTCTCTGTCAAATTGTTGTAATCTGTAATTAATAACTGCATTTTAATTTGTATATTATAATACTTCTTTACTCTAATAAGTATTTCTCAATTCTGTACTTCGCTAATTCTAATTTCTGATCTCACGCATCGAGGACCGCTAAAAAAAATAAAATAAAAACAGGGGCTGTCTTTATATATTTAACTATTTGCTAAGTAAATCAATTAAGTAAGTATTGTTTTCTTTTTCAATAATTTGTCACGTTTTCAGAAATTATACACAAATGGCCTCCGCACGAGGTGAATACATTTCATATATATAGATACTGTACATTATTACTGCTTGGTAATTTTGTTTTGTACAACTACCCATTTCATATTTATCTAGAGCAAATTCAATTTCGCAGAGACTACATAGTAGGTTATTTCCCTTAAAAAAACTAATCGTTACTCAAGTATTGTTGAAAAAATTACAACGTTGCGACTTTAAAACAATTTGTTAGATCCACTAAACTAATTATAGCTGTAGGTACCTATTTTTGAAAAAAAGAAAACTGTTGGATTATAAGATTTCAGATTTGTAATTCGTTAAATCAAAAATAAATAGGCCCATTATAAAAGTAAAATTAAGTTTTAATATCACTCGTGTATAAATATAAATTGTTATAATAGTATCTACCTACCTATGTAAACGAGACAATGGAAAAGCGTTAAAAATAATGTTAGGAGTCTATTTTTTACTTTTTTTTATGTTTGTAGTAAACACTAAATACCTACCGAAATCTACAGCCTACCTATTATTTTATTATTATTATTTTATTTTATTCCACTTCGCCGAACACCAAATTATTAAACTCAGTTAATAATTACACGGATCACTAGGTACGGGTTCATTTACCTAAGTCCGATACTTACCTAGGCATATAGCGTTTAATTAATTATTAAGTAATTGGCTATTATAATTTTATTTAAAAGCGATATTAATTATTGTAGCGCATGAGGTTGAAGAATTAGTTTTGTCCATTAGGAAAATTATAGGCACTCCATGATTCTTTTTTAATACGAGTAGCTACACGTTTCGTAAATTAATATCGTGAGCACTCAAAACTAATTGTTGGTACTTAATTATAATAAAATATAATTGACAAATAATCTTACTTAATCGTGCATATTTATAGTATTCTTCAGACGATAAAGTAATGATTTATATATAACAAATTTCGTAAATATTAAATTTATTATTACGCGTGAATTCGTGAGTAAGCATCATATAGATAGCTTAGTCAGCGATTTATAGACAGGTTATTTATTCTATAGATATAAGTTCCTAAAGTATATTGATTTTAACATGATAGTTTTAATCTATTTCTATAATTCACCGATGTGTTATACTTGCTACAAAACAAAAAAATAATATTATAATTTGTTCAACATTATATTATACATTTTTTGAATTTCAAATCTCATTAAATGTTAATCTGCTAAAGTAACCAACTTTTAGATTCTCAGCCTGTAGATGATATTACATATTATCATTATTGATTGTATATACAATCGTATATATATAGATAATGCCATCTACGCAGGGCTCGAATTGGAAAAATAAAAGAAAGGGGATTTCAAGGCTTTGAAAAAATTAACATCGTTTACAATGATTAATCTTAATCTATCTCATGGTTTGATGATTAATCGTTGTGTGGATATAAATTAAATTTCTCTCTATATTTTACCTAAATTTTGCTCCGATTACTACCTTCAGGCATCCGAGACCTGTCGGTCTAGCAGAAAATTGTCTCGTTATTATATCGGGGAGGTAAGTTGTTTGATTTTCTTTATAGTTTTCTTAATAATCGAGAAAAAAATGGGAAAATCTACACAATATTAGATTTTGTTATTTTAAATTTTGTTTTTAGATTCTGAGTGGAGCAAGGAATGTATTGGATTTAAAATAATGTTTTTTTTCTTTTTTTTATGTGAATACTTTTTTTTACCAGAAAGCTTACTCCGATTATAAGGTATAGCACTTATACTGAAAGAAAATGTTCTCTGGGTAATACTTTAGAAAAGTCTTTTTTTGAAACTCTCATTAATTTTCGAAATAATGAGGAAATCCTGGTTCTTTAGGTTAAAAAAGATTGAAAGATTAAAAATAAAATTGTTATTAGTAACCGTTTTTATAATTTTTTTGTTATTATTAAGTTTTTATTATTTTAATCTTTTTTTAAACCATCATTGCTGTTATGGAAATGCGCATTATTGAAAAAGCAATAGATCGAGGTATATTAAAATAAAATAAATTTCGATTTCAATACATTCTTTTAACTATTAATATTTATATTATACTTCTTTATTCTATACTCAAGCATCACTATAAACTGAACTCCGCTCAGAATCGTTTTTTCGTTAGCAATGGTTTATCGTTGCTTACAGATATACATTAAATTCCCTTCTGTATCCTACCCTCCCAAGTTGCCACTTACAACAGTGGCTACACTCACGTGCGAAATATGTTCGTCTTTTGTATTGTAAGTCGGTAAGAAATAATTGTAGACTTGAGATTTTTACCGGATACTAATATTAGAATTTCTATAGGTAGTGACATTTTCAAAACACTGTTGACCCAGCAAAATTACTAGAAAAATTTGAGCCCGTGTGTGACAGTAGAGTGTATACTGTCTAGATAGTAGACACTAATATTGTAATAAAATATTTGAAAAATTAAAATTTTGTTTGAAACCAGGAAGGGGGGGGGGTAGTATGGCAGATTCCTTAATTTTATTTCACAATATAATTTCACCTAGTGAAAATTCCTCAAAGTGTCTCCGGTTAGAATAACGTAGTGACAACGTATAACAAAATAGAAACAGCTGTGATCTACTGCTTTTTTTTTTTTTGTAAATCTTACTTTTGTGGAGTCCCGTTGTAATAGCGGTACTAGTACCTATTTACGCTTATAATAAATAGATTAAAAAATATTTACCCTTCAACTCACAATACAATTATTTAAGATTTCTAACATAACTTTTGCCTCCTTAGGTAATAATAATGTAAATAGAATTAATAGTCACATTTTTTTTCTATAAGGTGCTTAAAAGGATATATATTATTTATTTTTCATCTGTAGATGTTAAAATGGTTATGATTCATAGTAGACGTATAATAAGAAAGTACAAGCAAATCATACATGCACTATGTACTAATTAAGTAAACCTATAAGGTTAGGTGGCCTTCGTTTGGCTCCAGTTGGTCATCACGACCAGAACAAATGTGTCTGTTATTGAAAGATGAACTAAATACATTTTCTGTATTTTCTTAATTTAGAGTATTCAATACATATTATTGTTAGAAGTGTATGTTTATATTTGTATGCAAAATCTTCATAGGTACCTACGTGTTGTGGTAATTGTAAATATTTTTAAGTAAATATAAATATAAATTACTTTATTTTATCTATAAAAGTTTGTAAATTGTTTGTTTTTTATATTTATATTTAAGAAAAATTGATATACTAATGCATAGACGACAGACCGGTTTTTTGTTCATTCGTCTCGTTTCGCGTATTTCGATTAACCAAGCAGTATATTTAATATATGATATATTATTAATCAATTTGAACATGATAATTGTTGCATATGAAAAACGATTCTGAACGGAGCTTAGATTTGAGCCCGATAACTATTGTTACCTACTTCCTCAAAACATTTTTCAAAGAAGTAGGTGCATTTAGTATCATACTTGTAGCCAAATAACATATGGTACAATCAACCACCCCCCCCAAAAAAAAAAAAAAAAATTCCTTTACTTATACATTTTTGATGTACAAATCACATCATTGTATAATTTTTGTCCAAAAATATTGATGCCGTTGCAGAAATTAAATACAAATTTTAATTCGAAATGTTTTTTTTTTTTTGTGAGAGGAATCGGAAGCAGTAAGAATTGTAATGAAAATAATCCTAGAATGATAGAAGGGGAGAGGAAAACTGAAAAATTGGTGATTGGATCCGATTGAAAAAGATATGGTGGACGACGGGTATGTGCGAGGATGATGTGAGTTTAGTGGACGTTTAAGATGAGAGTGGCCGACCCCAAATCGTTAGATAAAGGCGAGGGAGAAGAAAGGTTTTTTGGGACTCCAATAAAATTGTGGCACCCAGTGCACATGCACAATCTTTCATCTCCCTTGATACATTATTGGAAACTAAAGCTTCTCTGCGGCTATATTGTTTAAATGTAAAATATTCCTTTTTTTTTTTATTTATTATTTTTAATCAAAAGTGTAAGTATATAATATATTTAAAAAAAAAAAACGTAATTTTACGTCGACAACAATAATTAATGGGTTGATATTAAATGTTAGCGTTAATTATATTTATTTTGCTTATGTACATGGTACAACAGAGAACGACAACAGGTCGTTCTTACATTACATAACATATAATGCTAAACACGGTAAAAAGAAAACAGTCGATTTAAGACAAAATAAATCTGATAATTTATTGTATTATAATGTTAATTTAAATTATTGGTTATACTAAATATTACATGAATTAACTCGTGAATTTTTTAATTTAATCAATTAAAAATTTAAATGTACAAAATATGTGTATAATTCCTAACATTTGATGAATGATGATATTCAAATATTATTTTATTTAAAATATCATTGATTTATTATATAAATTTTTTTTAAATATTTTGTAAATTAATGTGTAATAAGTAGTTGATAACTAACTACTGATGTGGACTAATGTGGAGATGTTTAATAAAATATTTAAATGTATTTACTAATTCTTTTATAAAAAGCTGTCCTAGTATAATGGGGATTGGTGCAGCCACTGTTATAGGTAATTTAATGTATACCTGTAAGCAACGATAAACCATTGCTAACGAAAAATGATTCTGAGAGTTCAGTTGATAATGATACTTTGTCAACAATATATATGTCATATTATGGTAAAATAATTAAATAGGCATTATTTAATTTCTTTAATAATATTTGTTTAATGTACCGATTTTCCCCGTTTTCCCTATGCTTTTCCCGGTTTTCCCATATTTTTCCCGGATTTTCAAATTTGCTGGGAAATCTCTCGGGAAAATCGAAAAACAACCTCTCTATAAAGTACCTGCCTGGTCCGATTTCTTTTTAGAAAAGTTGCTTCACTTAAAAATCGGAGCAAGACTTTTTGTAGAATATTTGCGTATAGATAAAAAAAAAAAAAAAAAAAAAACATCTTTGTACAACCATAAGCTTCTTCGATCCACTCAGAATCTAAAACGAATAATAGAATAAGTGAGTTATAACTGTATTGTGTGATTTTATATTTTATAAAGATGTATGTTTTTTTTCAGTTCACACATTTCGAGACAGTAAAAGTAAATGCAGTATAACTACAAATTTAATGTATCTCAATAGATAGATTATTTAGTAATTGGACACAGGTCCAGAGTCATATGTATTAAAGAGTCAATTTTTGATGAGGTGGAAATATTAAAACACGGCTAAATGAGAGAAACTAGAATAAAACACAGAATATTTTTCAAATACGATAACAAATTATACGTGTGAATATAAAATAATTATAATATACTATACTTTCTTATGTGCAAGTATAGGAAAACGAAACAAGACAAATTTCCTATAATATAAGACCTGCACTAAATCACCGTCCGCGTTTTAAATATATTAACACCAATAATAATATATAGTTATAGTTTATTTTTTTTTTTACATATCAAATATTCGTATATAATATAACACCACTGCAGGTTTCTCTAAAACAACCATATTATAAAATTTAACTTCGCATAATTTATTTCTTCGTAACAAGTATAACATTAAAAATATTTAAAATAATGAGCTGGTTAAAAATAATTGTAAAAGCATTTTTTACTCAAAGATAAATCAATACTATAGGATACTATATTAACATTTATTTTAACATTATTATTATTATTATTTTTTTTTTATTTTAGTAAAACTTATAGGTATGCTGAGTGATAAATGGTAATGGTATAACTATTTATGTTTTAAACAAAATTGTTCTACTTTTTAATCGTTAAATTTTGAAAGTTCACTTCGCAAATAAGAAACAAATTATGACATATTATATACTGTGAAAACACAATAATAATTAAATTGTTACTATATTATATCCTCTGGACAAAATTGTCTCTGTCAGAATTTTCGCCATAGGTACCCGCATAAGTAGCTAGGTATACCTACTTAAAAACATAGGTAGGTCGGTAATTATATTTAAGTGGCGTCAAGATTTGAAATTTAAATTCGGCATGTATATATAATATATAATTAACTCTTCTACACGAATCTTCTTGTAAGTTATGGTGGCAAGTACGCCAATTTTGCATACGCCATGTTTATTTAATGCAAGTTAAACAAAAATTTAAATCCGTCATTTGTTATTATTGGTCTATCCTATTATGGTAAACAATTAAAACCGAAACGGAATATCACGTTTGCAAATAACATGTTATACTATAATATGATACAGGAGTGTACACCTAACCTAACCGCCAATTTCGAGCGTTTAGTTGTTTATTATTCGTGAAATGTGTAAGGCTCATTGCTCGGAGTCATCCTGCGTAATTATAAAACACTAGCGACTACGGTATTAGATAGGTGGGTACCTAACATTTAATTGATAGAAATCGCTGTCACGTTCAGAAATAATCATTGTCGTCGTCGAAAATTATATTGTCTATACGAAAAATATTACGCTCTTACGATTTCGTATTATATTTTAATCGCGGTATTGACGTATACGTAGGTACCCACATAAATACATAATACTAATTTCTTTTATTGCAGCTTTGGACACTAACAATGTTACTGTAAAAAAGCAAGTGTTGGAGTTGCTATCCGCGTTATGCGTTTACAATTTAGAAGGTCACGCCAGAGCACTTGATACCCTTCAACATTACAAGGCAAGTAAACCATAATAATATTGTATTATATTATCATATATACCATTTTCTACGCCTATTTACTTACATGACGAATGTGTATCACAATATTATTGATGATTTTGTTCTTAACGGTTAATGTATTAATTAATACATTGCATAATATTAAGATGTTAATAATTCGATGTGCCTATATGAGAATAAATACGACTGTATATTATTATATACCTTATCTAATGTACCTAAATTATATTAAATAAAATATATAGATATACATGTATTAAATAAACAAATTTGAAATTGAATATTTTAGACAGTGCAGTAGTGTTTGGTTATTAGAAAATCCTCCCCTCCCCCGAACAATCCACCCTCCCGCTTATTTTCAGTAGAATAGGAGATTTTATCTCGGGATATTGTTTAATGATAATATTTTATCCTCTCGGTTTTACAATAGTTTTTACACATTATGGTATACATTTTTTTTTTGTCTAATGTCTAATTTTGTCTTAATGCGTTATAAAATAAAACATAATAAATTTCCAAATATCGATAAATGAAATTCATTATTATAGCATTTAATCATTTAAACATCCAAACTGCATCGTAGGTACGGTTGATTTTATAAAACAAATAAAAATAATAAAAGACTTATAAGTGTTTAGGGATGAATTAAAACTGAATCAGATATCAAAGAATTTTTACACAATGCAGTATTTTTTTTTCTGTAATAATATTTTAGCATTATTTTTATTTGTTTAAAGTGATTTTGTTAATTATTATTAAAGTAGTTATTATTGTATTAAATAAACAATGATCAATCCAAATTAAATGATTTATTCTGTTTTATTTTATTTCATGTATAAATTAGACAAATAAAAAGAAATTAAATTCCAATGAAATGTTTAATAAATATGGTAGAATAATATCTTATTTCAACGTAAACAGACGGGAGGAAATACCCATTTACCAAATAGTACGTATGTGTTGGAAAATAATTGTTTTTATTTTTTTATTACTTAATAAAATATTTGCTATTGCAGTAGGAAGGAATACATGCATTATATTATAGTTATAAAAAATTATTTACGACTTATTTCAAACTCAATATTTTTGTATTGAGTGTTCGATAATCGTCACACTTCTGTCATAATATCTGAATTATAAACATATTATAAATATTTATCTGAGAATAAACTTGTTTTTTTTTTCAATTTGATCTTTAATTATATATATTCGGGTTTTATATAAAACAAAAAATTAATAAAGAAATATAGCGATTATTTTAACTAGATACTCGAGATTTTAAGCAATTACTATACAAGTCCAGACTATTAAATTATATTTACAAGAAGTGATTAATAATATTATTACCTTGATCAAAATGTGTAATCGTTTACTAGAATAATTTATTCAAATTTCTGTATAAATATATATATGTATAATTATTTTTTCCGCTTTTATTGTTGTTATTATTTTTTGTTATATGGGTATAACACGATTTGATACTTATATGTTATTTATAATAATATAACAATATAGGTACTTCTACATGGGAAAATACATAAAATTGCATTTTCATGCAATCTATTGTATAATAATATTGTTTGCACAATATTATATCATTTACTTTATCTAAACATGATCACTGTAAACTGCAGAAACAAAAAAATGTTAAATATTTTCTAGGATCAAAAAAATGAAAGGTACCGATTGCAAATCGTTGTTCGTGAGTTACAATGGGCTCTGTCCAAAGGCCAAGAGGCAGCGGATTATCAAACGGCAATTGTGGCGTTTATTAATTGCCTCATCATATCGACACCACAGCTTCGAGACCGGATAAGAATCAGAAACGAATTTATCGGTGAGCGTTTGTAAAACTTCTCAATACGATTTGATTAACTGAAAACATAATACCTATATGATTTTTGAATATTCGTGCAACACCATACTGTTATTAGGTAGTTTGGTACCTAGGTATATCATTTTGTAATCAGTTCAGTCATTTAACTGTAGGTACCTACGTTTGGTGCAAATTTTTATAATGTTCTTTAGAATATTGCATAATATTACAATCACTATATGTACTTATATGTAGAAGCTGTACAATTTCTTAGTAGCGAGATTTCTTAAATGGCGAGAGCAGATTTTATTAGATTTTTTTTTTGGTCTAGGCTAAAATTTTAAAAGATACATTTTATATTTTTGTATTCGACTCGAAAATAGAAGACAAAATGCATAATACCATAATCATTATTAAAATCTATTTTATAACTGTACACATTTTTTACTTTCTATACTGATACACGATAATATTTGTATAGAATATAATCTGTAAATTATGTTTTTTTTTTTTTTTTTACACGAATACAAAAAAAACGTTTACCTATTTAAAAGTAAAAATTTAATTCACTATACAAACCGTACTCACGAACGAAGTTATTGTTAACCAATTTTAGCTTGACATTTTTTTTCCATCAAGACCTTTATAAAATTCTTTATAGGTACTTATTATTAATGTATTATTTTTTAATTTTAATTTCAGGTCTCAAATTACTTCCGATATTGAACGAACTAAGGTGATTAATTTCATTTATATTAAATTTGCACAAAAACTGATGGAGGTGATAGCATTCGTTTTTACAGCAGCATACCACGTTGCTATTATAGTACATGTTATAGTTTACTTCTACCGTTCAATTTTAATCATTATCATGGGAACGTTTATGCAATGTTCGTTCAAAACTATTTTTGTTTAGGATATTCGTTCGGTGAAAAACAATGCGTGTAATGGCTTTACTGAACGATGCCAACATTGTTGGTTGCGTACGGACCAATTAGTACTTTGTCTTAGTCTTTCACACAGTGGCATTACTTCGGTTTCCTTAGGGTCGTGGCGATAAATAAAAACCCGGAAGTCGACAAAAATATTTCTGTTCTTTCTAAATATACATCAAAAGATTTAATTTTGTAACTGCCTATAGGTAGTTTACGTACTGATATAAACAAAATATAATTAACTTGACGGTTTTATTTTAGATAATATACCTACATTACACATATCTATTTCGAAGTATTTTTTTATACTTTACGGTACGTTTAATGCATTCTAAATTTTAAACTTTTGTTTCAAAGGATATATTAATTAGAAGAACACGTTTTATTTATTGTAAACATATTAGTTACAACATATTGTAAACATATTAATGAAATCTCATTCACGAATAATATCAGCCGTGTTTAGATTTGGATATTTTGTTTTATTTGACTATGTGATGTAAACGTATAGACGTAATTGGACAGAATAATATTTCTTAAAAAAAAAAATTGGTTACTTAAATTAATCGGGTGTCCCAAATTTTCTTCAAAATTACTCAATACTCATAAATCATATACAAAATATAGAATATAACGATTCATATTTAGTTCGAGTTAAGATTCTATTTTTCCGCACCTAAAATCGTTACATTTTATAACGTTCTAACACATTATTTTATAGTTCAACCATGACCGGAGGACGGGTAACTGAAAAAAATTCCGAGGAATATTAAGATTAGTTTGGTGATTAGGTATAGAGTCGTCTAGTGCATTATAGAAATAGTCATTCGACCAGAGCAACATATCACAATGTCCGAGTTTTTAACGTTTATCTTTATATTGTATATTTTATAGTCGAATTCATATTTAGATATTGTAAATAACTGCTGTCATAGGTACCTTAGGTATTTTAAATGCACTGTAGAAATGTTTGAAACTGTTTGGTACTGTATTTATAGCTGCAGCAATAACGATGGTTTTATTATTATTTTTTTTTAAACCGTTAATACTTATTTCCATATTTTTATTTTTTTTCGCATTTTTCCCGCATATACTTGGTCAGAAGTTTTACAAACAAAATATAGTTAGATCTTATGTTTTTAGCTCTATGTAATAAATCATTTCTTAACTTTTTTTTTAGATTCTTATTAAAGCAAATAATTGGGTTTTACTAGATTGGTTTTTTTTTTTATGTTTTAGGTAGAAATATATACACATATAATATATAAGTATAGGAAATCGATCATAGATGTTATATAATTTATAATGAAGAGAGTTAAAAAATAAAGGTAAAATCTACTGGCACACAGAATATTTACGAGTAGATATTGTAATACAAAATATACTTCAGTTCTTTGTATGTCACCATAAAAAATCGTATGGATTTTAAATGCTAATCAACTATGTTTTAGTTTATACGAACGTGCATAATATTATAGTAAAACCTTTAGAAAAAAAAATAAATAATAATAATGAAACAACATTATCAAAGTGCATGTTATTGGTTTATATGAAAATATCTCAGGATTTAGGAACGATGCCAATGTTTTTTTTCTTTTTTAATTACTCTTGTTTATAGCGCGACTATAATATATAATATAGTTATACAATTTTGACGAACTTATTTATTGTCATTTCGAAATAATTAATTGTTTTTCTCATGTAATTTAAAAACAACCAAACATAAGAATATATTTGTAGACATATTATTATAATAATATGTATAGATACATTGTTGTATTCACCATTAAACTATTATAATAAAATTTAATATTGCGTATATTATTACTAAGTATTAGGATGGACCAAAAATATTTTTGACTTTTTTCCATTTTTTTTACAAATTTTAAGTAAGATAATTTCGTAATTTTTTCCCACCAATAAAAAATATTATCTAAGGTAGTTCTAGGTGATGATTTATCAGCAATTTTTACGTTTTGCGGTTCATAACTTTGTTCATATTGATTTTCTTCTTAATATTAACTTTAGAATCTTAATTGTTACTTTTTTTCATTTTGATAATTTATCCTTGTCAGTTTTTTGTTCAGTGGTATTTAAAACAATAAAAAACAAATTGCATTATTTATCTAAAATTTCTGCTCGCAAACTGGATTTTTTTTTCTTGAAATAAAACTATGGTATTGTTACACATATACAAATAAACTATGAAGATATGCAGACGAAAAATAAAAATATTGGTACCTTATTAAATATATATTATATAGATGTAAAAAAAAAAACAATATGTATGAAATATTCATTAAATTAAAATAGATTCTAATCAGAATTGAATAGGACAATTAATTTTAAATTTACCTACTAATAATATAATTCATAAAAGTACCTAGTTTAAAAATGAGTTTATGGATGATATGAAAATTCTTGTAGATATTTCTTAATGGTTAGTATTTCGGATGGTTTGTAACGTTTGAAAGAAGATACTTCACCACTCGGAACTTGGAACTGAAATAGAATCGATTTAAAAATAAAAAAAATCTGTTAGACGAATGTTGAACATTATCGGTGAGAATAATTTTACATTTAAAATAAGTAAATGATTTTTGAGAGAAATTCTATCTAAAATCTCATTTTAATACAATTTGGACTTGACATTCGTATTATTATTATCTTTTTATTTTATAATGTCTCCGATCCACATGGACGGGCTGTGTGCCAAATTTTCTATACCTACATATTATACTGTATAGTAGCGGGTTACTGGCACTGGAGTCCAGAATTAAATATACAAGAATAGTACACCGAGCTCGTCGGCGAGAAAGAAATGAACTTCCGTAGTAACTGAATAAAAACGATCGCTATTTCCAGCATCAGTTGTTCTCAAACGTTAACCGCTGTAGTAGCTAGTCTGCTAATATACAAAATAGTTCGAATAATTATTTCGTGTGCGTTTTTACTCATTCAAGGAAGGGATCGATAAACTACGCGGATCTAGGAGTACAATTGGACGTTTTCGACGAGCAACGAGAGAACGACGAATCGCAAATTTTAGACGTACCGTTTCGTGGAGTTGATATAAGTTCTCACGTTGATGTATTTTATGCTATTTTAAGACAGGTTGGTAAAACATGTTTTACTTTACATATACGTATGCATATATATATTTAGGTAATAGTTGTACGTCACTATAAAATGGTTTAATGCAAAAAATGAATTAATTAAAAAAAACACCAATGAGCAGCATAACCCGTCACTATAAAGTTAGAATTTTCTCACATCTGACTTGTTGCCGTTGCAATATTTAATTTTTATAATTAATCTAAAATAATTATGTTTGCGAGAGTTGCTTACTATAGTATTTATAATAACATTATTTTATATACATAATTAATAAATTAAATTTGTATTTATTTATTTACTAACCACATCTAAACCTCTACACCTATTATTTATCACAGTCTACTACCTTCTTTGAGCCCATAAAAGTTTTCCTATAGTAGTGTTTCTCAACCTTTTTACCGTCACGACCACCGAAATTAATATTTAATTTTTCAGCTACCCTTAAATATATATAAGGCGACTCAATATTTTATATTTTTGTTGATCCTCCAGTTTGAGAAACACTGTCCTATAACCTTCCAGTAATTATAAGGAATAGATCAAAAAAAGTTTTATTGAAATAGGTAATGTGGTTGTGGTTCTCGAGATTTTTGCTAACATACAGACACGAGTTTATAGTTTTAAATTATTATTTCAATATTAATTGATAAACGAAAAATGAAATTACATTTTTATTTACAGTTAAATTCTAAAACAAAATTTACCGCTTGTTCTACAATATTTTATTATGATTGTTATGTATTTAGTTATGTAAGGATAAAAAAAAAGTTTTCAAATATATGAATACATAATAATAAGTTGGTACTTATTATTATAATGATTTATAAAAATAACGAACGTTTATTGTTACTATGCAGTAATATAATTGTGATTGTTTATTGTTTCAATGAATAATGACTTGATTTTTTACTGAAACTAACAACAAATCAGCATTGCGGTTCAATATGTAAAATATAATACATAACCCGAAAAGATGTGTTTAACTGGGTACTTTATTTATGGAAAATGTAGTAATAGTATATTGTATACACCTATAGTTTGTTCGAATTTTCTTACAGTATATTAAATACATCTTATATTACCTCTTATTAAAATATAATATGTGTCTATTTCAATATTTCATTTCCTTGTATAACGTTAAAATAAATTATTCTTTCTCCATTCCGACATATCACGATTTTTATCTTATAGTATTTTAACGAAATTAGACAAAACACAAGGTCGATTTCACGCAATAGAGAAGATTTAAACAAATTGTTTATTGCGTGATCAAATATAAGTATATACTTAATAAATCAAAACAATGTGCCAGGTATAGTCTTGTAGGATTTTATTGAATAATTCGAAAGAAACGTATTATTAAAACAATTATTTGCTATTTTTATGTTACGCTTAAGAACGATCTAAAAATGTAATATTGTTTTCCGACAGTGCATTAGGATTTTGTTTTTGTTATTTTTAAAGTCCTAATAAAAAGAAAAAAAAAACATAGAATAAACCGTTTTTGGTGCCAAAGAAATCAATACGAAATACGCACAATAACCCGCAATGGATGACAACACTATTATTTATTATTATGTGCCGATTATTATACTTAACTATATGTTACATTATAATATACGTAACATGCGTCGGTGATTTACATCAGGTAGCGGACACTCCTCAAGAAATACCGTTCTTGAGCATACTTCAACACCTGCTCCGGATCGACCCCAGAGAGGCCGTCAGCGACATAATTTGGGACACGGCCGAGACGTTGGTGCACAGGTCGACGTTGCTGGAAAACCGGCAGGACGCGTCACGTCTGTTGCGGACCCCGAGCGTCCTAGGCCAGAGCCAACCTAGGGATGTGGGACTGCGAGTGTGCGGTTGCGGACGAAAACCATCGTTGGGGCCACCGAGCGCCGTGACCTCACCCACGTCGGTCACTCCGCCGCCGCCGCCGCCTCCGCCGCCCCCGCCGCCGCAGTTCGCGAATCCACCTCCGCCGCCGCCGCCGCCGCCCCCGTTGATGGGCGTACCGCCGCCGCCGGTACCTCCAGCGCCGTTCTTCCCCCTAAACCAACAACCCGCCGCCGTAGAATTAGCCCAGCACGCCAACAAACGGCTCTTCGTCACCATGGGCAACAACGGGTCTACCAATACCGTGATGGATGCGCCTCCGCCGCCCCCGACACAGTCCATGGCAGCTAAGCTTTTGCCGCAACAAGAAACCCCTACGCCCAAAGCGAAAATGAAAACCATCAACTGGAATAAAATTCCCGACAACAAGGTGAGTGTTGCAGCCACTTGTTAATAACGTGTGCTTTGTATTTTTCAGATTCTGAGCTGAGCTGGGGGGGTTTTTCTTATTTTCTGCCTGTAGACAATTACTTTTTTACCGGAAATCTTGATCCGATCATCAATAACAGACGTTGTTTCTGGTAAAAATTGTATCCAGTTGGGTCATTTTTAATTTTCTTTATAGTTTTATTAACAAATGGAAAACATAGGAAAATTTACACAATGACAGTTTCTGTTATTTTGTATTTATTTTACTTTTTTTTTTTTTTGTAATTCTGTAAGAATAATCGTAGATACCTAATATTAGATTTGTACCATCTAAACATGGTGCAATTGTTGAGCTACATAATATAGCCTTTTTTTTTTAGTTTTTATTTAGTTTTATGTGGATAATTATTTTTTAGCCCAGTAAAAATGCTTGATAATTTAACGCGAGAGTCATAAATTCTTAATACAAATTTTTATTTTAACTAATTTAAGTTTAAATTTTTATGAAATCGTACAAATCACCATAAATTTAAAACAATTAGGTACTCGAACTCTTCTCAGAATCGTTATTTTGTTTAAAATGAATCATTTTTTTTATATATATATATATATGTATACATTCTACCTTTCTGACTACCCACGTACACAAATAATAGCACGCCCATAAGAAGTATCATGTTTTTTTTTTTTTTAATTGTCTGTAGATCTGTGTATACTAAAAAAATTAGCCCTTTAATGATATTTTACCTTCAAATTACCAATCAATGCTAATAAAAAACAATATCTTAAGTGGGTAATTGGAAAATAAAGAAGATATTTTTAATAAAAAAATTATCATACCTATTATCCACTCCCGGCGAACTATTTTTGCGTGATACATAATATACTTACTATACTTTCCTATAAATCGTGTTAACATTTTTAACATCTGCTTTTATCCGTTTACATTAAACCGTTCGTGTCTTCGTGACTTCGTTTATTCAGTAATTTATTTTTTTCTTTCGACATTAATCCAATCCACCATAATATTGAGCTGTTATTTAATCATTTTACTATATAATAATGTTAATCTTGTCCATCGTCGATTGCCGTAAAGTAAACTCATCTAAACAAGAATCGCAATACGTTTCCTTATACACGAGTATATTTATGCAATTCTCGCAGATACATCTTGTCGTCCAATTATAAATGATCAAAACATAAATTAAATATGCTTTGGATTTCAGACAATAATAATATTATTGATACTATGCGATTTGTATGTTTTTTTATGCGCCATGCGGTATCTTTAAAGATAGAATTAATCTGATTATAATATTATTAAGATTACGTCGCTTGTTCGTATACTATAACTTGCCTATACA
This sequence comes from Cinara cedri, assembly GCA_902439185.1. Lineage (NCBI taxonomy): Eukaryota > Metazoa > Arthropoda > Insecta > Hemiptera > Aphididae > Cinara > Cinara cedri. Next base: position 792,219 of record CABPRJ010000495.1, read on the forward strand.
ATTACGGAAAGATAAAGTTATCATTCGCATAATAATGTGATTATTCATTATTTTAATTACGCTTTTCGTTTCATTAAAATCATAAAATACTATAGATAATTTTATTTTTTTTTTTCAATGATGATTTGTATTTTTTTAAATTTTGTATTAATTATATGACATATCAATCTATTAATCTAGGTGGTCGGACGCCATAATATATGGTCGCTTGTTGCTAGGAGCCATCAAAACTCGCCCATGCCCGATCTCGATTGGTCAGAAATGGAAGGTTTGTTTTGTCAACAAGCTCCCACAGCACCGGCTAGCCAAAGCGGAGTGTTGAACTTCAGATTAGGCCAAGATATTAATGAATGCGATAAAAGGCGTAAAGAACCGACAGAGGTGAAAGGACAATATATTATTATCATTTCAAACTTTCATAAAATCCGAACCAACAATATTGCGTTATAATTTGACGTATTAGTTTGGAAATACCTACATTATTACATTATTATTTGTAAATATTTCAGATCGCGTTATTAGACGGAAAACGAAGTTTAAACGTTAATATATTTTTGAAACAATTCCGGAGGTAAAATGTTCACCTACTCGTATATATTTTCTCAAATTTCATACGGTTTTCTTTTTTAGTTCAAACGAAGATATTATACAGTTAATAAGAGATGGCGATCACGATGATATAGGAGCGGAAAAACTCCGTGGCCTGTTAAAAATCTTACCGGAACTAGATGAATTAGAAATGCTTAGAGCTTTTGACGGAGATAAGACCAAATTGGGAAACGCTGAAAAATTCTTATTACAACTAATCGACATTCCCAAGTGAGAAAAATACTACTACATAATTAACCTTCGATTTTTTTCGCCTTTATACCATAATATCTTTAAATGTTTTTTTTAACGATAATGTTTTTGTTAATTTTTATTTCTAGTTACAAGTTACGCATTGAAAGTATGTTATTAAAGGAGGAATTCGCATCAAATATGAGTTACCTCGAACCAAGCATTAATTCAATGATCGTTGCCGGTGAAGGTAAAAAAATGAATTTAATCTTTATAGAATTTCAATCGTTGTTTACAGAATTTGTTTTAATTATGGAAATGAAATAAATTGTATTTTAGACCTAATGACAAACAAACGATTCCAAGAAGTTTTATACATGGTGATATGCGCTGGAAATTTTTTGAACTTTGTAAGTTAAAAAGACGTAAAACCTTTATAGAAATTCATAGTGACATTAAAGTTATTACAATTTAGGGTGGTTACGCGGGAAAAGCCGCAGGAGTGAAATTAAGTTCATTACAAAAACTCACGGATATAAGAGCTAATAAACCCGGTATGAATCTTATACATTATGTCGCATTGGTGAGTGTATTACCTATACATAGATTATATGTACTCATTTAAATAATTATCAAATAACCAACGAAAATAATAACGCAATAATATTATTAATATTTTTGACAGCAAGCCGAAAAAAATAGAAAAGATCTACTTAAATTTCCCGAGGAGATGTCCGTCTTAGAAGAAGCTACCAAGTAAAATAATTATTTTATAATATATGGTTCACGAAAAATATGTACACTTGACGGTTTTTTTTTTTTTGTTTATTATTTATATTAATAATTTCGCTTACAAGTATTGTTCTAGTTATTAATTATCGCAGATAAAACATTTATATTCTAAATTTATATCTGGGTATAACTCTTTATTTTTATGTTGCAGCTATATACTAAGATATTTTTGATAACTTTTCTGATCGAACATTTTTATAATTATGATATTTTTCTATATACTTCATAGAATTTTAATAATCATTCATTTAAAATTTAAAAAAATGTTTACAACTCCAACTAGCGTGTATGCATTATAATTTGCATACTATATTACCAAACTCTTAACTTGGAATCGTGTGCTACATACATTATTGATATTTAATTTTGAATTAATTTTCTATTCATTATTTATTGTAGATAAGTTAATTATTTTAGCGTATTTTTATAGGACTACTGTTGAACAGTTGCAGAACGAAATAAATGCTTTAGATTCAAAGTTTAAAATTGTACGAAAACAAATCGAGTTACCTAATACCGAACAAGATATTAAAAATCAAATGATTGAGTTTTTAAAGGTTTTAATATTTTGCATTGCTTGTATTTTGTACTTGATCAACAAAACAATATCTATACCTAATAATTATAATAGGTCGCAGAAAGACAAGTCGGAGGATTACAAAATGACATTGCTGAATTGGAATCAATGAGGAAAACTTTAGCGGATTTCTTTTGCGAAGACGTTAACACGTTCAAATTGGAAGAATGTTTCCGGATTGTTCATAGTTTTTGTATGAAATTTAAATTAGCTGTAGCTGAAAATGAGCGAAGAAAAGTACAAGAAGAACAAGCGTTGGTTCGACGAAGACAAAGAGAAGAACAGTTAGCTGTGAAGAAACGATTATGTAAGACAAACATATACCTAGAAGGCTAGAACTTTGATTTCTAATTTAGTAATGGCTATGTAACATATTTTTTAAATATTTTACAGTGACCAACGATCAACAAATTAACGGTTCCGACGTCGAAAGTAACCTAGTTGATTCGATTTTATACGACATTCGTTCTGGTTTTCCACATAAGAAAAGTTTTGATAAGGTATGTGGGATGAAATTGAATGCAAATTGTAAAAATCAAGTTATACCGCATTATGTACCGCTTATAAATTTAGGGTAAAAGACCACATAATGCAACGACCGTGACTTCGGAAGAGGACAACATATCCGTATCCGGTTCGCCAGCTCTGGTTAGACGAAGACTCGGCGTTGTCGATAATCCTAACAAAGAAGATAATTTATCTCCAGGTATAAAATACTTAACAATAATGATATATTCAGAATATTTTCCATTAGATATAGGTATACTTAATTCGATAAATTGTATGTTTTAAGACGTTACGCCGAACGGAAGTCTACGCCGTAGACGAAGTAGAGTGCCATCGGAAGACGACGAAGTAACGTTGATGGATTTCTTACGGACGTCTAATCAAGAAACGGTACCGCCTGTGTCAAATATTCAACGAAAATCGTGGGGGAGTTTAGGTATTGAAACATTATTATTTTTAAAAATGATTTATTTATTATTGATATTGAAATATTGATTATTATTAAATTCGATGCTTTCGATTCCTGGTTAAAACATAGAAATTGTACATACTATTAATTCATAATAGTTTAATCTAATATCGTGTATTCCGTTGCGCACGCAGGTTTATTCGGGGGGGGGGGTGGTTCTGATCTCCAAATCCTCATCTGTATATACCACTGCGTGTACGTATTAATAATTACAACAATATCTACAGTTGTTTAATGTGTATTATTGTTGCAATTTTTAAATTAAGTATGTACTAGTTCATATTCGTTTATGGGAAACGTTTAAAAGTAAAATATTTAATTTAGATCGATCTTGGGCAAGAAGGTTTAGAGGTAGTGGCAAGAAGAGACCGGAACTATTGAGTGCTGATTTTAGTGCTGACAGAGAGCGTGCGAATTCACCTTCACCTTTAGTGGAAACGAAATCAATTCCGTCTACCGCTGTATCAACTCCCGAAGAGGAACCTAGGCCAAAGTATAATAACATTAATAAGCTAACAAGTAATATTACTTTATGGATACATAATATTTATTTTAGAGCGTGGAGGCAAAAGATCGAAGCGTGGCTACATGAAAACGAAAAAGAAGATAAAGACTCGGACGAATTACGGCGCAAAACTCAACGAGTACAAAACAATAGACGATCTTTAGAAAACGATTCTGAAAGTGACGGTCGTAGTAGTATTTTAGATACATTACCCGAAGGAAAATTGGCCAACGCCAATAATAACGATGGGTACAAAAGAGTGTATTCGGACTGGAGACCGACTATTGATAAAACCGACGTCGTTGGCGTTATGGAAGCAATTGCTGGTGAGTAAAATCACCGGTGTTTAAAATCAAAACGCTAATATTTTAAATATTTTCAGAAGCTCAACCGCCTGTAAAAGATAAATCTCAATGGCGTAAATCCAATTTGAATGTACCTAACACGTCAGAAGAAACAGACACTAACATGAAAAGATATAAAAAACCGACTACTCTATCTAATATCGATAACCATAGTACACCCTTACACGTTAGTTTATATTTAAAAACAACTAAAACATAGGTACCTATGGGCTATGTGACATGTTTTAATTTTAAAATTTATTTCTAGGCTATCAAAGAAGAAGATAGAAGGAAAGGTTTTATCGAGAAACTAGGTCAGAACGTGTCAAATCAAGATCGCCTAACTGTTTATATTCGAGGGACGGATCAGTCACCGGAAATCAAACCTCGTCTTAGAAGTCCGTCTGCGTTAAGAAAGCAGTTACCCGTTTTGGATTCACCGGAAGAAAAATTATTACCGCCGTTCGCTCCAAGACGAAAAACATCGGACGCTACGAATCCGGGAGATGTAACCGATAAAATCGATATCGATTCTGATAATATAGAGACGCCGCCGACATCACGTCGACAAATTGTAAAACCACAGCCGATACCGTCGAAAATTCAAAAGGTTGAAGAAGAAACACTGGGAGATGGCCAGTTTGATCGGTTTTCTGCAGCTAGGCGTACCAGAAGATACAGGAAAACTCCCGAGGAGGATTTAGGTCGGAAATCGGAAGGATACGAATCGCCGAAAGCTAACGAAGACACGGACGTTCGACTGAAAAAGTGGAAAGAGAAACTTATGTACAAAACACCCGACGACGATACTACAGATTTTTCTAGGAACCGACTGTACTCGTCTATGCCCAGGACGACTAGAAACCAAAGTGTCGTAGACCACGGAGACATTATGAAAGCCGTGAAAATCTATGGACAGCTTACTCCCGAAAAAAATAGTCAAATAATAGAACCAAAACCTCTCGACAGAGTAACTAAAATAAATCTCCACGATAATGACGAATCGACGATAAATATGAAAAGCGAGTTCATCCCGGAAATAAGAGTGCAAGCCTTAACGCCGCCCATAAAAATCAGAAACGAACACGACTTGAACGATGAAGGGTAAATCATTAATTATAATTTGTCCAATCGATATTTTGTTCGATGGACCGTTGTATTAATTTGTTCTCGTTTTGTTTTTTAGTTTCGAAGAGTCTGTGAGTTTAATGTCGGCCGAGTCGCTGAGTCAGGAGACCTCGTCGGGTAACTTTGAATCCGAAAAACCTATCCCGAAGACAATAGCTCGAGCGGACAGTAGCGGAAGCAACGATACCAACAGTAGTAGCGGGCCCGTTGCGCCTACGCTGCGAAAAACCAGTTCGCTGAAATCGTCCATAAAACCCGTGGTGTTGGTGAGAAAAACGGAGTTGCCAAAGCGCACGAGTAGTTTCAGGACTCCGTCGCAGACCGTTCAAAAACCCGCGGCGAAAGTCGCCCCGAACGCGGCCAAGCCCGTCGTCAAATCGACCGCCGTCCAGAGGCCGACTTTGGTTAAAACAGCCGGCAGGGCGGCGCCCAAACCCGTCGAAAGGTCGAGTTCTAAGAGCAGCCTGCGCAGTTCGAGGAGCTCGCTGAACAGCTCGAACTCGGCGAGCACGGTGAAACGGATCCCGGGGATAGGGACGTATACGCGGGCCATCAACGACCTGACGACAGAGCTGAAGGCCAAAAAACCGCTGAGCGCGTTACAACTGCACAACCGGAACACGCCGACGGCCGCCAGCAGGAGCAGCAGCAGCGGCAGTAGCATCGCGGTCCCCGTAAACAAACCGAAGCCGAAATCGCTGAGCACCAGTTTCAAAGAGAACCAGGGCAGATTCGGTGCGACGGGCGGCGCGCCGGCCGCCGGTCACAATAAATCGTTGGGGTTCATGAGGCCGACCGCTTCGAGCACCGCGAAAGATTTAATCGACAACGGCAAACCCGCGACCGCCAAGCAGGCTCTAGTCAAAAAAAATTTCAAGTAGCGTTTAATTCGCATACTCCGTGAAATACGTCTGACGGTACTGGCGTTCACTGTACTTACGCTTTTTTGAACGGTGAATATTACTATTAGGCGCGCGCGTGCGGTATTGTTAATGTTAAATAATGTTTTGCAATAATCGCTCATGTTATCGCGTAATATTCGTTTAATACGCGATTGTTAAGTCGCGATTACCTAGCGAAATTCCTATGCTCGCTAAGTATTAACCGACAAATATTAATTTTATTGTATCATTAAAAATCAATTTGTCTTGGTGATTTTGTTTATATTTCCGATCGTGACGTTCGCTCGCGTGGTTTCATACACTCGCGTCGGGATTGTAGCAGTTTGCCAAGTTTTGTCAATACAATAATAATATTACAGCATTTCGATTAAACTCGTTCGATTTTATACGACTGTTACAGTAATCGATCGTTTACGCGTTTACTTGTTTTCTAACTTTTTGTTCGTAGATTATAATGATGTTTTATAGGTTTATAAAGTACATTTAATGAATTTCCACAGCGACAAACCTACTTTAATAATATTTTACCAATAAGTAACACGTTGAACATATTTCTTAGATTAATATTCAAATATACTTGAATTTAAAATGATATTTTCAGTAATATATTACAGATATTTTTTTTTTTAATTTTCAGTCAAATATGATTTTTTTACTAATTTAGCCTTAGACATATTATTATTATATTATTAGGTATATTTATTTCATTTGTATTTGTCATACTATATCTGGTATCTAGTCAGTATACGTTGCTAAACAATCAAACAAGGGTGCCTTTTAGAAAAATAGGTACTAGTAATACAATTATCATAATATTATAAATATGTTATTTCCCAAAAATTATTATATACTTATTTTTAAAATCAGTTTTAATTTTCTTTTTTCAATTTTTAACTATTTTATTTTTGTATTTTTCTAAAACTATTGTTATATATTTTATTCTAATTCGTATCATTCTTAGAAACACAAAAAAAAAAAAAAAATGAGGTAGGTATATGTATATACAATGGTATATTATATTATACCTACCGATTTATACTACCTAAGTAGTACCTACTATATACCTACACATATTATGATGCCGAGTGTATCTGCAGGAATTGACAATTTTCCACGCGCAATTCAATAGGACATTATCAAATTACCTGCAGATACACCCTGTATATAATATACATAATTTATATACATTTACACATATACGAATTATTACTAACAATTGTTTTATTTTAATAAATTATTATTGTTGCGTAATGATTAAAATTAATTTCAGTTGAACGTTTCGTTGTTTTTTTTTTTTTTTTGTTTTTCTATTATTATTTTTAATCAATTAATATTGCTAAAATCATGACGTACGTCCCTTGTCGGGGAATAGAACAACTGCCTGTTTGTGTACCTATATTGTTAGTCCATATTTCCTATTTTAGCCGCGCATTACGTAAAAGTCACGATCAAACGTCGTTGGCCACTATGTACCTGTATAACGACCTGGCATCTAGACGATCCAGCGTGCAGTGTATTAATCGACGGTGTCTTAACGATTGACGTAAAACCATATGTGTCTGTATTATTCCATGTTTGGGAATGATCCTTGAACAATAATAATAATCGCCTTGAGTTCGAGTTCCAATCCGAAACAATATTGTTTGACCGTTTAATCTGTTATTTATTATTCGTTCCTGCCAGCCGTGTACTGTGTATACCCACCCGGACTACCTGATACAATTTCTGTTTTGCAGTTTACGATTATATTTTTGGTACCTGCCTGCTTAACGCACATATTGTAGGCGCCTGCTTGTGTCAAATCCTCCGTGCCCACCGTCGAAAGTCGACGAGAATACACAATCGTTTTGGACGGCACAATAAACGCGATTCGGATAACCTGTCGGACACCCATAACCTATTACACCCATCCACCTAAAAAATACGCCGTGCGAGTTTACAGTTTTTTCCCGTACCATTCAGAGGTGTTTCCAGGGTTGAATTAACCTATAGTTACATCGTTCAGATTATAATAACCGTTGGGGTTGTCCGGTTTCATTATTGTAAGTCTAAAGACTGCAGTTTTGAGGGTACGCGATCGCAGTTCTTGCCATATATTTAAAAAATTTTTATAACGGCGTTTAAGTACTTTTACGCCGGTGGCATCATTTGGGGACAATGGATTCGGGAATTTGTCCAATTATTTTCGTATGAAAATTACAATTCCGTGTCTTTAGGTCGCAGTCGTGGTCACGGAAAACGCGAGCCGCTCCGACTCGTCATATTTTGTCGTACGTTTAATAATCATATTATTGAAGAACCGATTGGCGTATAGAGTTCGGACATAAATTTGTCCGATTCCAGTGACATATAAACAAATTAATAATTTCACTGCAGCTGGTTCGCCTATGCGGAAAATGTGCCACCCAACACTAAATACAATTAATCAAATATGATTTATATTATATAGGTACGTTTTTATCGGACTCCCGTCGCGATGCATTTATTACGAGTAAATAAATGTGAAATATTTAGTGTTGTTTAGTCGTGTAAACGATATTCAATAAATGCCGATTCAAATATTGGACACAAAATGTCTGTAAATCACTAGGTGACAATTTTGATATCCACGTGGTATTTACCGTACACGCCGGTATATTGTGTGGCGAAACACGACGTGTTTATAAATTCCGATAATATTTATGCACCTAATTGAAACAATGTAACATTGATAATATATATATATATATCATTGTTTGGAGACAATATCCCATTATTCCCTATTGTTTCGCACGCGCGTATGAAAAATGGTTCGATTACGAATAAGCGGCGTCCATTACCGGTAATAACCGGTATTATTGCCTATACAGCGTATCGGTATTGACAAATGTCCCCCGAATAAGTCACGCTTAAATATTGTAATGCGTCTCGTCAAAACCGTACCCGCGGTGTGCGTTTGCGTATTAATGTGCGTACGCGCGCGAACGCCGTTGATTTTACACGATAATAATTGATAAAATACGCGCAAACGAAAAACAGGTCATCCGTTCGTCGTTTGTGCGCGACACAGTATGCGCGTACGCAACACACGTCGCAACACCCGCGGTACGCAATAACATCATAGACGAACGGTGTGCGGCTTAGATTGTTATGACTCTCAGAAACCAATCCAATTTATCTTATTACTTGATCGAAGGTATCTGGTATAATTGTTATATTGTAATTTCTTATTTGTTGTGGTTTTCTTGCTTGCAGAAAATTACAACTGATACAGCGTTATTGCATAGTGCGCATTATCCTCGCATTAACACGAATCACGTTATAATTTAGGCTCTATTCACTAAAAAAAAAAAATATTAAATATAAAATTTAGTAATAGCTAAAAGGTCAAAAATGAATGTTATAAAATATTGACATTTTTAATGAAAAATAAATAATCCTACAACTGAAAGCATGCATCAGTTATAGGAGTATGAAAGTGTAAAACCTTAACCACCCACCTCCCCCCGAAATGTATTTTTTAAATGCACATGTCTTTGACACACTCCACTCAGACTCGTTGAATAATTTTTTTCGGATTGTCGGAATTCGTTGGAAAGAATTTCAAAAGTTACTAAACGTTCTTAGTAGCTAATATAATGCTATAAATATCTAGGTATATAAATATACACGTCCCGCAACACTACGTGAAACAAAAACAATAATCAATAATATAATTATAGTCGCGAGGTTGAGGATGTCATCCACGAGCACTCATGTTAGGGTCAATGACAGTGAACTCGCTAAGTTCAAATACCTCATAAACCCTTGAGCATTGAAGTCGTGTAGGTGTGTACAACAGTGTTGAGAACAGACGTGCCGCGAATCCATACGCTTTTTAATTATTTGAAAATGCAATTTAATCGGTTTTAAATCATCGCGATATTAAAAATCACCATAATACAGATAGAAAAATCCGCTGGGTTTTCACAACAAAAACTACAATATTGCAGTTGGATCAATATTATTGTAGACGACTAGTTACGCCTATTATCAATTTACACGTTATTGTTCATGAATTCAACGTTTATTTATTCGTTTGTTAGTGCGCTTGTAGAGTGTATGCGTAACTCTTTACGAGAACAATACAACTTGTAGTTAGCATAAAATTATTAATGTTAATTGAACGTACCCTAATAATGTATACGCCGCCGGTTTATGAAATGTGCGCGCATAAAGATTAAACAGTTTAAAACGGTATGGCCTATCGTGATATTAATCGTTAGGTAAATACCTACAGGTATACAAGTACACAATAACGCAGTATTTTATACACACGCGAAGGTATAGGTATATTGCCGAGTGTAGGAAGTTGAATCTGAAAAAATAACAACACAGACATTATACACTTCTGTATGGACGACGCATCGCTTTCTATAGATTTCTTATGTAGTCTCATGATAAGCGGGGCACTTACCATAATCGAAATACCCGTGCATATAATTGCAAATCAAAAGAATAAGTCACCGTCAAAGCCGAATATTGTGTACAAATGTCTCTATAAATAAAACTAGGTATTTAACTATCACCCGCGAACCGTTTAGCTTTATAAAATATAAGTAATGTCATCAATACCTGCAGACGATATACTCATTAACGGGAAGTTTATGTAATAATACTTAAATGCCTGTTACACTGCAAAATGCGGACGCGAACATCTTAAAAAAAAAACATGTGACCATATCGTGTATACTATACACTGTACAGTATTATTATGTACTATATTGGTTTTAATTTTAGATTCTGAGTGGAGCGAAGAAGCTTATGGTTTTACAAAGATGTTTATATTTGGACAACGTTTCTACCATAAGACTTGCTCCGATTTTTACGTGTAGCAACTTTTCTGAAAGGAAATCGGTGTGGGGAGGTACTTAAAAGAAGTCATTTTTCGATTTACCCAAGAGTTTTCCAGGAAAATGTGAAAACCCGGGATAAAACACGGAAAACCGTAGGAAAACTGAGAAAATCGGTATAACATTAAACAAATATTATTAAAGAAAATATAGGAAACCTATTTAATTATTTTACTGTAATATGACATATTATATATTATTGAAAAAGCTTTCACTATCAACTGAACTCGGCTCAGAATCGTTTTTTCGTAAGCAATGGTTTATCGTTGCTTGTAGGCATATATTTAATTACCTATAATAGTGGTTGCTCCCGTCCCCATTGTCCTAGGGCGTCTATTTTTTTTTCGTATATTATTTTTATCTACGATGGATATTATAGATATCTACAAACACAGAATGTCACGTGCCGTCAACTGAGCCGATCGGGTTAAATAAGACCACTGAGGATTTAATTAATTCGGTGTATTCGATCAATCCGTCTCGGTCCGCGGCCTACCGGAAACCGTGAAACCGCAGACTTCATCGACGATCGTCCGCAATCATTGTCCCGTATCGCAAGTGAAAATATCACGTCTATCTTGGACACCTGCATTTAGTTCCGGTCGGAAGACAGGGGGTCGGTAGGGAGGAAATAAAAATCCCATTTAAAACGCCATGTTGTATATTTGATAGCTATAATAAACGGTGAAACTGCAGTTGTAAGTACCTGTATACTTTATACGAGTATAATGTGAACAACAACAATAACCCAGGCAAATTATTACCACTTACAGATGACTTATCAGAATCAATGTTTTAACCAGTCAAATTTCCTGTACAATTTTGTCGACGGTCGAAGTAACGCGGTATCAGGGATGTATTTTAGTGTGGGACTTTAGTTCGCCTCCACCGACAAATATATGGGAAACATAGCGGGTCCCGGAGCCTCCGTAACGGTATTTATGAAGCTGTAAGCCCTCCTCTTCCAGAAAAAAATCTCTGGATTTACGCCCGGACGATATATATATATATAGTATATTATATATTTAAATTGGAATATACATTTATTTCAAAATATTTTTTAAAACTAAACAAAACACAATTAAAAAAAAACAACGAAAGTCCGTTGCTCCCCAAATATTTTTTCTCGACTATACCGGATTTCTGGAAACGGTCCAAGAGTCTAAATATAGGTACGATACTCGTATTCCACTACAATTGTGCATTTTTATCGGCGGATTATTACCTATGCGTCCAGATTCAGTCACGATGATGAACGAGCCGGCGTCACAGGGCAATGAACACTTTTCGATCCAACACGAACGATTTCGCAACACTCTCAATGCCTCCGACTTGGACGAATTTTCGAATTTACCGGACGACAATCGAAGAATACATTTCGTGTACAAACGGTTGTACGCGAATCTAGGGGATCCCGGTGCCGGTGACGACGAAGGGAATTCTAAAAACGGGGATAAGGCTCTGGAAATGAAAAAAACTGGCACTGTTTACTTCCAAAAGTCGGATTATCGAAACGCTGTGAATTGGTACTCACTGGCCCTGCTGAATTGTCCTCAAACCGAAGGTATACATCACATTATACAGGGTGGGAAAAATCATGGCCTCCGTTCTTTGTACATGGTACCTATATCGAATGAAACTGCCTACCTAACTTTTTGTTTTTAATTTTAAACATATTATGACTATGGAATTTTGCATAAAATTCTCGTACGTACGTGTAAATTAATGTGCCTAAACATCATTTTCACTGTGTAAAAATATTATTGGTGTTAAAAGTGATACATTATTTATATTATATTTTCTTTTGGCGTAACTACTCTTTAAGACTTCTGACCGTCAATAGGATATCGTGCCACTCATTTCTATTTTACACCAGATCCTTTAGATTTACTACATCCAGCGCACTCAGATACATTTCGAATTCATTCAACTACCTTTTTCTCGGCCTGCCATGCGGTTATTTCCTTTGGAAAATCTAATCAAATGCTGCTCTAAGTTGGTAATTTTCTTTTCACATAATCCGTTAATTATTTCATTTTCCTAGTAAATACCTCTTACCAACTTCTTGTATCTGCATCGAGTAGGTACCCATCCACAAATCTTTTTCCAAGTTTTGCGTTCGAAAGTCATAAACTTTATTTACGATACCTATTAAATTAGTCATTTTTACATTGATATCCACGCAGATTGGCTGATCCAGCTGTCGATCATTTACGCCAATCGATCGGCGTGTCTATATCGTCTGGAAGATTACGACCGGTCCATTTCGGACATACAACGGGCCCTCGACAATGGGTATCCTAAGAACCTACGATACAAAGTTTACGATAGGTTATTATTCCGCAGCTTCCTCCGTTTGGACGAATCTCTAACGGGGTTTGTATGTAATACGTTTTTCTTTTGTATAGGCGAGCTCGCTGTTTTCTGGCCACCAAGCAGTTGAAATCTGCACTGGAATCATTCAAGGCCACAATAGAGGCTCTGGACGATTCAGGTTTATCGTTGGACGAACGGCGCAAACGACAGCTGGACATGCAGGTCATGCTGACGATGATGGCCAAAGACAAGAATCTGAAAAACGGTAGGTTTGAGCGATAATAAGGCGTGTTACGAGTAGGGCCCGGACTTCAACGCAAAGTACATTTTTTTTTTTAATGATCCAGGACTATGAGTTCTGACATCCGAGTAGGTTATATTCACTTTCGTTTTTTACGTTTTTCTATTTTTGATAGTTTTTCGGGCGTTATATAATAATATTGGCTAGGTGTGTAATTATTAACGTGTGTTTGCAGAGCCAAAGGCCGGCGACGAACCAACGGCCGGGCTGTACGGGCGACCGAACGACGCGTATCCGGCGGCCAGCGACGCGGTGTCCATCGAGTACGCGGAAGCGGAAGGTCGGCACGCGGTGGCCAGCCGGGACGTTCCGGTCGGCAGCGTGCTGCTGGTCGAACGCGCGTACGCTTCGGTACTGCTCCGGGAGTACTGTCACACGCATTGCACCGACTGTTTTGCCAAGTGGGTATACTCGCCGGACTATACCGGCCGCGTAATTTTCGACGGTCTCAATACACAGACGATTTACGTACCTATACACCTACGGTGCCGTAGCGTTGCGCTGGTCTGTCAACATGGGTTGTTGGGGTCTAAAACGTTCTTTACCACACATTTCGGTAAAAAAAAAAAAAAAAAGCAATGGGGGGGGGGGGGGGGGGTTACTAAGACCAAAACACCCTCTGGCCGCGCCACTACCTACCTATATGATATTGTCCATATATTTTACAGGCTCGTGGCACCTGTTCCGTGCCCCGGTTGCAACAGGGTGGCGTTTTGCGGCGACCGCTGCAAACGGGTAGCCCTAAAGTCTTATCACGCGATCGAGTGTCCGCTGTTGCCGACGCTGTTCGCGACCGGCGTTTCGATAACGTGCCTGATCGCCCTGCGCATAATCACGCAGCAGCCGTTGAGATATTTCGTCGACCTTCAGCCAAAGTTGAATCACGTAGGTATAGGCCGTACCCACGGTAATGCTTAAACGGGTATAGGCACACGCCGACTATACGCGATTACGAGAATGATGAATGACTGATCGTTAGAACTGTGAACCGGACGCACTCGTTGACCGTCGTTGTACAACATTTGTAAAAAATTAATCGAATACGTACACATTTCGATCACGTAGTTACAGTGTTTGTGTAACGACTCTCCTCGGACGATTCGTTTTGTGCAGTTAGCCCCCCCCAGTTTCGCCACCGGAGGCATATTCTCCGTTTGCTCTCAAATCAATTGAAAAGCGATTACCCACCTGAAAATAATACAAACCAATCAGTCACTTTTCCGTTGATTTGATAATAGGCCCACCAGTGGCGTGTGCAGGGGATGGGAGGTTAGGAGTTATATCTTCACCCCCCCTCCATTGGTTTAAAAATACGAAAAATATTAATAGTCTAACATCGAAATGCATATGTTCGGCCAAATTACGAGGAAAAGTTTGATGTATTGATTAGAAATTGGCTTTTTTAAGACTAGTTGGGTATGAAAGACAATTTTACGATTTATTCACGATTATTATTTGCTACATCCCCTCACATTGAAAATTCCAGGACACGTCACTGAGGACCACTTATTATGAAATATATAAGTACCCGCATACATGCATACAGAAAAATTTATATACCTAGATATTTTTTTTTTTTTTTTGCAGATGCAAACGCCGTGTGGAAAACGCGAACCGGAAAAATATGTCAACTTGTACAACCTGGTCACCCATCGGAGGTTGAGGTCTGTCCAGGACATATTACACAGGACGCACGTGGCCGCTTTTTACTTGTATTGCTTGAAAAAGACTAATTATTTCGCGGGTTGCGGCGGCGACATAGAACTTCTAACCGACGATCAATTGTTCATTGGAAGTCTGTTGTTACATCACTTATTGTTGATCCAGTTCAACGCGTTCGAAGTATCCGAACTTCGGCTGCGACGGGCCGCTGACAACGAAAACCAAGAGACCGTTTTTATCGGTGGTTCCGTTTATCCAACGCTAGCACTACTTAACCACTCCTGTGATCCATGCGTTGTAAGGTATCTTACTATTTAAATACCTACCAGTTTGAACAATGAAATGAAACATACAAAATCTACAACTAAATATCTACATTAATATACAGAGGTGATCAAAAGTCGCGCAAAGCCTACCTAGTATTGTATGGAACGCGCGTTACAAATTTGTTGCGCGACTTTTGGCCACCACTGTATTATAACTATACCTAATAATGAAAAAAGAAAATCAAGTTTCTTTTTTTATTCTTGAATTTGTTTTTCCTGCAGGCCGTTTACAATTTTATTGAGATTTTTTTGCCCAGTTCATATTTTGACATGCCTACTGACTAATGGTATACAAAATTATCAGAAAAACAGAGCCAATCAATCGATTAATTTTTATTAAAATATTAAAATTTATTTCCAATTTAAATATAGGTACCATCGAGGAACATCAGTCATTGTACAAAATATCCGCGACTTGTGTGTCGGAGAAGCGATAACAGAAAACTATGGTCCGATGTTTATGTTTCAGCCAAAAAAAGATCGACAAGAGACACTTAAAACTAGGTAGGTATATTCGATAATAAAATCTTAATAGAAATAATAAAAAAAGTCAAGTAAAAATGTATATTCATAAAATAATATCAATCCTTGTTACAAAATTAATACTAAGGTCAGTTTTTTTGGTCTTTACAATAATTAACATTTAATGTGATTACACATTCATACCTTAATAAATATTCACTTGTTTTTAATTTTTAATTTTTTGTATCATATTTTTATCGACACAATAGAACTGTCATTGACTTACTAGTAGGGTATTTATGGAAAACATACCAATACTATACAAAATGAAAAATTGTTTTCTACATTTAACTTTTTTAACAACCTGTTAAATAAAAAAGAATTAAAATTGGATTTCATAGATATTGGTTTGAATGCAATTGTATTGCCTGCTGTCAAGATTGGCCAACTTGGGAACAAATGAAGGTAAACACCTCGCTCAGGATAAGATGTAAAAATTGTAAAAATGCAATTACGGTGACAACAGAATCAATGGAGTTTATTGCCCACTGTCGGGTTTGTTTAAAAACAACAAACTTGATGGCAACTTTGAAAGTTTTACAGGTATTTATTAATGCCATTATGCATTATGTATGAATAATTAATACAAAAAACAAATGTTTTTTTCAGGATACAGAAAAAAAATACAAGGCTGCTAAAGGGTTAATGGATAAACATAATTATAAGAAGGCGTTAAAAGAATTCATGGCATTGTTATCGTTGTTACATAAACATTTAGTGCCTCCTTTTAGAGACTATCATTTGTGTCAACAAGCAATAAGGGAGTGTATTTTGTCATTTGGAAATAAATCATAAACACAAATACAATCATAGAAAATTTGCCAACAAATTATAGTCATTTATAGTTGAATAAGACAATAATAATTTGTAAAATACTCGCAATAAAAAAATATAATTATGTGCAACAAAAAAAAAAAAAAAAAATATACAAACTATATAATCTAATCTATAATAATTCATAAAATACTAGTCTTGTACCATTCTCCTAAGTATAGTTTACTTAAAAATTTACCTTAGGTTAATTTTTGTCAAAGAACATTTAAAAAAAAAAAATGGTTAAAGCTAAATCTTTGTTTTGTTTTTTTTAAAAATATATATATATAATTCTGTTAAGTATAAAAAAAATAATTAAAAAGCATTTATTAAGACAATTTATGTTTGTTAACAACACGACTTGGCCGGTTCAGCCTCAATATAATTATTAAAGTCAATATTTGCTGAATGATGCGAATAGCCACTTTTAATACCATCCCAACCTTCTTCCATCTGGTATTCACCACTTTTTATCCTTTGATAAATCTGAAATAATTAATATTATTATTGATATTTAATATTTATTGCAACACTTACTTCTTGAGTGATAGCAGAGAATGCTAATTCAACATTTGAACCTGTTTTCGCAGATGTTTCGACGGTAAATATATTATGTTCTGCTCCAAATTGTTTGGCTTCTTCTTGACTCACTTCTCTTTTACTAGCACCATTATTTACCTAAACAAATAAAATATTGATAATAAATAAAAATGAGATAAATCTTACAGAGATAAAAATATTAAGTAACTAAAAATAAAAAACTATTCTTTTAAGAAAACAAAATCCTCAAAAATAGAATTCCATTTGTTTAACTAACATAGATATAGTAAAATAACTAACCACAAATAAAATTAAAAATAGATAACCTTATAACCTAGTTTAATTTAGTCAATTTAAAATAATAACTTTACATTATTGATAAATAATATTACAAACCCAATAATTAAATCTCATTTCTTATCAATTTATTTAAAAGCAACTGCTACATTAGATAAAATTAATACATTTTTAATGTTTCATTTTGTTTTTGTGTTAATTATTATCTTAATATGTCAAATCTCTACATAAATATTAGAGTTTTATGGTATTGTTTTATACAATGGTAATTTAATTAACTATTGTCAAAGTTCTCAGAGTATAATGAGAAATCTAGTTTCGAGATAATAGCCCAGATCTTTTACATTATGGCTAACAAAAGAAATGTAGGTCTCAAATTAAATATTAAAGCATTAAATCACTAGACTCTTAATTTTTATACTCTTCAATAGAATATTTATATTAAGTTTCTCAATAAAATAAAATCAAACATTGTGATTAATTTAAACTAAGCCAGTGTAATTTAAATAGGTATCTAATTTGCCTAATGATTACATTTCTTTTACAATTTAAACTGAATGTTTATTATCAGACAATTTTTTTAATCTATCTAAAAATACCTATATTTACTAATATGTAAACAAATAATTTAATCTACTGGTTTCGCTTACCAAATCTAATTTACATCCAACTAAAACAAAAACAGGTCGATGAGGTTCAATGTGTCGTTTAGCATCATTCATCCAAACAGGTATATGGTCAAAACTAGCTCGTTTTGTTATATCATATATTAATAAGGCACCTACTGAATTTCGATAATAGGATTTTGTAATTGATCTAAATATAAAAATACAAATAAAAAATATTAATTTACAATGAAAAAATTGCATCACTAAAACCATAATCAATATTTTTGACTAACCGAAACCGCTCTTGGCCAGCTGTGTCCCACAGCTGTAATTTTATACGTGGACCTTCGGGCAACTGTATTGTTCTAGCAAAAAAATCGACGCCTACAGTAGGATCAGACACCTGAAAAAACAAAAGAAAATCAATGGTAAATTTTATGGCGTTTAAAAAAGAAATTTTACCTCAGCAAATTTTCCATCGTTGAAATACTTTAATAGTGAACTCTTGCCCACCGTACTGTCACCGATCAATATCAAACGAAACTGATAATCGAACATCAGATCCGCCATAATATCTAGTCGAATTGGATCCAGGTGTGTGCGTAATCGTTCAGTCAAAATAATATTTTTTTAAATTTAAATTAATTGTACAAACTAAAAATTACTTATTAATAAATATTAATCGAGTAGTCAAAATAAGTATGGAGCAACAGACAAATTCTTATGTTACCATCACTGAACTCATTGGTGATTATTGTCTTCCTAGTTTCTTTGCTTATATTAAAAATAGCTAAAATAACTACGACGTATTGAGACAGTCAACAATGTCCAATATTTTTATTCTGGCCTTTATCTAACAAACTTGTTATGTAAATGTTTTGTGAGATAATACTGTTTAGACCTACGATCGTCCTTGAGGTTAGTCGTTCAACAGCAGCTGTTATCGCTGTAAATTACACTTACACTTTTTATTGATAATAATGTTAATTTCACATTGTTCACAATTTACAAATGTACGAATTTGAAATTGTATTCACGATCAAAACCCAGTGACCCGGTAGTCGGTTTGAAAATCATCGGCGGTGAAGAAAAAATAGTTTATAAATATTATTATACTTCCAACGAAACTGTTGACGCGAACATACTTTAATTTTGCTCCATTTTGAAGCTTTTAATTCGCAGCCAATGTTTCATTGGGTAGGTACAACGTACTTTAATTATTATTTACATAATATTATTATGTTGATTCAAAATTGCAAGTTATATTACGATCAGCCAATAGGTACACTGACTATAGAGTAGGTACCCCGTTTGTAGAGAAAAAATTAAAATAAACGTTGTACAGCAAAAATATTATTTTTTATATTATTGAAACATAATATCCTTTATGCATAATATATACAATTTGGTAGGAATTATTTATTTTTTAAATATTTTAATAGGTATACAAAATAAGAGGCATTATTTCTTACAAGTATTGGTGTACCTACCATTGATGCAGATGAGTAGTTTAAAAAGTATGATATATAATGTGGTAAATTTGTTTGTTTATAACTGTACGCAATGATAAATTATGGCTAACGAAATAAAATTTTGGATTAGGTTCGGTTAAAGATATTTTGATAATCTTAAATTGAAAAGCATTTCTAGGAATCAAGTATTATACACATAAATTGTAATGTACTTAATAGTACCTCCGAAAAATGACACGATTATTTTATCCAAATTTAAACTTTAAATTATATATTTCAAAAAAATAATAAATAAATATTGTATTATACTAAACTTTTTTTTTTTAGGTATTTACAATAATTATTTATACAACTTATAATAAAACTTTCGAGTACTTATTTCTGTAAAACCAGAAAAATCGTGAATGCATAACACCAAATAGAAATTAAAGAAACTCGAAAATGTCAAATGGTAATAAATAACTAAAAAAAACACTTTGATAATTATACCACATCTAGAAACTAGTAATGGCTCATACAAGTGTTTAGTAAAAATTCTGGATGTCTATATTATTTCCACTGAATTCCAAAAAAAAATCTCAGAAATTGTTATTGCGTAAAGAATTAGGTTTTCCAAACTCTTAAGCAACTAAGAAAAATCAGCGTTCCCTCTAGGTTCTAATGCATCAAGTATCAATTATAATATATAGAAATAAACAAAACACACATTATAGTAGTATTCAAATAAGAATTGTGTTATTCTAATATCATTATAAACTAAAAAAAAATACTCTATTTGTTTTTTTTATCACACAACCAAGATTTGATCATTCTTATCTTAGTCATCCATAAGTGTTAATTATCCCTTAATCAAAAGTATTCCATATGTCTGGAGTGGCTATAAAATATCAGAAAATATTAGTACTGAAAAGTACTTAATCCAAAAAAAAAATTGAATTGAAATTTAGTTTGTCCGAAGAATATTAGAAAAAAAAAATTTAAACCTAACAATGTTTAATTCAAAAAAAGCTGTCTATAATAAATTATTATTGCAACAACAATTTAAATGTCATGTGCCTTTATTAGTTTAATGTGACCCTATGAAAAATATTTGGATATTTTATGTAGACTATGTCTACTATTCTGTGTATTATACTTTGTAATATCAATCATCTAATATTCAATTAGGTAATTTTACCTGAACATTTTTCTTAAAACTGATAAGTCTACAATAGTTTTAATGATATTGCAATGATAGTAAACAAAAAGATAAGCATAAATCATATTGCATTATTCAAATAAATTTATTAAAAAATAGGCTATATTAAATTAAAAAGTAAACAAAAAAAAATATGAACATAGAATAATTGATAAAATATTATTTTTATTAAGTATTAGACAATATATTAATCACATGGTTTCATTTATGCCATTTAGAATAAAATTTAAAAAAATTTAAAATTAAGATTTGTAAGTAAAAACAATAATTTAGATAAATTACAATATTAAACAATTATGTTTATCAAATAATTCAATATTTTTAATGTGTAGGACCTTTATGGGTAGCACAAAAAATCGTAGACCATTAAAATAATGGTAGATCACTTGCAATAGTGAACTGCACATTGATCGTTTACCGTAATCGTAACAGTATCTACATTACCATAAAATAAATCAAATTGACTGACCTATTCGTTGTAATTTATTCAGTTAAAGATACAACTCAAAACTATCTTTTTTAAACTATAACATTCATTCTTAATTTTAACTAGTATTCAAATATATAATAATTATACTTTTCAATTAATATAGAATTATTAATGGAAATGATTTTAGTGAAAAATTGTAATTATACATAATATAATTGTACTATAAATTAATATTAATTATCATACATTTATAGATAGTATAAATACTAATATCTTAATCAAGATTTGGTTGTAATTAATTGCAATATACTCATGTAAATAACACAAAAAGTTTCATCATTAACAATTATAACTAAACTTTGGTCAAGAAAAAAAAAAAAGAATGATTTAAACTAGTGTTTGATGCATTACAGTGATCTATTTAAGTGATTTCATTCATATTTTAAAAAATATCAACTTTATAGATATATTATATTAATTTAAATACATATTGGTGTTGAAATTATTGACAATATATTCCACTTTTAAGTTTGAAAAAATTTTTGATAAATAATACTTTATTAAAGACTCATGAAAGGCTACACACTTAGATTATTAGTTGGCTGACAACTACCTATCATTCTGTCATCTTCTCCCTCTCTTTCCTCCTACATTAAATAGGGTTTTTGTTGAAATTATACATTTTAAATTTTAAGTATTAACCCATTACTAAAATTAAAGAAATCATTTTACTAAGAAATAGTTAAGTAAAAACTTTAATACTTTAATTACATTTGATATTTATAGAGGAGTTAAGCAACTAAATTAAAGTATTTTATTTTACTTTAATAAGTACAAGTAATAAAAAACTAAAAATATATTAAATTGCTAAGTACAGTACAGTTAACAACCATAACATAATGTGACACGACATTCATTTATTAAATGCTACTTATTCTAAAATCTATCATAATTATCTAATCACTATCTGAACCTCTGTTGCTCTCTTGTTCACTGTTATCAGTAATTGACGAATCTTCACTGACAGCGCGTTCCGAGCTTCGTTTACTTCTTGTTTCAACATCACTATTATCACTATCTGATCTAGTTTCACTGGGAACACGTTTAGTTTTATGCTCATCTTCGCTATCACCACTTAAAGATGATTCTTTTTTATTTTTGGTAGATACATCAGACTTATCGCTCTCGTCACTTTCTGAACTATGTTTACTACGACTACCTTTATTTTTTCTATTACCAAATTGTTTTATACTTGTGTCACTATCAGAATTGCCGTCACTTACAGATCCAAGACTTTTTTTATCAGTTTCTTTATCACTATCATTACTGTCAGAATCCCCGTGAGCTTTATTTTTACTATTATCACTATCCACTGTTTCACTGTTTTTACGTTTCGAATTAGTTTTAGTATCTTGTTCATCATCATCAGAAATATCACTATCTGAACCAAAATTATTTTTTTTAGAATCATCCCCTGAAAATTAAAAAAAAAAATGTATTATTATACAATAATCTATATTTAAAAAATACAAAATTTTTTGTTCAAATATAGTATTATAGTGAAATGTATTTTTCTATAAATTTAACCAAATATGGACATTTCTGGATCAAATGAGCTCAAAATCAACTTTCTAATCTAGTCCAAATTATTGTATGGTTAAGTTTCATTTTTTTTTTCAGGAAACACCATTTTTTAAATACTTCTACAGACTCATCAAATTTATTAACAAAGTTAAAATTATATTTACAAATAATATTAAGGTCGATAATATGGCTTTAAAGGGTTTTAGTATCCGAATCCTACCGGGTGGGCTGCTTGTACATTATCAAAAATCCGGAGAACTTCTTCTCCGGAGATTCTTTATTGAAACAAAGAAAATAGGATATTTTTTTACTGGAAAGAGGAGGGATAGTAAATTCTACTAAAGGGTAGGGCGAGGGTGCATACATGTTCAATGTGTTTAGTGAATACAGATCATAAATAAATACAAATAAGATAAAAAAATATTAATATTGCAACTTGTCGGCCAAGGGGAAATTCTACAGAGCTCTTCTGCTTAAGGGTTTTATTTTTTAGTTTAATTCATTAAAAGAAATGTTACACTAGTTTTCAATTAATCAGATCCCACCTCAAATGCAGATGTTTAATTTAACTAATGTATAATCTGTTGCATTATATCACATTTAAAAATACTTGGAATAACTATATTACCTTTTCTAGAATCATCATCACTATCTGTTTTATTTTTAATTGTTAATTCCTTCACATTTTCTTTTGCAGCTGAAAATTAGTATAAAATATTTAATTGTGACAAAATGATCTTTAACTGTTTTACTACTTTTAAATATAAAATTAATAATCACCCATCATTGCCCTTTTGGCTTCCTCTTCTGCTTTGGCTTCTTCTTCTTCATCATACGGTTGTAATTGTTTTTCTCTAAATTTATGAACACTGAATTCTTGCTCATTGATGGGGACATGTCGTACTATTAATCTTGTATTAGTGCTACTACTTTGTACACCAATTTTTTGTCTTCTCTTACTTAATCGAACTCTATAATTTATATTTAATAATAATATAAAAATATTTAGTAGAAATAAAATAAATAGTTTAAGCCAAACCTTGTTTCCAATTCATTATAAAATACTCCATCTTGTCTTGCAATAAGGAAATAATTTTCTTCATAACCTTTACTGCTCTTGCTTTTAACATTCCAGTTATATTCTCTAGCCATTTTATATTCATATTCATAGTCATCATCATAAGAACGGTTTTCAAGAGCATCTTCACGTCGTTTTTCTATTGTTTCTTCAGATGGTAAAAAGTAAGCAACAAACTGTTCACCACTTTCATCCATCACACCTCTGAAATTATTATTTTTAATAAATATAAATTATTAGGTTACATCATTAACTCAATATAATTTATTAAAATTTAGTATTTATATCAAATAATAATAAATATATATTATATAGCAGCACATTTTTGCAAAATTCATGAATAAGAAAGGTTGTTTTCCTACTGAATGTACAAATTTCACAACACATTGTTCAATAATGCTGTAGTATGTTACCATGTTTAAATTCAGTCATTGATACATAATAACTTTATCTGGTTGATACTTTAAAAAGGTAATTTGAAATTCTTATTAATATTCGAGATAATAAGGAAAACCTTGAGTTTTAGGTTAAAAAATATTCAAAGATTAAAAATAAGGTTGTCATCGGAAATCAATTTATTTATTTATTTTTTTATTAATAAGTTTTACTAATAAGCAACACTATCAACTGATCTCCGCTCAGAATCGTTTCTTTGTTAGCAATTTTTTATCATTGCTTACATATATACATTAAATTTCTGTTTGTATCCTACCTTCAATTCCTTACCCACAACAGTGGCTGCACCCACATGTTAAGTATGTCCTTCCTTTAAATTTTTTAAATATATTGTAATTATTTAATAATTGGATGGTTCAATGTAAAAATATAAAAAGTTACATATGATGTCAAATCATTAATATAAAACTATAAATCAGAAATAGTCAATTTGAAAGATAACATTTTTAAATAACTACATGGACATGAATAATAGAACCCCACAATTATTATTAAATTTTAAAAATGTAAATTACCTAATCATAGCTTGAGACATTTCTTCTATCTGTGCCGGTACTGGTCTACCCATCGGTGCTGGATCAGAGTCAAAGATAACTTGAGCACAGGGATACCTCCAGTTCTAATTACAAATTTAAAAAAGGAGTTTATTAAAAATCTTAGATCCATAAAAATCATATTAATTTACCTTAAAATCTGGATAAACGTTTAATGTCTCAACTGCATGAACATTTGGCTTGCTGTAATGTTTTTCAACAGGTATTTTATTATCTTCAAACGTTTTTTCAATCGCTTTCATTTGACTGTCTCTATCCATATATAGAGTTTCTTCCTAATAATAAAATAAATTAGAATTTGATTTACTACAATATTTAATATTACGACAATACCTTGAAGTTCTTTTTAATACTAAATCCAACTTTAGCCTCCACTTTTTCAATTGTTTGTGGCTGAAACCGTGTTTGCTCAGTAGAAATGTATTCTGTACGCCGTAACCATGACACATTTCTAGCATGATGTCTAGATCTACAAATTAATTACTAAGTGTATAATACAAATAACAGAATTTATCAGGGTTGGAACGTGAAATACAGTAAAGTATAAAACATATATTATATGCATGTATAAAACTATTAGTTGTATACGTTATTACTGTATTTATTTTATTTTTTTGGCTGCAACTGAACAGAAATTATCAGGTGAAATAATTTTCAATTGAATTTAATCATCATTTTATATATTTTATATTAACTACATAAGACATATGTGATGGTTTGTTTTATAAATTACTAAGTTCATTTTTATTCCATATTAATAACTACAATAATATTTATAATATCAAAAATAATTTATTAATTTATAAGATGCTCATTAAAATTTAAAAGACAGAGTATTATCAGTTATCATTATTAAAATAAAAAAATGTCTTAGTCGTTATAAAGTTTTCTATGTTTTAGTCATTTTATACGCTTACATTACCAATCCTAGAATTTATGTTAATAAAATTGATTCTTAAATAAATTTAATTAATAAAATATAATCTTTTTTTTAGTTTTTAAAAAAAATATAATTAAAAACATCAATGTAATAATAATAACAGAATTAAGAAATACCCATTCATAATTATTGAGAATATAGTTAGGTATCTATTGTGATGAATAATTTAAATTGCATACTACTTTTTAACACAATTTTTAACTTTTTCTAAATTATATAATAATATTTTCTACATTATTCAAATATAGGCAATTTGTAATTTATGTGCAACAAATGATTAACACAAGTTTCGTATACTTAATTCATAAATATGCACACACTATAAAAAATGATTACAGGCCTCAGGTGAATTCTTCATTTTGATAGTCGTGTGAATGATAAGGGAGGTATTCAACTGCAGCAAACCAATAATATATTAAATACCTTTTTGAATCTTGTGGTGCCATAATATCTTCTTCCAATAGTTTTTCATCAGCAGGATCCATGTGTCCATTTAGATCAAGTGAATATCTGTCCTTATTAACCAAGTCAATGTTAAGTCCCAAATCATGATCTGCGAGAATTTCAAATTTATATGATCTCTCTAAAGAAGTCGGATTATATTGTATATACCTATGAAAATAATAATTTTAAATAAATTTAAAAAAAAATAGTATAATATATAAATATTAGGTATAAAAGAGAATAGTTTACCTAGTTGGATTAAATGGATAAGAGAGAAATTTTAAATCAAAGGGAATATCCGGAAGCAAGTTGCTATATTTCACTTTACACACCAAATCAGATCTGTAAATGAAGAAATACCATAAAATATTGATTGTAAAAATATTAACAAAATTAATAGATAGGTAGTTATGTTGTTATGTCAGTTATGTAAAAGCAACACATACAAATCTAACCTTTTTTCTATGGGACGAATCCGTTTATCTTGTGCTGTATTATTTTGGATAGTTGGCGCCATTTCGGAATCTTTATACAAATAAATAATAATAAAAAAAAAAAAAACTAATTTACTAGTAGAAAAACTTATTCGTTAGAAAAACAAATGCGTTATTTGTATAAAGATGAACAATTAGTTTCCAATGTTATTCGTTAACTTTTGATACAATTTACGCTACTGTGATCATAAACGAGCGTACTGTTATCCACCAAACCGGCGGGACATTTTTGTCGTCATTGCACCCACCTACGCCTAAGACAATTTTACAACACAACATAAAAACATACCAACGCACTGGGCTAAAGTCTGACGCTTCGGTAATTGGGCTAGATAAAAAACTACAAAGCTCATATCACTTTGTAATTGATGTGTGTAACGGGTACCGCCACGACCGTCAGTGTCACCAACATACGCAACAAATATTGCAATTGGTCTTTATCACGAATACATACGATAGGGCATACCCGGCGTAGAGTAATAAAATTAAAGCCAACCGTCGGTCATTCGCTTTAAAAAAAGTAGTCTGTTAACGGGAATTTGTTTCGCCATTTCGCGTCGTAACTCGCGAGCGTTGAGTAATTTACTCAATGCTCATAAGTCAACAAACATTGATATCTATGTGATGATAAGTGATAACCGTTTCATAAACATTTCTGTCATAGAGTTAACTGTATGCTGTGCAGTGTGCGTGTTTGGTGCGTTTATCAGTCCTCCCGGTATGATAAGAAACATAACGTCCAGATGACTGAAAAGGAAATGTTCAAGTACACCAATGTAGAAACATAAAAACTTCATCTACATAGTCGAAATGGTTTGTGCGTTCAATTTGTATGTATTTGCATTTGTTTTATGCATTTGTCTGTGCTGTCATTTTTCTTTTATCTATGGCTAACCTAATTCGGATAGTTTTTTTGACGTATCAATGTACCATTCATTTTTTAAAATTCCGAATATAATATATATTACAAATATGAATTAGTAAATAAGTTCTTATTTTAAGATTATAAAATGAAATACTTATAAATGTTCTTCGTGTCTAATACCACGATCGAAATGATTATTTATGTAATTGTATTATGTTTAATACATCGCAATTCACTGACTGGCGTATTCTTTGTTCTATGATTATTACTCACGACTTAAGATATTATATCTTAAATGTGTTATAATGATAAGAAAAAAACAATTTTTATGTTGAGGTTATGTTTTTTCTCACACCAGGAGAACTGTACGTATTCCGCGTGTTTGTAAACCAATTGATATTGTTAGAGTTTTAAAGATTTGTTGAAATGTTTACACTGAAAAGTTTGTTTGCGCTTCAATTTGTATTCAGATTGCCGCGCCGCCTCTATATTACCTCAGATTGTATGAAATCAGATGCTGCACTCCCATAGATATTAAAGAACTTCAATATCGATATGCACTTCTCGATTAACTGATAACCACAGATAATGAAAAAAATGGCTATCCTTGCCTTTTCAGTGTTCCACGCCGACTTGCCAGACCTAATTATCCAAGATTATGGTTTCAAGATTGATTATTAAACATAAGCGTTCTGTTTTTCTTTATGATTTATGGTTTTTTTTTTTCTGTTTAATGAGAAAAATAATTAATTATATTTCAACAATTAATTTATGATTAATCAATGTAGCTTATAAAACTTAAGCTATAAATATATGCTATTCATACCTAAATGATAGGTAATAAATTGTGGCCCATGCGTAGTTAGGACTGTATGCGAGGTAGGAAATCGGATCAAGTGGAAGTTTAGAACGATGGTGGCCGATCTCAAATACTTGGGATGAAGGTGAAGAAGAAGAAGTTCTATCAATATTACTAAATTTACTTACTAGTTTTGAATTTTTTTTTTAGCAACTACAAATGGGTTTTAAAAAGCATTAAAATGTTTAGTAACAACTGTTTTATCAATTCGTACGGTTTTTTCACGTTTTATTTTATAATCATTATTTAATGTTTTACCACATTCAAGACATACTAATTTAATTCGCTTTTGTCTGCTGGAATATTTTTAATTTTTCTAGTCATTCAAACTGTATATGCAATAGAATCATCATTAAATATAAAATAGTTAAAAATGATCAGAGATCAAATTATCAAATACTCGATGATATCAATAATTTATAACTTACATCCATTTTAACAGAAATCAAATCAATAGAGGTAAAACTAGTTTACGCCGCAAATTGTTTAAATAGACAATCTAAACGTTTTCCTTCCATACTATTTATTATTTTTTCTTTTGTTAAAACGTATTAGTCAGTAAACATTTTTAAACAATTTATTTTATTAGTCTTAGAGAGAGCCTTGTTGAAAAATTTATCTCCGGGGCCTCTAAATGTCTTAATCCGGACTTGCATAATGCATGCAAATAATGTCCCAAATACTTATTTAAAACAAAGTGACGTTTAGCAGATAAATTTAAAAATGCTCCAACTTCAGAAATAATTCCGAATGTGTTTCAGATACTCTCTACCTTACAACATTTTATTAACGAAATTTTCAGTGCATGACTTAGGCCCCTTTACAGACAGTCCGTTTTTGCAAAGGCAACGGAAACGGATCGGAGAAAAGTAAAAACGGATATTTTCAAGCTGTTCAACATAGGTAACGGTATATGGACTTGTATACAAATTGATATTCAGTTCCGATCGGTTAAATTGTGTATAAATATTTTAATTTTTTAATTTCTTAATGTTGATTGTTATCATGGTAAGAAATCAATATGGAAAATGTTTAATTTTTATGTTTAATGATGTTTAATGTTTAATTTTACTTCATTTGCCGAAAAAACAAACAAGTAATAAGAACTAACCGAAAAAAAACATTAGGTTCATCCGATTTTACAAAACCGCGAACATTTGGGTGTTAACAAAACTCTATATAATGAATTAAAGATAGACCCGACAAAAATTTGTAAATACTTAATGTCTTATCCTAAATTACTGGTCGTTCTTCAATCATGGTGATTGAAAGTCCTATATTTACAGATTAACAGATTTTTTTTTCAGAATGGATTAATAATTAATTAAGTAGGTAATAAAAAAAAATATATGCCACGACGAGTCACGACGATGATAAACACTTGACAGCTGAAAACAGGATAAAACTGGAGATCGGCCCAGGATTGCTAACGGTCATCCTGAGGCGAATCCGAATTATTCTGGACAACTCGCCCCTGTCGACGCGTTTCCGCTCTCCCAGTCATCGGAGTATTTTTGCTACGTTCTCCGTGAAGTAACGAAGTCGTAGATATGAGTCTCAAAATCGTAGCCCCAAATTTGAAGTTGTAACGAATTATTTCCACCCGACTATTATACCGGACGGAGTACGGAACCAGTCGCGCAGCACACTTGCTATAGAAAAAAAAGTAGTATTTGGTGCAGGATTTCAATGTTTATAACTTTGATCACCAAAAAGTGTGTTAAATATTAGTTTACCCAAAAAATGTTATTTGAATAAATTGATCAGCAGACCTGTTACTATTGATTTCCAGTTTCAGAACCAAAAAAATCGAACATAAAATGTCGGCGCTTTTTTGACTACTTTTTTTTCTATAGCAAGTGTGCCGCGTGACTAGTTCCGTACTCCGTAGAGTACTTAACTGTCAGGATTGTTATATCATTGTTATTTGTAACCTGCAACGGTAAACGATTGCTGACGAAAGACGATTCGGATCGAAGTTCGGTTACACACGTTTTGAAAGACCGTAATATTTACGATTTTCGTCAAAATTTGACTTTAAAACTCCTACAACAAATAAAATTGGTTCAAATATTTTGAAAATTTTACACCACGTCTAGAAAAAGCAAATATGAGTTTTCTGTCAACATTTCGAGTTTACGAATATTACAAATATTATTAATATTATTATTACAATAATATTACGATACCACAGTTGAATGTTGGAATCTATAGGACATGGAAATCTTACAGCACATTTTAAAACCTTTTGTAATATTGAGAAAAAAATGTGTACGCAATAATTCATGTAGCTATATTAGTTCACTTTTTCCCCACTAGATGTCGCTAGCTAAGCTGTATTAAATAAATTAATTTAAAAACAAAAAGTAACAATAAAATAATATATTGTAATCACGAAAATGAAGAAAATAATAGAAACAAATATGTATACTTACGTTTTAGATTCTGAATAGAGCAAAGAAGCTTATAATTTTTTTTAAATGTTTATTTTTTTTTTTATCTGTACGCTACTTTTCTATCAAAAGACTTGCTTCGTTTTTTACGTATAGCAACTTTTCTGAAATAAAATTGGCGTGGGAAGATACTTTAGGGAGGTAATTTTTTGATTTTTTTTAGATTTTTAAGTTTTCTCATCAAATTTGAAAAACTGAAAAAACGGGAAAATATAAGAAATATTGGTATTATTTAAAATACATTACGGCCTTCTTTTTTCTGTGCATAACTTTTTTACCAGCAATTTTGCTCCAATTTTTAATGATAGCAATGATTTCCAAAAGGAAATTTCACAATGGGGATTTCACTCGTTTTCAATTTTCTCAGGAGTATTCCCAGCAAATATGAAAAACCGGGATAAAACATAGGGAAACCGGGAAAAACGGTACATCATTAAATAAATATTAAAGAATATATACAAAGCCTATTTAATTATTTTACTATGAAATGACATATATATATATTGTTTAAAAAGCATCAGAATCAGCTGAACTGCGCTCAGAATCATTTTTTCGTAATCAATGGTTCATCGTTGCCTACAGGTATATTTTGAAAAATTATCTATAACAGTGACTGCACCCATCCCCATTATCTTAGGACGTCTTTTAATTATCTATGCGTTTAGGATTGAAGATAGTGACGGATTTAAAATATTTAAATTATTTGAGTAGGTATCTTTAGGCTAGATTGGTATAGATACGCAATTTTCAGTTTTACTTTTAGATAACTCAGATTGTAATAAAATAAAAAAAAGCTAGTTAAAATTGTTTATTAAAAAAAAAATAGGTAATTGTAGAAAGTTATTTTTTCGTCGTGGTTTCCCCGAACATAGAGACTGTTCAGTGGCGCATCTAGGATTTGCATATCCCGGATCAAAACCGATATTCCTTTCCGCCCCCCCCTCTTTTACGCGGATACGCCAATACCATACTTCGTAATTTTCCTTGCCTTTGTGTCGTTGCCTCCTAATCCGTCTAAAAATGTCCGCCTGAAAGGCATTTTGATTTTGCCGCCCGGGGAAGAGCGGCAGATACGGATGGCTCGGCCGCCGCCCCCCCCCACCCCCTCCTCCCCAGAATACAAACCGTACAAACGTTTTCGCCTCCGCAAATAACGAACCGCTTAACGCGCACACAGTATAGTACGCGGTTTGCACGGGAGAAAAACGTGGCGGACATTGATTGTGCCGTGTAGAATTTTCGTTATTTTTTTTCCCCCCGGCGCGCCGGTCGGCTACCCGCTGTGGCTACCGGGACACCAGCCGCCGGCCGTGCGAACGTCGTCGCCGCCGCGGTTTTCCGCGCAGCTCGCGCACCGTACGCGTCGCGACGTCATCGCGGCGGACCGGTCTCGGTTCCCCAGGCCCGCAATTGTTCCCGCGGCCGATCCCGTCCGCCGCGCGCGTTCTGCGTTTCAGCGCGCGCGGCGAGTGAACGGATTTCATTACGATCGCGTTTTACGTGCGCGCGCGGGCGGCTCGCTGCGAGCGGAGTGACGTCCCCGACGACGCGCGGGGCGAGAAAACAATGCGCGCGGTCCTCGTACAGCGTAACAAGAACCGCGTTGTTTCGGTCCCGGGGATCGCGACGCACGGGAAGAAGAGAAGAAGAAAAAAAACAGAAAAAAAAAAAAAAAACCGCGGCTCGTTTTCTCATTCGGGGAAATTAAACGTTATCGCAGCGTTTCATGTTGTTGTTGGAACAACGCGGGCCGGGGCCCATTCAACACCGCGCACAATAATTATTGTCGTCGTAACGCGCACATTACAGGCCCGTCGTCCGTCATTGTGTTAACGTTAATCATAACAATTAGAATTTGATTTGTATTGCCAGCCGCCGCTATTATTATTATTATCACGACGTGCACGGCCCGGTGTTGACGGTTGTCATTGGCCCGTTCGACAGTAGCGCAGTTATTCCGTTGTTACGGCACTACGCGGGGGCGGGCGCACACAATGCGCTCTCGCACGGCTCACTCCCGCTCTCCACGCTTGCACGGGTACGCTCGCCCGTGCGACGCGCCGGCGGCGGAGCGGACGCGGTCTTCGGGAAACGGCGATTTTTGAAAAAACCAGCGCCCGAACCGCGTTCACCGCCCGTTTAGTAGAGAGAGAGAAAATAAAAAAAAAAGTGGAAAAACCGAGTGAAAACGTCGCGTTACAATCGGGAAATACGCTGGCCCGCGTACCGGGCGGATTGCCTCGGGTTGTTTCGGGCAAAAGCGCGCGCGGCGCGGACAATCGGTACACGGGTTTTGTTTTTTTTTTTTATTTCGCGTCGTTCGTCGATGCGGGCGAGTTCCGCGGTAAATATTATTGGGCGCGTTTACGAGTCGGCCGCTCCGGAACAGTATGGCGGATTTCGTAGCCGTACATTTCGCGTGGGCGGCATGCACTGCACCGGTTTTTTTTCCCGAAGCAGACGCGAAGACCACGCGGTTCGCGTCACGGATGTGCTAGGGCGGCCCGGAAATCGGCAACTATTATACCGATTATGGGTTAATAATAATGCCCCCGTCCGACGGGACGGAATTCGTGTTGTCGATACGGGATTTTCGATTTTTTTTTTTTTTTTCAAAAGGATTTTCACGCATTACGGGCCACGCGCCGAACGGAGTTTTCCAAGGATGCGATGTTTGCGAACTAGGTTTAATTGCTTTCGATTGCGCGTACCCCTCTGTTCGGTCCGTTCGAATCTGAAAACCGTCTGCAATTTTTCGTGAACCGTTGAAATTATGTTTGGTTGGTTCGATTACTCGTGTTAGAAAACAAAAAAAAATCCTCAAATTTTACCGTACGCATCTTTTCAACCGTTTCGCATCTTAAATTTAAATAAACGCGGTTAAGTAATAAAGGAAACGAAGCGACTGTACGGACATTGTTCGTTGCAGAATGCAATGCGCTAAAGCGAAAACTTACCCGAAGAAGGCCAAAGCATCAAAGGTACGTGTACCACTAATTTGTACGTGACTTCTTTTTACGTCTTGTCCCGATGTGTATCTTTGCGTGCAGGTATATCTGAAGCGTACGCGTAGAACTCCGGGGTCCGCGGTATTTATAATGTATACTCCCCCACCCCCCCGGAACCCCCGCCCTCTCCCCGTAAATCCGCCACTGCCGGATCACTGTTGGACGTCCGGTCGATTAGCGTTCGGACAATCGGAGTTCTACCGTACAAACAATTGTTTTACGTGAATCGTGACGGTCCGGAAGGTGCGCCCGCGTATCCACGTTTTAGATTTGATTGATTTTGATTTTTTTTTTTTCCCCTATCAATAATAACAGAGCGTCAAAACTCATTCGCCAAGTTGCGCGTACGCAACCGTTTTTTACCGTTTGTTTTCGATCAATGCATTGTACAGGTGTACCTACTGCTACGACGACGCGTCGCCGTGTTTGTTGGTCGGATCGTTTCGCTCCCGCGCCGCGGTTTCTCACCGCGCACGAACGTCGCACGTCGTGCGGCACTGCGGGTTCGGCTCGGCCGAAAAACACCCTGTTACCGTAACGCACACGACAGCGACGCGCGGATAAAAAAAAATGCGCACAATAATATTATCGCGCAACGGAAAATCACGCGTAACGCATTGTCTGTATTTGTCGCAATAACAGATTCGCGATTATAACCGTTCGGATTGTGCGTCGGCTCGCAACGACAACGTCGACGACTTGGCCGTACACTTAGGGTAGGTGTGCGTCGCGGAGCGCCGTAGTTTGCCGCACTCCGTGTGGTATTTGCTCGGAAAACATCAAAAAAAAAATCCATCGCGTTTTTATTTGTCGCCGCCCGTACACGCGACAACGGTACCGCGAGTCCTACAACGGGCGCGACACGGCAAACGATAACTCGCCCTGTCGAAAAACGGCGGAATAATACCTACTGTGATTACTGCACTACACAAATTCGATTCGCTTTAACGACGGATTAATACGATTCGGCTACAATAGTGATTCATTAAGATTTGAGTTGGATACAAGGCGTGCGACATTGTCACCGGATATAATCGCAGACGTTCGGAGTGGATCGGCCCGTTAAACGACAGACGGAATCGAACGTGCGGCGCGGTTCATCGAACCGAACCGCGAAACAATTCCCATCGCTAATACAGCGACGACGTAACTAGGAACTGTTTTTTAGGGGGTGACGCGAATATTCGCGAACGATTTCAAGGCAAAATCGTTTGATAATAAATACCGATCTCGAAATTGTATCAAAACTATGTATCGATTACCGTACGGATATCGATAGAGTTTCCCTAA
This sequence comes from Cinara cedri, assembly GCA_902439185.1. Classification (NCBI taxonomy): domain Eukaryota; kingdom Metazoa; phylum Arthropoda; class Insecta; order Hemiptera; family Aphididae; genus Cinara; species Cinara cedri. The sequence continues at coordinate 827,604 of CABPRJ010000495.1, forward strand.
ACATAGGCGCCTCTAAATATCGCCCGTATCTTAATAGTGGACGTTTTTTTTTTTTTTTTTGGGTACGGCGTTATTTTCACTACTCACCTAAAAATAAGGGGAAGCGTTTACTTCAGACCTTCATTTTCGGGGGGAGGGGGGTGGTATCGAGGGGATATGCCAGAGGCAGAGTCGGAATTTTTACACCCGAGGGGAAAATATAAAAAAAATACGCCCATTAATCGCTTTTTACTGTAGCTCGTTAAAAAAAAAGTTACTTATGCGTATAGTACAATATATTTTTAATTTTTTTTTGTCAACAAGACTACTTATAATCGGCTCATAACTCATTTCGCATAAATCTTGTCACCTTTCTTATCATATCATATTTACGTAGTACCCGATACCATAGACATTTTCAGGGAGCGATATACATTTTTCAGCGGGGGTAATACCCTCCTGAAATAAACACTGAAATACGGGACACTAAATAACGGACGCTTTTGCCCACTGAATAACGGACGAAATTTCAACGACCGAGGGTGTCGAGCATTTAGAGGTTTTACTGTATTTATATAATTTAGTATTTTAACAAGTCACTGCAAAAAAGAGTAAAAAATGTCTCGGTTCTGGGCTTGTTTTTTTGGGGGGGGGGTGTGATGTATCTTCTATCCCCCTCCCCCTCCCCTCGAGTACACCGCTGCACTAAAAAAATATATTTATACGGAAAAAAATTGTATTATCAGCCGACGTAAAACACGCCCATCGAGTACTCTTCCGCCGACCAATGCAAATCCACGAAATTGAATCATTCATGGGTGCCAAACCGCCGAACCGTTTTCTACATCTTTCATACATTTTTTTCGTATCTCGTTACAAAAAAAAAAAAAAAAAAAAAAA